>VZRW01004554.1:0-118905 GCA_013398125.1 Aegotheles bennettii | reverse complement strand
TTAAAACACTGGTTGAGAAAGTTACCTTAGAGGTGGATAGAGAAAGTTACCTGGAGGAAAATCCCAAATTTGTATTTCAATTGCCTCATTTGTATATGGTCATGGTTACCTACATGTTTGAAATGCTTTAGAGTTTATAATGCTTTATGAAACAGATTGATCTCTGGTATAAGTAGATACAGTTTGGCTGACAGTTGTATTACAACACTGTGTAATCTTTTAAGTTAAAAGTACTATCAGTAATGACATTATTAAAAAGCACTACCTTAGCTTTGCAGTGCAAGACAGTGGAAAGACTATCTTATTACACGACAAAAGTTATGAATTCAATATCCAATATTCAGCCTTATTACACACTTCCTTTGTGAACCAGGGGAAGTGTCTCCATATTTCAGTCACCCCTATTTTCATCAGACTACATACATTGTTGAGATTAACTTTGTATATTTAGCACCACCACAACAGCACAATTAAAAGGCATTCTAAGACACTAGCAGAGGTTTTTTTTGTTTTGTTTACTATGCTAGTATCCCCTGAAACACTCTGTGCAGTCCAAACACTGTTATCTGTGACTGTGCTTGCTTTCCCTCGCGTTAGTTTTTAATATTTTGAAAAATACAAGCTGGCAACAATGGAGAATGAAGTTCATTTATCCACAGGCTAGGAGCATTAAGGAAGTGATGTGCATTAGACCATTTCACATCTGGAAATTTCTGCAAAGTAGTTCAGTTCTCCAGTGTCTTCTCTGTTAAAGTCACTATCAGATAGCAACATCTGTTCTAATGATTTTTGCTGATCAGTATGCTTGATGAACAGGAAATGGGCTGAAATCAGCAGTTTGTTTTGTAGGCCAAGCACTACAAGTAGAAATATGTCCAGGTAGTCAGTTCCTGTAAAAAGAATGAGGTTAAATAGTCCTCTCTAGAAGCAAAAGGACTTGCAGCATCGGCAGATAGCTCCTTTAGTCACAGGAAGTAGCTCTAATTGGGATGTTTGTAGAAAGAGAGTTAGTTGTGAGGTCAGTGAAAAATGGTGCCAGCCATAGAGTTAAAAGACTGAGGAAATATAATGGCTTTTATCATTTTGCTTTAGTTTTTTTTGCTGAAAATGTTATAGTATTCTTTTCTCCTTCCAGAAAAAGATAATGTGTTATAAGCTGTCCTGTTCACTGACCCTGTGACACAAGTGCTGACAGTTACTGAGTTCATAAACGTGAGAGGTCTTCTAGAGTTATAGATATAGTCGTGAAGAAGCAGGAAGATGAGGAGAAAAATAAACAACAAAGACATATATCTATTTTTTAATAGAAAGGGCAGTATTCTATTTGGATTAGTGCTTGAACAACTGCATGCAGATCAGTTCCTTTGGCTAATTTAGAAAATGGCAGCTGTGTTACAAAGACAATGAGGATTTTTTTGTTTATTTTTTCTGACCACTCTCCAGGAATACATCTGGGAAAAATTTTTAACAATGTCTGTAATGCTTCCTCTCTTCTTCCTTATGTCTTCCTTTTCAAGGACTTGATGAAATCAGGCCAACAATTTTCCTTCCCACAGAAAGATACCAAAAGAAAAACAGTTCTGTGGGAAGAAATCTTTTCAAGGACCTCATGCAGAGCAATCGCATTATGGAAGAAAACAGACTGCAGATCTGAGTGTGGGTAAAAGGATATATAAGGAGTTAAGTTCATGCACAGAGTGATTTTTTTTCTCAGCTACTGGCTTCTCTCCTGTGTTTCTGATACACTGGCTGAACATAAATGAGGGATAATCTGAGGTCCATGCTCTCATTAGTGTTGTTGACTACAAGAGAAGAAAATCCTGTTTTGCACTAAAATCATGTTAATCACTAAAAACCTGTAAATTTTCTTTTGGGATCTCAAACTTTTAAACTGAGAAACAGGACAAAAGTATTTTTTAAAATGTTACACTCAATAAAAACAGTGAAAAAGTTAAATTCCTACTTAATATAGTGTCCTGGTATGGCTTTCCTCATCCAACTGCTGCACAAAAGCAAAAGATTAACGACATATACTTTAGACACTTGCAGTCTCTGGAAGAAATGTCCTTTGCCATTCTACAGTGGGAGTTTAAGTATTTGTTTTACATGTAATTGTAAAATTACATGTAAATTGCTTGGAAAAAGCAGTGGAGATGATGGGAGATTATAGGGTGTGATTTACTCACATCCATGTCCTGAGAGACAAAATGCCTTGAAATGGTCTCCTGTGTAATCTGATGTAGATTATTGTGGAAGTAATAAAAGTAATGAAGAATGTCTACTGGTTCATATGTAGAAACGGTTTTTTCATATATTTGAGAATCTCCTGACCACCCTAAAGAGTAGTGCTTTTGATTCCTCTCATGTTTCCGAGAAATCATCCACGGTATTTTTTTATTATTTTTTTTTAAATTATGTGCACTTTTGCCCCACCCAGTGGCCATTACCTAAATTGTCAGCTCTTGCTTGTTTTTAGGGGTGTTTTCCCCCCTCTGCCCCGGTCCGCAGGGTGGATCTGCCATTGAAAACTGAACAAAAGCAGCAGCTGTCCCCTGTTGCTACCGTGAGTATATTAGGCTATCATTATCTGCAATGACACTACCATCTGTAATGTGCTCTGAGGCAGACACAGGCACTGCCAGTAGCTTCACCACCACAGGCAGATGCTTCATCATGCAGGAAGATTTATGAAGCCAAAATATGCCACAGATGAATCCAAGTACTTGAGAAGAGTGGGAGAGAAGGAAAGAAGGAGAAGGCAGTCAGGAAATAAATGCTGTTCATGCGTCTCATCAACAAAGTTGGAAACAAGGAAGCAGAGGCTAGGTCAGGTGCATTACTCAGTCTAAAGGAATAGCAGGTATAAAAAAAAGAGACACCTTTTATTGCACTAGGAAATCTGAGAGTCTATAACTTTTTATGGACTTTTATATCTTCCCTTTTTTTTCACAAGTAACTTACAAAAATTGGTTTAAAATTAAAGTAATAAATAGAAGTTGTTTTTCTCAAAATTCCTGCCTTCACTCATTTGTAACAGAAAACAAAACACACACATGCGCACACACACACAAAGGTGGGATGTAAAGACAGAGAAAGGACTTTTTTTTTTCCTTCTCTCTAAATCACAGTACTTTTATGTAGAACTCTATCTTCTTCTCCCTGAACCGATTTCTTTGTCATTAAGTTCTCAAGGAAACAGAACTCTCTTCCTGGACCTCATTTTGACATGTGAAGGCACAAGTGCAAAGTAAAGAAAAATAAATATTTTCAGAAACCACAGGTATTCTGGCCAATACTGTGTTTTGTTTTTGTGTTTTTTTGTTTGATGATGTTTTTTTACATTGTCTTTAGAGGTAGGAATGCAAGACCATGTATTTAAACTGATCTGATTTCTCTACCTGCAAGACATACATATGAAGAATACAGTTCTGTTCTTGTGTTAAACCAGATGCTTACTGTATATGTGCATTATATATGTCTATTACAACACAAGCTAGGTGTCTCAGCCAATACTGGGGCTTCAGTGTCATCTATTCTGTATTCACACAGCAAGAGAGCCACTATCAATAAAAATGTACTTTCCTTCCAGAACGAAATGTCTCTGCAAAAGCTACTTCAGTACTCTACCTGTAAGGATGTTAACAACATCAATTTCCAGAAGTCCCCTAACATACAAACAGTTGCAGATCTGAATTTTGGTGTCATTTCTTTACCACTCTCTTTCTCCCTTCCCCCAAGCACGGTCTCAGGAATTTATTCTGTACCTTCCAGAAATGGACTGCATTGCTGCAGGCAAAATTCATCTCCTGAAATATGCAAAATGCCTACCCTCTCACATGACTGCATACAGCACATGTATATATTAGTAACGTTTTCCCCTCTGTTACGTTTGCTTCATCAAAAAAATGGTCATTAAGGCCTGCACTGTTTTCACAGAAGTAGAGATATTTTTCTATAAATAAATTTAATTGCACAACCAGCTTTAATCAAAATTAAGTATGGAAGAGAGAACTGCCATAATTTTGTGTCACAATGTACAGATGAAGACTGAATGATCCTGGCTTCCCGATCCCCAAACTGTTGTATGTTAGCTTCCAGTCACTCTTTTATTGCACTACAAGGATGCCGTCTCATTTCAGGAGAGGAGAAGGTATCAAACGATGACTTTGTCTTAAGTGGTCCAACGCTGCCTTTTAAGTAGGTCATTTGTAAGAGCTCTAGCACACACTGTATTTTGCAGTAGGAGTTTGAAGTGTAACAAACAAGCAGCCATCCAGGCAGCAGATCTGGTCACTCTGTATATGAGAGAATATTTTTCTCAGAGACTCCCCTTTCAAGTAAGTATAAAGTATTTTTAACAAGTCTGGAGAGAAAATAGTGCTTTCACTATGTTTTCTCATGTGGCCTTGTAAGCATTGTTTACACATCATCACAAGAAGTCTATGATGATTTTCTGGGCATTTTCTGGGCTTTTTATAATTTTCTATACATTGTTGCTTCTATTCTAAAAAAGTGCCTATTTAAAACACAGTCCCAAAGAGTTAAACCAGTTCAAGCTATCCTAAACTAGCCACATTTGTCTAGGGGAAGTTTCAGGGGGTTTGTCAATTTTAATTAGAAATGGCATGATGATTGTGCACAATGTAGCAGATTATCAGGGCTACTTGTTAAATTATAAAAGGTTGGCTAAGCTTCAGAGTGAAGCTAGTGTCCAAATTAACAAATTTGATAGTTTATGCTCACGAAAACAATTGCTTTTTCTTCCTTTTTTTTTCCAGATTGTGTTCTTTAGCTGAGAAAAATACCAAACCTATAGATCTATAGCTAATTTATGTGAATTAAACCTGGGTTCACAACAATACAACCAAGTGGAATGTCACTCCCTTTCATATGCCTTATTTATTTTAAACAATTTTTATTTTTATGTTAAATTCATAATATGCCCTTTGCTGGAGTATAGCATGTTTTTACCTCAGAAGGTCATTTATTGTGAATTCTGTGAGCAGTTGTTGAACTAAAGAAAAAAAATAGATATCTGCAAGAGGTGATATACGTGGATGGAACGAAAGGAAGGAATAGTCCACTATATAACTTTTCCACTAGGAGTGTCTAACATGAAAAACAACACCCTGCTCCAGCACTGAGGCAGGAGCCATGTCTCCCTGTACCAACGTAGCCTGCAGAAAACTAACCTGTACCAGACATACATGATGCTGAAGCATCAGCTGCTGTATTATTCTCCATCATTGTTGGATAATTTATAGTGTTGTCTAATTTTGACTTGTGGGACAACTCTGATTTCATGCCCAAGGTAATTGCTGATTTTCTTGCCTGTAGAGTTAACCCTGGAACCAACACAAAATCTTTAGGAAAGTTCAAGAAAAGAAAGTTGAGGACCAAACTCTCCAGTTGTATTAGTCTCAAATGATAATTCATGAAGCATCAGCCATCTACTAACACTGCTGATTGTCACTGGAAAGTTGTAAAACATTTCCTCTTTTAATCTCCAAGTATCAGCTTATATTCAGTAAGAATATATTGGATAGGAAGCAAAATATATTTGCAAATAAGTAATATAGATGTCAGGGAAATCTACCACCAGTGAATGATCTGAATTAATGATCTGGAGCTTGACCAAGAGTAGTTCTTAAGGTGTTGTAAGCAATTCTATCTATGCTGTATCTTGGATTCATTGATTTATTTTTTGTTTTTTCTAAATCTGAGGCCTTTCTACTTGCATAATTTGCTATTGACAGTGCACTATTTAAAAAACAAAACAAAACAAAACAGTGGTCTCCCATCTATCACACGGTCAACAGCAGCTGAGTGGTTTGCTGAGGTCAATCGATTCCCAGTACATGTCAAGGGGACTAGAGGAAGGGATGGTGAAGAGCTTACTTCTTCTCTCCCTCTCTTTCCTCCCTTTATTTCTTCCTCCCCTCACTTCCTCCTTCTCTCATGCTCTCTCTCTTTCTTATATACTGTGGTGACTGTCAAAGCAGCATATCTGCAATAATATATTCCATCTAGAAATAATCTCTTATAAAGTAAAGTACCTTATTAAAGAGTAAACCTATATAATGATAATTTCATTAAACAACATTCTTCCCTGAAGGCTTCTGTTTGTAATGAAATCTTCAGATAGTCTCTACCCAGGGAAGCAGTATGTCCCTTAAGAGCATTGCAAAATAATTATCAAATGACAAAATATGACATATAAACCCTTTTAGAAGACTGAGTAATCATACTCGAAAAAATTCCTCCCCCTTGCCCTCCATTTTGTTTTTTATTACATTCATGTTGTTTGTGCTGCATGGGGCAAAATGATGATTAACCTAACTAAAACTTTTAACTACAGAAACACTGTCACTAAAGCACACTGGCAACATGCAGAATGAACACAGTGAACTAGATACTCCTTATAAAAGATAACCACATGTTGTGTATTCCAGAAATGAGTATGCTCAGTGGTCATATTAATTTACAGTGTCTTTGTATGCCATACTAATTTCATGAAATACTGACTGTTTTTTTTACAAAATTTCATCAAATGTAAGAAATGTGGAATTGTACACAAAAAAGGCTTTTCTTAAAATCTTCATTTAGAGACCTGAATCTTTATGGAATCTTTGTGAAATCTGTAATAAGGCACTTGTTTGTAAGTATTAATTGCCTGAAAATATCTGCCAAGACTCAAGGAAGACTTCTTTCAGATTAGAGTAACCTTCATTTTGGAGCAAGGGCTTAAATTTAGTGGATGACATGGTTTTTTCTTTACTCTACTCAGACAGTTATCTTGTATTGACAATGAGCTGTACTGAAGAGGCCTTGCTCTGAAGGAATAAAGAATGTCTGCATTGTGCACACATACTTGTGCTGAATATTTAAACTTGCCTACA
The DNA here is from genome assembly GCA_013398125.1 of Aegotheles bennettii. NCBI lineage: Eukaryota > Metazoa > Chordata > Aves > Caprimulgiformes > Aegothelidae > Aegotheles > Aegotheles bennettii. The sequence continues at coordinate 112,006 of VZRW01004554.1, read as the reverse complement.
AGAGTTTAGACTCCACAAAATAGGGATTATTCACTGGATCTGCCCTTACAAGAGTGGTTACTGTGTGAAAAAGCTAGCTTTCTCTATTACTTCCTTCATTGCTGATTTTCTTTTAATCCCTCAAGAATTCTGAGATATAATGTTTTGAACCCTTTTCAGATAAAGTTGTCTCATGCCCACAAGTCAGTCTATATCTCAACCTCTGCAGTTTGCTATTTTGCTCTAATTTATTTAAATATAAGCATCTTTCAGCATTGTTTTGTTCCATTCCATATTAAAATGATTGCAAAAATATTCAATTTACAGAACAGCCTATTAACTCAGACTACAAAATGGGTATTCTAGGAGAAAACTTTAGATTATTCAGCAATGCAACTCATACTTTGAGTGTTCTACACAGGTCAGATGATGACATCCCCATTACCCTACTGCTGTAACTCTCTGAGCTAGGAGTTGAGGAGAACGTAGAAGATAAGCAGGAGGAAAACATGACTAGCATGATGTAATTTTTCCAATTCTCTTGTTTGTTTGTTTTAAACAGAATTGTTATCACCTTCAGGAAAGTACTAGTTTTCTTTGATTTTTTCATGCTTTTGACAAAATCAGATTTTTTTTTTCTTAATTTATAGTTCTTTTTAGCATTTTAGTAATCACAAAGTGTTTGCAAGCTTACTATCACATGCAACATAATTTTTCCAGTAATTAAAATGCAGTGATTGTCATTACATGTTCAATATTTGCTCAGTTGTTGCGTGTTGATATCAGAGACATTTTGAAATTATACTTTCCTTACTATAGGAAGGTATGGCCTGATTCATACCCTGTGCAGAGCAATGTATTGACCACCACTGACACTCTCATTAACTCATGGATCTTTGCTTTAGAGCTATATTTGGTATGCTATATAAGATCATCTTTCATGCATTCTTGCACTATTCTGTGTAGGTACATTTGTATTTTACCTTTCATTCTCCCTTTTTCAACGTCTCCAAACGATGGGGCTCAGTGAAATCCATTTCAGTGAAGAATACATTTATCATTCCTTAGTGCTGTCTATAGCACCTGAGATTTCCAGGTGATTTCTGTAATCTTTGGATAGACACAGAGTGGCTTTGTTTCTAGTTTCAGACAGGAGCTCAGATCTGCTCCTGACATGATGGTAGATACAGTCTTCAAGTGTTGTGGTAATTTAATTCCTCATTTTTAGCATATAGCAGAGTATTCCAATCAAATGGTGAGTACCAAAACTAAAAGCCTTAATCTGTTTCAGGCTCTGTTTTCTGCTTTGAAAATGTGTCTTCCAGTGTATCTTGCCCAGGATTTCAGAGGTCTGCCAGTTCCTGGTGGTGACCCAACTCTGACCCAGGCCAGCTTCTGGGGATGGGAGGCCCCAGGAACAGGCTGCAGCGACTTTCAGACCCTGCATCAGGATCAGCTTCTTTGGCACAGTGGGTCTACAGTCTTGCTCAGGTTTATAGTCAGAACTACATCACAACATGGAGAAGTAAAGAAGGTGGCCTTTCAAACAGGTCTTTTTCCTGACTTTCTAAGGAAACCGGCAGTTAAAACGACTTCTGTTAAAACCGTACTTTAAGCAGATGCTGGTGAACTGTGTAAGGCAAGTAGTCATGCTGTGCACTGATTTAGATACTTGGCATTTTCCAACTGCATCCTGAAAACAGCATATTGTGAGGGGAAACCCAGGTGCTAGAACGTGAGTCCTGCCACATACAGCTGCACTGCACAACCTGAACCCACTGTGCTTGTGCTCTCCCTGCCCAGTTACCCTCCCCTCTGCTCCATTAAATTGAGTTTCAGCCTATAAAACTCAAGATTTGAGCAAAAGAGCATTAAGAAAGTTACTTAATATTAATTTGAATGCCAAAGTATTCCATTAAAGAAAAAAAATCAATAATGTTAAGATGTGCAATATTTTACATAATAAAGGCTGGAGGCATAATGAAAAAAAATCAGTATCTTATTCTGAAAAATTGTAAAATCTATCAGATTAATTGTTTGGTAAATATAGTCATAGATTTTCTAACCAAGCTCACAATACAAAAAATAATGTGTACAAAATATTTTTAAATACTATATACAAAATGCAAGAAAATGTATTACATTTATAATTTGATGAACAGTATGAGACTTCAACAGAATCTATTCTTTTTCATCCAGATTGAGAGTTCTAGTGTATGAATGGGTTGTTACTACTTAGGAATCCATGGTTAATCTATAGTTTATCTCTTTCTCTGAATACCAAGAAAGGTTTAACAACTGTTTGTTGTTTAAGATATTTTAAAGGGAGACTATTTAATTTTCTTAGAAACTGATGAATTTCAACATGGTTAAAAAATCCTTTAGTAAACTCTATTTAGAGATGATCAATTTACCCCATAAAAATGATTAAATTTTATTCATGCTGCTGCACTTTTGAAAATGAATACTTGGTTATATGTAAGTTCATAAAATTACAAGATACAGGATTAAAGTATGATCAGAATTGGTTGGATTCTTTGTACTTTATATTAGCTTGTAATGTCCACTCTTCCCCATGATGGATGCTGTTTATTAGATAAGCTTATCACCTATATAGTACATGCACCATACGTATAACATTATATATACGTATAACATTAACATATAAGAAACTCAATAGCCAAATTCTTCACAAGAGCACCCTCACTAGTTTCCATTAGGTTATACCAGGTAGTAGTTAATGGTGTAGTTAATGTTGGATTCAGTGAGATCAAGGGTAGAAGTCACTGAATGTGATGTGGTGTTTCTTCTCATCAACACCTTTACTTGAGCCTCAGAGACTTCAGATCATCACTTGTAATTTGGGAATAAATCTGACTCTTTGAGTGATGATGAAAAAAAGTGGTGTACAATCAGATAGTGTAAAGTAGGGAAGACAGATTTATTTCAGTAGATTTGGATGCAGTATTCAATGGACCTTTTTGTGTGTTACAATTGAATGGACAGCCTCCTTGTGATTATTGTTGAAATAGAAAGCAGGATTTCTTTCAAAATTATAGTTTTCAAAAATATCTACCCATATCATGCAGTAGTTGAGGGTAGAATCCCAGCCTGTTGGTTAGTTTTTTGGCTGCTGTTGTACTCTTCAGCACTGGATGTTTGTAATGTCAATGTTACAAGTAAAACTGCCTGAGAAGTAGGTTGTTTTCTATGTAGGATATTTCAATTACAAAATCACTGAATATTTCAATAATAGTTTCAACTTTTAGTAAATAGATATACTCTTCCCCTAAGAGCTGAAAACCGAGTACATTAAAAATATAGTCATGTTACATTTTGGCCAAAAGTGCATCAAGGGGGAAATCTTTCCTAATGAACCAAACCTACTGAGAGTAGTGGCATGAGACTTTTGAATGCCCATGGGGCATTATTATCAGCAGATGCAAATAAAAACAATTTCAGCTGAGCATTTTTGATATTCAGGTGTTCTGTTTTAGTCAAATAGATGTAATTTTCTGTGGAGGGCAGACACAATTTCATAATTTTATTTTATTTTTGTAAAAATCTATTAAATATGTTTTGATAACATTTTTATGAGGTATATGTGAATATACATTTTTTCTACCTTGTACACTGTCTCAGAGCTAAGACTTATTTCATTACCATTGGATTTATTTTGCTTCTTCAGTTTCACAGAGAGTGTGCTTGAGACACAGCATCTTTTCAAACACTGTAAACACTGATATTAGCAAAAATAGTAAGAAATTAGAATAAAAACAAAAATGTAATTGCTTTTGCTGCATGACTGATTGCTTCCACAATACAATTAAGCAAAAGGGAAAAATTATTGCATCTTTGGCAGTTAATTCAGAGTGTAACACACTGCTAATCCTCAGAGGACTTAATTTTCTGCCAAAACTAAACAAAATATATTAAAAATATATCTGATCACCAGAAGAGAAAAAGACAATTGAAACAAAGAAGATAAATAAATTACACCTCATAAATCAGTGTCGGACCACAAGCATCTTCTTTTAACTAAAGCCACCCCTGCCTTGAAGTGCTTTACATACAGAAAACATTTTTACCTTTAACAGGGGGCAACAAAACCATCATTAAATCATGCTTCAATACTTTATTTATTTTTGTGGAAGAATAGCTTCAATGGATCTAAACATTTACTCCTGCTACAAGACAAAAAAAATTGTATTGGTTTTATAAAATAGATAAACTCATCTATATGAGCAAATGAATTTTTATATTTTTACAAGTTCATGTATATATTTATATATAAGTGTATACACATACATACATATATATATATATAAGTATAAACTCATCTGGCTTATGCCAATCTACTGTTACTCCTTAGGTGGCAACAGTTTTATTCACCTATGAAAGCAATATCGCCTAGATGCATTCTGCAGTGATTACATTCATTATCTAAATGTTGTCTAATATATCTTTGAGGCACAGCGAGCTAATGTTTTCCTTATGAACGATCTCCAGTTTATTATGAGGCCATAAAATGATAAAATAAAAGCACCTTTGAATCTTAGCTACAGAGCTGATTATTTGTCTATGCTGCATAGTTAGAAAAAACAACATCAGAGGATGGTGATATTTTAATGGACTAGCCACTGATACTCTAACCAGTTAATTTCCTTGTCTTTAAATTAGGTGCTCTGTTTCAGTAGCACATGATTGAAGCTGGTGTTGTCTATTAAGAAGGTAATATTTTTTTAATTTTGTTTTATTGTTTTTAGAAATCTATGTACAGTATGATACTTTAATAAATCTGCTTAGCAGCAGTAGTAGAAGTAATAGCAACATTAATAATAGTAATTGTAAAAACTTGTAAAAGCACCTTTTTACCTAGGTATTAGGATTCTCGTGAAAAAATAACTAATTCTCACAAACACACACATTCACACAAACAAAAACCAAAACAACAAAAAAAAACCCCGAACCCTGAATCAAAAATACAGTCGCGAATAAACTCAGGAGCTCTCGTTTTTTAGAGCACCTGCCCTAACCAAACTGTACTCCCCCTTTCCAGTGTGCTGTCATATAATGAAGAATTTTAGTGACACACATAAAGATGAGAAACCAAGCTAAGAGCAGTAAAAAACTGTGAGTGTTCTAGTATTTTTTCCCGAGTCTTATCCTCTTACTTTGTTAAATTAAAGAAAACTTTAAAGCCACTGACAATTACGATTGAGGAAAATATTGTGCATTTCTGCAGGTAAAGCCTCAGCAGTGCAAGTATTAACACAGTGGGAAAAGTCCCAGATGGTAAGTGAAGCAAAAATGTAATTATTATTTTTGTTTAGACATTTATTTATTTATGGGTAATGCAGGCTTTTGAAAGAAAATGCTTTTCATGTTCATTTATTTAACTAATTGGAAGTTAATAGAGAGGTCAGCAGATGTTTGAGCAATTGATAAAGTCATTATAACTACCTCACCTGTTCTATCCTGTATTTCCTCAGGTAAAAGATAAATACATCTCTCAAGAAACTGTCAGGCCCCTTGCCTCTTCTTAATAAGAAAATGACTCATCTCAGTTCATTCTTAAGTATAATATTGACTAGGAATAAGTCAAGTCTTTTGTTCAATTACACTCCACTTATTCAGGTAGAGAGAAGATTTGAATGCATATCTACAATCTACTGTGTAAGGATCATCCTCATCACAGCAAGAGAAGGTGATATGTTGCATGATCTTAATCCTTCCACTTAGACACATTGTGTAAGAAGTATGAATTAAGGAAGAACAGAAATAGAAAATGTATGCAGTTGCCTTATTTTCTTTCATTTCTTTTTTTTTTAAAACTGTGCTTGTTATCCAAAAAAAAAAACCTCTTAGTTTTGACTGTAACTAAAATTCCCCAAACAGTTCTATATAAAAGTTCACCTCAAAGACGAAAGAATTTTGATGCAGTTGACAAATAAAAGAACTTCATTAACAGAATTTTGCCCTTTCTAAAACAAATAATATTGATAAAAGATTTTCTTGACATTTAATATATTTTATGTAGAGAATTTATGTGAAGTCATCAGTGATTTCTCTCAAAACTTCTAGCATAAAATTTCAGGTAATCACATTCTCTATGCTGCTATTAAAATTATATCCTGTGGTCCAATATGCTGATGAATTTTACAAAAGAAGTAGCTAGATGTAGCAAATTATAATAGGCTGTAGTAGCAAAAGAAGTGAGATAGGAATTAAGCAAATAAACCTAAAACACACTAATTGATGATTATATGTGGATATCTGAATATAGGGATGAACTACATGACAGAGTTGTAGGCTTATAGGGTCAAACTGAGAAAAACAAATTTACGTTGTTGAGCAAGCAGTTAACGATAAGCATAGATAAGGAATAGATAGGATATGAATAAATGGGATGGATAAGGAATCCAGCTTGTAATTAATAACACTGAAAAGTTACCATGAAATAATCAGTTTATCTTAACATTTTTTTATTCCCCTCTTTGTCAAATAAAACATATACAGAAATATAATAATGACATCTACTTAAGAGAATAGTTACTAAAAATAACAAAGCTTTTAAACATACCAGTGAGAACTGACTTGCTGAATACATACAAGTTAATGTCACAGAACCAGCTTAACAAATATATGTATTTTTAATACCACATTGACTATAAGAGCAAAAGAGAGCGAAAGAGAGCGAGAGACAGCGAGAAAGAACGAAAGAACGAAAGAAAGAAGGAAAGAAAGAAAGGGAGGAAGGGAAAAAAACAAGACTTAAACTTGCTTTATCTAAGTGTACTAGCATCTGCAGTGTAACCCTGAGTAGCTGGAATTCCTCACTGAAGGCACATGGAAAATTAGAAAGCTGAAAGAAGCTTCAAAATTAGGGTAATTTTAAATATTTCAGCACTTAGACAAGTCTCATCTCTAAGACACTTACATGATAAATTATCACTAGATAATGATGGAAATAGGCTAACATACACCAGCTGAACATATCAGCAATTAGTACACGGGGACTGTGATTTTCTACAGGATGGAGACAGGATAGAAAAGGATTATGAAAATGTTTGTAGCAACATACCACACTGGTACTTCATAGTCCGAACCCAGTAGCTCCAGTGAGCTTCAGATTCAAATTTTATCTGAGTCTACTACCTTTGATCAAGAGTTTTGGTGAGGACCACTCCCTAACACTGTATAAAAGAAGCCTCTGTTTTGAAAGGCTTTTCTAGTAACCAGACATAAGGGAGTTCAGTGAATTCTATTTTTTTTTAAACGTGTGCGTATGTTGGTATTCATTCTGATTTTGCAAAACCCACCACATTTTACAGTCTGAAAATGAACACAAAACTATTTGTGCAACATCTGCACTGCTTGGAGGATTGGAACACTACAGCAATTAGATCCATGCTCTGTAACATTCACTTGCAATTCAGGCAACTACCATAGCTGAGCTAATTTAATGTTTAGTTAAGAGAGAATATTTATTTTTATTTTCCTTTTATCATTAATATTGTATCAGAAACCATTTCATAAACTGTTTTATTTTTATGCATGTAGCTATAAAAATATTTTCACAGAATCACAGAATCACAGAATGTTAGGGGTTGGAAGGGACCTTGAAAGATCATCTAGTCCAACCCCCGTACCAGAACAGAACCACCTAGAGCAGGTCACACAAGAATGCATCCAGTCAGGTTTTGAACGTCTCCAGAGAAGGAGACTCCACAACCTCTCTGGGCAGCCTGTTCCAGTGCTCTGTCACTCTTACAGTGAAAAAGTCCTTATGTTCACCTGGGACCTCCTATGTTCTGACTTGCACTCGTTCCCCCTTGTCCTATCACTGGACATCACTGAGAAGAGCCTATCTCCATCTTCCTGACAGTCCCCCTTCACATATTTATATGTTTTGCATATATATTTTTAAAGTGAAAGAAACTTTGAAGGATTCTAATTTAATCTGTTTAATATGTGACTGTTTGGATCTACAGTGAGTGTTCTACTTTGACTGATTTTACACAGCTGTCATTCTACAACCTATAATCTGTATGCATGTGATATAAGCATAACCTTTAATGAACAATATACACATGCAAAAGTTGCTAATATAATGCTAACACAGCAGCACCTGCCAACATCTCTACAATTAGAAATCTGTGTCAGCATTTCAATTATAGAGCACCTCCTAATTTAGAGGATTATAACTTGACAGTAAAAATTCATTCTGTGTTGCAACTTGACATGTAAGGTCTCAGTTCAAAGCATTTTTATTAATACAGGTTTAAATTTGTTTCAATATTATGAAGCTATAGGAGACTACAGTGAAAAAAAAAGACACTTCTTGGATGTATTTCATCACTACTGTAGCTCAAATGCTTTGAAAGGGAAATCCACAAATGTTACAGTTGTTTATGTGTAATTAGGATCAGTGACTGATTTTTTTTCTATTAATGTAGCAGTAAGATCTAAGCTTTAAAACTCCCCAATGTTATGTTTGTTTCTTTCTATTGTTTTTAGGATGCATATTTATCATCAATTTTAAGTATATTGATTGTTTAGTATATTCATTTTTAAATGTACCAGTTCACTGGTACAACAGGACATGGCAGTACATGTGTGAACCTGCGGACTAAAGGTCTCTCCATGACATATCACTTATTGATGGCATATCCATAAATAGTAAACTTCCAAAGTGTGTATTGACACAATTGTTCCAGCTGAGAAATTACCATCTACTGTGTCAATAATCTACTTATCAGAGTTGTCTATTGCTTTGCACTGACACAGTACTGCTCAGATATAGCACTATCTATTGTGGAAAGGAAATAGTTTTCAGATAGTGACAGGGTTAGGATCCACTGAGGGAGATAAATGACAGGGATTTTATTCTATTCTTAGAGGGGTGGTTGTAAGAGGAAAAAATATCAATAACAACTAGATCAGTTCTGTGACCTTGCAGAGAATATTCCCCTCCATCACTATTTCTAGCTTTTTCATGCTGTTTTCAAAGCCCAAAAGGACTGAAAAGCATTATGAGGAACTCCTGAAGTTCAACAACTACATGAAATGATGTGCAAAGGTTCACACCGCCTTCTTTTGTTGCCTGATCAAAAAAAGCATCTGTGCTTGACGGGGAAAGTAAAGAGAATCACCTCTGAGCAAGGCCAGAATACTTTGGGCAACCTGACATGCTGGAGAAAGGGTATATCACAAACTGCAGCAGCATGGGAAACTTCTCAGTAGTAGGTAGCCAAATGCCAGCTCCTGGGGATGGAGCTTCATGGAGAGCTGCTTTTCATCTAGGGCACGTTACTGCATGAACATGCCCATGTGACATCTACTCCATGGGAGAAGGTGGGCCAAGTCAACCCACATCTGCCTGCAAAAGACTATGCAGTCAAAAAGATAGTTCCTGAAATTGCTTTCCAAGGAACGTATCAAATCCGTGCACCTTACAATCATGTTAGCCCTTCTGTGGGCAAGGCAGCTCTTTCCTTGCTGAGTGACATGTCTGGGGCTTTGCTCCCACAGTTGGAAACATTTCAGAAAAACATGTCAGACCTCCAGTGTTGCAAGCAGATGCAGTAGCTTCTTGTCCTGGGTGTTCCATATACCTTCAAACACACTATAGCATCTTGTACTAGACCCTCTAAATTTAAAAACAGGATCTACAAACTTAGTTTGTTATTGGCCAATTTTATAAGTGGTTTGTAAACAGACAAGCAAGGGAAACCTATTTGCTGGGAGGACAAAGCTTGTCAAAAAAAAGCAAGGAGGATTTAAATGAACAAGATGGGCTTCCTTTGTAATCCTTACCTCCGTGTACTGCTATCAACTCTGAACTGCTTTTGGTGGAAAAGGATGCCAGCCATATTAGTACAAATCACATAACCTCCTATATCACTCTTCAGTGCTTACTATTTTACAGGAGGCTTTTAATTGGTAGCTGTTTTCTCTATTATTTTGGACAGTGTCTTAAAATACCAGAAGTCTAGATATTCTAAGTGCCCCTCACTGTAATTTAGTGAAGTCACAATGTTTTCCACCATCTTTATGAGGTCATAAAGTACACATCATATCTCAGAAAAAGCTGTGATTTATGTGATTTATACACAATTCAGCCAGCATCATACCACACACTAATTCTTCTGCTGGTCTGTTGTTTCATTTAAAAGAAATTTAATTAACTCTTTGCAACAACAACAAAAAGGCCTGGTACTCCATATTATATTAAAGACACTGTATTTTACTTCAGTCTTTCTAGAAAGGTACAGTTTTCACTTTCTTAATTGATCTTCTTGACTCAATGTAATGGCATGATAATGGTTAGAAGACATGCTTGAAAGAAATTTGAATTATTAGACAACAGCTGTGCAAAGGTATCCTTATCTGAACCCTTTCCTATGCATATAAAAAAGACCAAAACACACCATTTGTCATTATGATTAACTTATGAAACTAATTTTGTAGCTCTTATTGAAACTTGAACATTTTTCTACTTTTTCTTTAGATTATGACATTCAAGCCTATCTGCCAATGATAGCTCATCAGTATATCATGAACACAATAAAGGTTATACCCTGAAAGTTTGCACCTGCATTTTCCATAAACCTTAAAATAAATGTTTCCGTTATCTGTATAATACATTAGAAACAACTTTGCAGCACCCTCTAGTGACACATTACCAAATCAGAATGTTCTGGAAAATGAGGAGACCAGAGAGAAAACCCAGATCTAAGAAAACCAGTTTTGATATTACCATGATGGCAGAAGGTGTTCAGCCTTCACTGTTCCAATCTCATTAGGTAAATTACAAAGACCTGATTTCTCCAAGGCTCTTATAAGCACAAATGCTTTTACTTGACCTTAAATCATTCCAGTAGAGGAACTTTGTATTTGAAGCCACTCTGTTAATGTAAAATCAAATATTTTTAATATCGGTTAAGACTCTAAATTTACACATGTGGAATTCCTAAATCCTCTTATTCCCTATGACTTAGAGCTACCATTGTTCGATGTTTCCTGTGTCAGCGTGTTACTGCATCATGAAGATGTGACAGGAGACACCTGACAGCTGAAATATTTGCTTCACTGTATGCTTCACTGCACATCCAGAGTGCTACATCAAGTTCTGGGATCCTCAGTGTGTGAGAGACATGGACATATTGGAGAGACTCCAGTAAAAGGCCACAAGGGTGATGAAGGGAATGGAACACTTCTCCAATGAGGAGAGGCTGAGAGAGCTGGATCTGTTCAACCTGGAGAAGGTTCAGGAAGATCACATCAGTATATATAAACACCTGAGGGGAGGGTGCAAAGAGGATGGAGCCAGGCTCTTTTCAGTGGTGACCAATGACAGAACCAGAGGCAATGGGCACAACCTGAAACACAAGAGGTTCCCTCTGAACATCAGGAAACACTTTTTCACACTAAGGGTGACTGAACACTGGCACAGGTTGCCCAGAGATGTTGTGGAGTCTCCCACCTTGGAGATACTCAAAAGCCAGCTGGAAATGGTTCAGGGAAACTGGCTCTGGGTGGCCCTGCTGGAACAGAAGTGTTGGACAAGATGACCTCCAGAGGTCCCTTCCATCCTCAACCATTCTGTAGTTCTGTAATTCTATGACCACTGCAGAGAGGCATAAATCCTTCAGCAAATTTAACCTCCAATCAAAACCTGTATCAGTCAATTGTCAGTGTAAACTACTAGAGTTCAAACTAAACCTTCTCATTAATTACACAAAAATACCAGGCAGATTGTAGTATTTGATGAAATTGCTATTTATATAGGACATAGTAAATTACCTCAAGGTGATAATAAGAAAAAAACAGTATGTAAGAATACACACCTTTTTCACATTAACTGCTGATGAATAATAGAGCTTCAAAAATATCTTTTATAATTCTTTGATATGAAGTGAACACTGATGATAGAATATAAACTTTTGTTTAAAGGTAATGAATATTTAAATTACTGAAAATAATTTATTTGTTTTACTTTATACAATATGAATGCAAATTTTTTTGATTTGTCAATGATAACAAGACTTAGTACTAATTTATGCATTTCTTGTATTATCCATGGTCTTATTTATAGACCAGGAACCCAGCACAGAAGTTACTTTACAAAGTTGCAACAAAAATTCCAAGGACTTTTAATTTAAGCTTTAAATTCTTATTCTGGTATTTGTTCTTGTTCAAAGTTTCAAATTATGCCAGTTTAGAAATACCTATAATCAGGATTTTCTCATTAGTTGTTTTAATTGTCTTTGTCTCTAGTAACCTAGAAAGTGGATTAAAGTGTGCAGAGATTTTTGCTTCACCTTTCTTAGATCAATGTGTGTTTTGCCTAACTTGTATTTATATCTGCATCAAAGGGAGGGAAAAGAAGAAATATTTACTTATTTCTTCCATATAACTCATGTGTGGAAAAGAAATACTTGAATAAGAAGCCTTCACAACACCCTGTTCTTCCACTAAATTGTTACTATATGTCTCTACAGACTCCTCAGTGTGGTCTGATTTAAAATATACTTTGAAACAGCTACAATCTTGTCTTGATCTAATTATCAAGTAAAAACACGTTACCATACTTGAAAAGTTGCACCATTACCTAAAGTAAGTCTCGCTCTTCTGTTTAGTTTTACTTTTTGATTGTTAAAGTAAACTTGACCTTAAGGCATGTAACTAAATCTCACATCTGACAGCTTGCTGAAGCAGATTCTGGAAAGACACCCAGCCATGTATCACCTTCATAGTTGATAATGTCTCCTGTGAAATGATATCAATTAAAGACAGGTAAATAAAACAGTGTGGTGAGAAAGCCTTTTAACATTTCAGCATATTTAAGAAATGGGGAGGAGAAGGAAAATACTAAAGGACAGTCTGAACAACTTGTGTGTGCTTACATAAAGATGAATTAATGTCTTGTGAAATTTAAAGTAAATCTGCTTAGTACTGAGAAGAGTCAGATTAGCATGTCCATTTGTTTTAGTGGGGCTAGAACATGAAATAAGGTTTTACTCAGGAAGAAGGAAGGTTAATAGCAACACACACTCAGTTAAGGGCTGTAAAAAACCTATGACTTGTGTCTCACTCACTCTGCTGTAATAGCACATCCCTCCTAGACCCTCCATTTAGATAGATCCTACAGGATGTATCTTTTGGAGTTTTGAGGGACTATACTTTTCACTTTTCTTCCTGGAATCATAGAATCATAGACCTGTTTAGGTTGGAAAAGACCTTTAAGATCATCAAGTCCAACCATTAACCTAACTCTATTAACCTAGCACTACCAAGCCCCCTGCTAAACCATGTACCGAAGTATCATATGTATATGACTTGTAAAAATGTCCAGGGATGATGATTCAACCACTTCCCTGGACAGTCTGTTCCAGTACTTGACAACCATTTCAGTAAAGAAGTTTTTCCTAATATCCAACCTAAGCCTCCCCTGGTGCAACTTGAGGCTGTTTCCTCTTGTCCTATGACTTGTTACTTGTGAGAAGAGACCAAGCCCCACCACTCTACAATCTCCTTTCAGGTAGTTGTACAGGGCGATAAGGTCTCCCCTCAGCCTCTTCTTCTTCAGACTAAACATCCCCAGTTCTCTTAGCCGCTCCTCATAAGGTTTGTTTTCCAAGCCCTTCACCAGCCTTGTTGCCCTTCTTCTTACCTGCTCCAGCACCTCAATGGGTTTATTATAGTGAGGGGCCCAAAACTGAACACGGTTTTTCAGATGTGGCCTCACCAGTGCTGAGTACAGAGGGATGATCACTTCCCTAGTCCTTCTGGCCACACTATTTCTGATACAATCCAACATGCTGTCAGCCTTCTTGGCCACCTAGGTACACCGCTGGCTCATATTCAGCCAGTTATCAACCAATAGTCCCAGATCTCTTGATCTCTTTCTGCCAGACAGCTTTGTAGCCACTCTTCCCCAAGACTGTAGCATTGCATGGGGTTGTTGTGATCCAAGTCACATCGATCCAGCCAGTCCAGGTCCCTCTTAGAACCTTTCTACCCTCATTCAGATCAATGCTCCCACCCAACTTGGTGTCATCCGCAAACTTACTCTGGAATTTCTTCTTTTGTTTACAAACAGCAGAAAAAAATCTGTTTACCTTAAAGAAGAGTTCTCAAGCCCCCTTTTCCATGAAGCTATTTAGCAATTTGACTGACATAAAGTTTATTCACAGACTTTGATGCTGAGGGTTGCAGGTACCAGGTACTGAATTCTAGGGTACTAGAAATAATTACAGGTCAGCTCAAAGTAATGCTGCAGTCAAATGCATGGAATTTCTCAAAGTTACTTCAGCAATTTTATCATATTTATAAAATGCTAAGGCTGATTCTGAGGCAGTTAAAACACTGAAATGCATTTTACTCTTCATCACAGTACACAATACACAAAAGTGTAAGGTCTCATTTAACAATTTGTGTTTCAAAACTTAGTCTTTATGAGGAGGCTACTAGGCTTCTGCCTTAATTTATCATTGTCTAAATGAATTTAATGTAGCAGAAAAAGAGTATAAAAGTTTTAGGAGCTCCTAGCAAGCTTAAGATGCACAGTCTGACCATACTGAATATACATACTGATCTAGGACTTATAGAACATGGTGAAGAGTGTCCTGACTACTTTAAGCACAGGAGAATATTAGAAATTTTAAACAACATAGATGAAAATTCATCTTTTATAGACTTGTTCTTCCACTGCTGCTGAAGAAACATAACCAGAAAATAGAGAGGGAGTTGTTTTAGCTGTTTGCTTTAATCAAATGCACCTGTGAGATTACATTTCCCTAACCCTCACAGCTGGCATTAAAATGGATTTAGCTAGCTAGCCTGAGATTTAGAAGTCGCCTTTAAAGTTCACCTTAAAGAAGCTATATTAGCTTTGCCTCGTAGCCTGTTTAGTAATGCAGCATGCAGCATACCTGGCTTTAGACAGGACTAGAGATCAAATCTAACCTCATAAATCTCCCAGTTCATGAATACAGGAGGCTGTCAAAAACTAGATGTTGTTTCATTCTCCAGGGGCTGCTGTACTGCTCTGGGTCTCTCTTAAGTGCCCTCTAGCAGCTGATCACCAAAATGTGTAATAGCCTTGAGAAGGACTACACTACTCTTTTGACCCCAGAGGTAATATTTTGATAGGGCTTGACCTTAATAAGTCTGCCAGCATAAAAGCCTAACAGTAAGAGTAAAGGAAAACCTTTTCTGAATAACAAATAGCTGAAGAAAACATTTTCTGCACACTCCATAAATTATTACATTTACCTCTGGCAAGTACATTTAGAGAAAATCGTGTTCTGAATCGCATTTTGGAATGCTCAGATTCAACACCAGTTGCTAACCCAAAAAGACTAGCTTGCAAACAAATGCAGGGTAAAATTCTACCACTTTCACTCAATTTGATCATTATTTGACCAACAAATCCTACTGAACACAAATGGCTTGACTTCTCTCCCTTTCTGATTTACTCTTTTACATTTATTCTACCATTTAACTAATTTCATTCCAACTTAGGGCAAAGGATAAGGATTTCAGATGTCTTAGGGTGCCAGAATGTTTTTGGGTTTTTCTGCACCATAATGAAAGAGAACAATCCTTACCATTTTTACTGAGAATAGACTCTGAGTAAGTATTTGTAACCCTATTACTCAACCACTACAAGTAAAATCTGACAAACCACTTTCCTCTTCCATTAACTTTACAGCCATGTGTGACAGATAATGTGTTCTTTTCTCTGAGCCTTACCCCTAATATGGTTCCCTGCTGTACCTTGTAGGAAAGTGTTGTAATCTGGGCCACTAGGTCCATGATGAGCTTAATTTCTGTAGGATGCCAGAGTAGTTAAATGGCTTACATAGTGTGAAGAAACAATTAAGCTGCCTAGAAGCTACATGATGCAGAGCAAAATAATAGGTAAGAGAAGGACAGAAGGTTCAGAGTGAGTTAGATTTGCTCTCCAGACAAGAAATTTGGAGTGGCTGAAGTGATGATGAAGGGGACACTGGTGTAAAAATTCACTCTAGCAAAACCTTTTCATCAATGACACTGCCATGTGGCTTTTTCAGCACTGATTTATTTTTTTTTTCAACACCACTGTAGTCTAAAAGGACTTGCATGTATATAAGATTTACTCTAGATGCAGATTTCACTCTAGATGAAAAAGTTCAGGGAAATTTCTTGGACTTTGCAGCCTGTGGGGAACACAGCTTTAGAGTTTATCTCCTTGAAAACAACTGAGCCACTTTCTGCTAATTCTGTCCCTGATTTAAGAGTAGTCTTTTCTTTTCCCATTAAAAGCCATGATGCAAAAGCCACAAAGATGAGCTCCAGCTACTTTGTCCACTGCTGAGAATGGTTTTATGAGTTAAGTTCCTTCAGAACTTACATAACTGGTGGGAATGTAAATTAGATTTGAAGAAATGTTAGTTGATAACAGTTCAACAATTATTTTAAGAAGTTGAATATATTTTCTCTTCATTGAAACAACAGCACAGTGCATAATATTTTTATGGATGATGTTAATGCTCATAAATTAATTTTGCTAAATTTTTCATGACAACAAATATTCAGGCCATGGTATGCTTATTTACATGTGACCCTTTAGATAAGAAGTGTGTTTGTTCTTCTTATTGTTCTTGAAAATCATAAGAAAAGGAATAGTGAAAGGTCTGCATAATCCTTTTTTATGGCTGAAATGTAAATCTTGTTTTTCAGTTTTTATCAATTCCAGTTCCATAATATCTGAGTGTTTCCTTAGCTAATTAGATTAGCATAGCAAGGCTCCTAATGGAATCTTTAGCTCTGCTACTTCAGTCATTGTGTGAAACTAATTGGGGAAGGTATGTTTGTTTAAGTTTGTAGGGGAAATGGTAGCTGCTATTTTGAATGTCATTCTAATTATGGTGGAAAAGATTTGTCAGGGAGGATGTATGGAGATGTGGGCAGACTTTGAATTATTCTAGTCTTCCCTGAAAACTCATTCTACACCAAGATATTTCTGCACTTGTTATTCAGCTGTCATAAAAATATCTTGCTTGTGCTGTGATCTGAGGTATGAATAATGAAGATAGGACTTTGCCTAATAAAGACTCTGAAAGAAGAACCAAGATTTAGAAGTCTTTGGGAAGCTAATGTTTAGTAGAGAATCAGCCTTTGCTTATGGCAACCTACACCTGTAAGAGCAGAGTCTTGAGACAGCAAGGAAACAATGTATAACTTTCCCTTTCCAACATAAAAAAATAATAATAATTGCATTATGGTGCATAGATCATTGTGCGCAGATCCTCATCAGATGCAAAGAGTATTGCAGAAACCAGTAAAGCAATCCTGGAAATGAAAAAGGTCATTTATTGAGTTGTTCAATGAGAAGCAAAAATAATGAAACCTGGTTTCACATGTGTTTGTACACTTACAGCCCCAGTGCTTCACTATGACATGTTTATCTAAGAAGAAATATTTCTGAAATGTTCAGTATGGACCTACACCTGTGTGGATTGCTTGGCCAATGCACATATGCTTGTTAGCAATCTGGCTATTATAAAATGGAATATCTGAAACCAAATTTTTCCTACTTTCTACCCTTCTTTCAAATTTGGTTGAAATTGATGAAAGGGTTTGAAAGTAGTTCTGGAGAAAACTGGCTGACATATAAGGAAAAAGACATATGAGAATGGACAAAAAACCCCAGCAAATAGATCACATAATTGCACAAGACATATTTCCATAGGAAACCAGGCTAAAAAAAACCCTATTCCTACTCAATTCTAGGAATCAGTTTCTAGTCTATGCCATCTCATCATGTAAGCTTGATAACAAAGTAAATTCTGAAGCCCTGCATCTCTGTGATGAACAGGAGATGTGACTTCCAGTGGAAATATGTGACACTGTTTTGGAGTTTTTCAAGTCAGACTGTGTGACACACCTGCTCTTCATAGAAGAATTTTGCCTGAAACATCTTGGCAATTTGGTACAGATATTGGATGTTAAAATTACTAATATATAGGACATAATATGTTACAAAAATATTTTTTAAAAAAATTGTGTGCTATAAATACTGTTCAAGTGCAGATGAAGTGTTAACTATTTCTTTAAAATCAGTCAGTGATAGTTGCTTGTACCTCTACAGCACATTTGAAGGTATCTGAGAAGATGGGTATTATTATTTGATGTTAGAGTTTAGAGAACTAAGACACAGAGAAAATAAATGGCTTAGGTAAAGGTTGTCTGAAAAGGCACTGTGGAAGAGTCTATATGTCCTCCTGGAAGGACAACTTGTTCACCAACACAGGGTCACTGAATTCTCTAATATCACCTGATTGTCTAGATTACCCTAGGAAAACAAATTCTGCCCATTATCCCAGTAATCCTGCCTGGACAGATCAAGCACGGACCAAGAATAGCATCTTCATTGTGGGGAAGACCAGAAGCAGCATCTGTGGATATTTGGATCACATCACAACAATAGGGAAAAAGCATTCAAAATCATAGGCTACTGTCACACACATGAACTCTATAGAGCCTTATGGAGACCTCTCTGTCAGAACTGTGAATAACCTGATAAGCCAAATAGTAGACAGCAATACAGGAGACAATTGATGAAGCCTATCCTTTGGGACTGGGGATGTGTGTGCATGTGCTCCCGTATGTGTATGCATGAATATCTAGAAATTAATGTGTAAAACCTCATATATGAAGCTGAAAACACAGATGTACTTACTGTGTAACCCAGCCCTTGCACTGATGTGTGATTGTGGCATGCTTCTTACCCTTACCCACTGCTGTTGTAAATGATACTAATTTTAACTACGTCTTCCCAGTAATGTATTAAGGAATATTTTAAGAAATTACTTTTTCAGGTAGCATCTATAAAGGGAGGGAAGCTTACAGAAAGCTAAAAGGTTGGCTCTGAAGACTAATCCTACACGTGGCATGTAAGGAGCTAGGATCCTGTGGTTCATGCAAGCACACTGAGAGGCGTGAACAGGAGCAAGCATCTTAAGGACCAAAGATTGAGGAGTGTTTCATAATGAGAAAGTCACCAGTTCAGCCATGTATGAGCCCAGAAGCAAGTATTAACTTCAGCGTTATAACTGACAGTGGGACAGTTGTTTGTAAATGTGTATGTGTTTGCATGTATATCTGTGGCAGTTTTTGCTGATTCAACCATATAATATAGCAACCATTAAAATTCAATGACTTCTGAATGCTATCTGAAATGTTTAGCACAAATATCTTCAGTGTTGCCACATCTCTTGATAACATTTCAGATCAATAAGAAACTTAGGTGAAAGTAAGCCCTCCAAGAGGGATTTCTCCTGGTCGTTAGTACTAGAAGAGAGGGGCTGTGGTTTTGGGGTTTGGTTTGTTTGTTGTATAGAAATGGGACAAATTACAAACATTAAAGCTCCCTAAAAATCTTCCTTTACATAAAAATATATGAGGGTTTTTTTTTCTACTCTTAAATAAGACCCCATATGCCAGTTAACCATAAGAAGTTATTTTGACATAATCTGAGATTTTTAATGAATTGAGAGTATTGACCCACTTTCTCAGTTATCTGTTTTCTAAATATTTTTAATATAATGTTGATATTATAAGCTATGATTAATAAATCCTTCAAGTAATGACCAACTTTGAATATTTCTCACTAGACCTGTAATGTGGAAGACTTCACTACAGATGGAATTATTTAAGGCTTACAAACAGGAAAAAAAAAAAGTCGCAAAAGCTTCAGAAAATTGCCCAGTAGAAAAAAAAAACAACAAAGGACTCAGCAGTCGAGAAGCAAAGATCGTTCCTTTATCTCTCGTGCAATGTCAAGACCAATCAGGCAAATGATTATGTGATAATATATATCAAAGATGATCAAAGAATGTAAATGTTTCTTCTCACAAGAGAATTCTGCAAGGTGTCGCACACTTGTGAAGAGGCAAAGTGCCATCACAAGATGTGCAGAATACAATTATACATGTAATCCTGGTGGCATATTATGAAGATATACTACCTATGAAGTAAAGTGAGACCTAGAGGTACCTAAAGTCTTGCAGAGTACCTAAATCATCACCCCTGGGAGGTGTTTATTTTCACAGAGCAAGACAAGTTGCATAAAGGTGTCTGAGTATGATAGAAAAAATTGCAGTAAGTGGAGAGGAAAGGATGTAATTACACATTCATCCACTGTGTAATTCCAGTGTGTGTCAGCATCTTGAATGTTATATGCACTTCTGGTTCCATCACCTCACAGAGTATAGCAGAATGGGAAAAATCTCAGAGACAGAACAAGAAAGATAAAAGGTATGGAACAGCTTCTGAACAAGCAAAGATTGAATAGACTGTGTCTTCTCAGCCAGGGAAAGAAATGACTGAGAGTCTGTATGATGTAGCTGTATAAATACTATGACTGGCATAGAGTTGGGGAAGAGGGAATAATTTTTTGTTCTCTCTTACAAAAGGAACAGGAGGCCATAATGAAACTAGCAAGTGCTATTTTTGAAACAAAGAAACAACAAAGAAAAATATTCACACAAATAGGTTAAAGTTTCACAAATAGCCACAGGATATTGTAGATGCTAAAAACTTGCAAGGTTCTGGAAGAAAACTTGATCCTTTGGATCAGGAAAGCCAAGAACTACAGACTGCTGGATAACAGTAATCAGGAAAATTATTTTGATTTATATGCTTGTCCTCTTTTGCTCTTCTGTGGACAACTTGTGTTGGTGACAGTTGGATACACAGCTCTGCACTTTGCTTACTGGCTTCATGCAGCCACTTTTACACCTTTGGTCAGTTTGCACCATTGGCATTATGTCCTGAGATCTCTGACTTACCTTGCAGCTAACATGCATCAGACTAGGTGGAGATGCAGTCATACATGACAGACCTTAGAACTAATCTTCCCACCTAAGGTAAAACAGACAATGTTGGAAACTACAGTTGTGTTTACTCATTTCTGGCATGACAATAAAGTAGTAATGCATCTTCCTTAAAGTTCAATTGCTAAGATCAGTAAGATCATTTTAAAGGTATACAGAGCCAAATTTTGCTTCACTCTCCAGTCAATATGATGCAGCAAAATGCGGCAGGGCAGAAAAAGGCTTACGTTTTTTTCTGTTACTACTTCACACACCACTAAATACCTATTTAACAAATGTTTTATTTCCTAATCTTATCTTTTTTCTGGCAAGTCTAAAGCATACAGATGAAAAATATGCCATGGAAATTACAAATGGATGTATAGGCTATGGGGAAATTATGTATGTAATTAATTAAATCTGCAGATCAGATAGAGAATACTAATGTATTTAAACAATATCAGATCAGGGTACTCAGATTCACCAGAATCACTGAGCCAGAGCAGGCAAGTTTGTGCTTTCTCATTCTTTCTCTCTCTTTCTTCTTCCTCTACAGTCTGAACAGATTAATTGCTGGTTCAGTGCAAGTTTAATAATCATTACCAACTGCCAAATCTACTTAAGAGTTTACAGAAGAGATATTAACAACACACTGATATTGCAAAGCTTGGGACTCCTAAGAAGTTATTTCTGCCAGGAAAAGAGGGAATTGAGACTCAGCGAGTATTTCACACAGACAGACACAGACTTACTACAGCAGTTCGGCAAGTTTACAAAATATATTAAATATATTAAATATTATGCCCCTTCCCTGTCCTAATGCAACTGAGCACAGAAAATGGGTTAGAGAAAAAGGAGACTGGAAGGGTGACATACAGATTTCATTTTTATTCTAAAATATTTTAGTGAAAGTATTAATATTAAGAATGGTTAATTTTGTGTAGGAGCAGGAATTAGGAAAATCATAGGGATCAAATTACAGAAAAAAATCTCTGCATGTTTGTGTGTTTAGGTCTATACTTAAAGGCAGCATTTAGGCCTGAATCAGGCTTAAACTTGAAATCTAGTAAAATGTACCTTCTTGAAACCTCTCTAACTGTCTCACTCCCAGAGTGACAAATATGTCTTTGTTCTTCTGCTTCATCACTGAGGCTTTCACTGAATGAAAACCATCACTGAGTGACCAATGAGTCACCACCTCACTCAGCCTCACTAAGAGTCTTTTGCTTCAATTCTTTGTAACATTAGATATGATGATATGGAAAATCACTGCAAAGAATAAATAAATAAATAAATAAAAGCCAAAGTTTTTATTAGGTTACTTTTAAAGCACAATCCTGCTCAGAGAGCTAGATCTCAACATTTGACCTTTCAATGTTACTCTCTTCAATCCCTTATATTTCAGCAAGGAAATTCTTTTCACCCTAACAGTTTAATACACAGTAGAGCTGGAGAGCAAGTCTTGCCATTCCCAGCTTCATAACTGTCTGATGAACGCTGATTCCAGAAAAATTACTGTTTTTTTGTTGCTATTAATTGTACATGAATCTGAGAAAATAAAATTAAAAAAAAAAGAATTTTGCAAATTGTTCTTGTTTGACATCCCCAGATAAGTATGTAATACATATATATACACACATATAGAGATACATACATACTTTATATATTTGTTATTTAGTGACTTTATTTTTTAAACAAACCTTCATATGCCACTATACACAAGTAGTTGAAGTAATTCCTAATATTTAGCTTATCAAACAGGATTTTTTGCTGTTTTTAGCAGAATTTGCTTCCCTATATACAGTAGCTGTGAAATCTATGCCTAAAGAGAGTTCAGGTTTCATGAATGCAAAGTCATCAGAGTTCTTCCCATACTTACCCTCCCCCATTTTCCTATGGGAAATAGAATCAACCTTGGCTCTCCTAATACAAACAGAAGAAAAGAGCAGATATATCTTTGACACATCATATGGGAAAAGACACCCCTTCTGAAACAACCTGCCTTTCTGACTCTGCTTTGTGACATATTGCTACATTTCTATTCCTCTTTGAGGGGAGGGGGCACTCTGGGATTGTTCTACACATACTTTTTTAAGGCTGTAAGTACACAGCTGTGGGGTTTGTCAAATAATACAAGCTTGTTGTTTTTAATATCCACAAGGAGATAAACAGAAAAAGAAGGGTGTTCAGAGGTAAACAGAAGTTCAGCACAAAAGAGTGGATTAATGTCATGGAAAGTTAGACATATTACTGAGGAATCTAAATTTGGATTGAAATTGCTCTGGTATTGTTTCATGGTCTATGGGTGCGAGTAAACACCTTCAGCACACCTAAAATCTGAATCACCTTATCGACAAGCTCATATTTTCATTGATCATATAGCATGCTTACTGGGACTGTGACTTTGACAAACATCTCAGGTAGGTGCATACAATGGAATAATAATAACAACAAATAAAGTCCTAATTCCCTTTCAGTAGACACTTTACATACCTAGAGAATGCTGGGGTCATTGAGACACTGTATTACTAGGGTATTTTTGGAAATCCTACCTGATTTTTTTTTCATGTGCCAAGAGACCTTCTCTTTATATTATTTCACATTTCTTTAAAAACGAGGTGAAACTAAGAGCCAAATCTTCAGTTTCTTGCTTGCATGTGTATTCTAACTTTCTAGGGCTACATTTGTGAGAAATAGATACCTGTGCAAGGGAAGTTTTTACAATATGGCCAGAAAGAAATGGATTTGGGATGCCAGAATACTTGTGTGGAATTTGAGGAAAATACCTAGACGGCCCTATACAAATAACCCACAAAAGATCTTGCTAAAGACTTTTGTGCGCCCAGGGGAGTGGTCAGCCTCCCTCATCTAGCACAGGATTCCTCCTTAGCAGAGGCCTTTGTGGAGGCAAAGACTTCTACTCTGGCTAACAAGAGAAAACTGTTAACAGTCATTGAATTCATTAACTGATAACAGTCCTTTGTTCAAGGAGCCCTGTTATCCAAAGGGTAACATTTTTCCTCATCTATTTGTGAAAAGTTGACACCCCCATCTATGCTAATGAAGATATGACCATAGCACTCATCTCTCCACCCAAATCATACTACGTGTCACCTGTGGGTGGGAACCTTGTAGTTTTGAGGGTAAAAGACATGAAAAAGGATCACTGGGGCACATTCAATCAGACATACACACAGTGAGAACAGGAGGGAGGAGAAGGACTGGAAAGACGAGTCAGCTGACAGGCTGTGTTTTCTTCCTCCACCCCAGGCTGGGACTCCTCTCTTGGTAAGCATTGTGCCTTTCACCTTTGGAGTATCCCTGGGTTGTATTATTTATTATTGTTGCTATCAATATTATTAGTAGTGTTTGTTGCAGTCAGTGCATTTATCAATGGCAATTCCGAACTTGTTATGCCTGTCACCTTAATAAACTCTATTCTTACAATTTTGTGCATCTGTTTTGGTGCAAGCTCTTAGTAGGGCTCTGAGACAGACAAAGTTTGTCTTCTTATGACTTTGTGAATCTGTTTTGATGCAAGTCGTAGGTGGAACTCTGAAACAGACAAAGTTTGTCTTCTTATGACTTTGTGAATCTGTTTTGATGCAAGTCCTAGGCGGGACTCTGAAACAGACAAAGTTGTCTCTGAATCTATTTCAGTGCAAGTCCTTTTGTGAGACTCTGAAACAGGCAAACATTGACTCTGACAGGTGGCTGTACACACACATGTAATCCTTTAGATATAAACCGTTGACCAAGTCTGGGATTAGGACTGGATCTAGCCGCACCTAGACTCCGCTCTGAGAAGGAGTTCAGAAAGCAGGGGGGTCGAGTCTAAACCTTGACTCAACGGGTGGGCCTTCCCTCAGCCACCTCGCAGAGGCTTTTCCTTTTTAATGCAACAACTAGTCAATGGAACACCGCTGACCTGTTCAATATACTTACTGGTAAAATAAATTTACATTATTAGTATTTTCTCATCAAACTGAAAAGTTAAAAACATTTTAAAAAGGTGTTAAATATATATTAAATACAGACAGCAAGAAGAAATGCTGGTGGTGCTCTGTGTTTTTGTGTCTTAAACAGTGCCTCATTTTGTTGTATCTCAACCATTGTTTTTACTCAAATTTTGTTTACTCTTCCTGCAAATTATTACTGGCAGAAATGCAAAGTTCCATACCAGAGTTTTAACTTCTCCACCTTTCTCTTGTGTCCTCATACATTTGTAAAAATCATAAGGGAATCAAACACTGGTTTCTTGTGTTTCTTTACCTTTTGGAGGTTTCTTTACCNTCCACCCAATGGTCATATAGGTGGAAATGTTGATCTGCTTGAGGGAAGGAAGGCTCTGCAGAGAGATCTAGACAGGCTGGATCGATGGGCAGAGGCCAGTGGGATGAGGTTCAATAAGGCCAAGTGCTGGGTCCTGCCCTCGGGTCACAATAACCCCAGGCACACATACAGGCTCGGGGAAGAGTGGCCAATGGCATCTTGGCCTGCATCAACAACAGTGTGGCCAGCAGGACTAAGGAAGTGATTGTCCTGCTGTACCTGGCACTGCTGACGCCGCACCTCGAGTGCTGTGTTCAGTTCTGGGCCCCTCACTTCAAAAAAGACACTGAGGTGCTGGAGCGTGTCCAGAGAAGGGCAACAAAGCTGGTAAAGGGACTAGAAAATATGTCATGGGGAATGACTGAAGGATCTGGGGTTGTCCAGTCTGTGGAAGGGGAGGCTCAGGGGGAACCTCATCGCTCTCTACAACTACTTGAAAGGAGGTTGTAGAGAGGCAGGGATCAATCTCTTCTGCTGTGCACACAGTGAAAGGACAAGAGGAAACAGCTTTAAATTGCAGCAGGGGAGATTCAGATTGGACATTAGGAAAATTTTTTTCACTGTAAGGGTGATTAAGTATTGGAATAGGTTGTCCAGGGAGATGGTAGAGCCGCCGTCCGTGGAGGTGTTCAAGAGGCGACTGGATGTGGCGCTGGGTGGTATGGTTTAGTGGTGATGTCGGTAAGCGGTTGGACTGGATGATCTTGGAGGTCTCTTCCAACTTTAATGATTCTATGATTCTATGATTCTAAATGATCTATGATACAATGACTTGCAAAGGCTTATTATAACCAGTGCATCTGGAGCTGTATGAAGAAAAGGGTACAAAGTTGTAAAATCATAGAGTGAAAACAAACAAAAATGTGACATCATGTGTGTTTTTTGGAATACTTTCTCTGTAATTTGTAGCCTCAGATTTTGTTTTATGAACAGATTCTCAGTGAAGTTGAAAAGGCATACTTGAATATAGATCTGTCTTCATATCTAAAATTATACACCAGGCATAAAAACAGCAGAGATGTTTTGTCCTGAAGCCAGTTCCTAGCTCTTGTTTATGTTACTCTATCTTCTTACTCCTGAGTTTGTAATCTGTTGAATAGTGACACTTTGAACAGAATTGTTAGAAAAGTTCACAAGGACCTGCATGAGCATAGAGACCTTTAACATAAAGCTAGATATTATTTAGGCCCTGGTCTTGCAAGCATTTATCCACAAGATGAACTAAGAAGTTTATGGAAAACTGAGTTGGATGGCTATGGATTTTAATGTAACCTCTTTGATTTTCCCAGTGATTTGCAATTTTCTGTACCCAGCACAGAAGGCTGGGAATAGAACAGCTAGGTGCACTGTCAACCCAGAAAAAGATATACCTCATTATACTACATATATAGATAATAAATATCATCAAAGATTTATCCTAATGAAACCTGAGCACTGTAGCCTGTCAGAGAAGAATAATGAAAAAGCTATTTTCAAATCAGGTGGTGGTCTAGGTTTAGTAAACATCTCTTTGGTCTAATCACTGCCATTGTTCACTCATCTGACTGAGTAATTATATGCAATAAAGAGAACTTTATTAGCCTCTGAATCAGTAAAGAGAAAAACAAACAAACAAACAGATACAGAAACTCATTTACCATTCTTACACTTCACATATAAATATACAAAGCTGAATTGTCAGAGGAAAGTAAATAATCTTCCTCTTTATTGTTTCAAGCACATTTATAGTCTTAAAAATTTTGTTTCCTGGACAGCTTTTTCTTTTTGATGTATGGATATCATACTAGTGAAAGATAGCAGGTCAGAAAATCCCTGCCTATTCCTCCTATCACTGTCTCTCCCTGCATGGCTTAACTTTATTTGAAAGGAGGTGCTTAATTTTTCATTTCCTCTATGTTTCTTGTATTTCAATTGACTTTATTCCTCCAAGCAACCTGCACACCTTCTATCATACCTACTAGAGAGATATAATTCTGGTAAGCAGTTTTATTCTGACACATGAATCAGGAACTGTTACTAGCAGAGACAAATTATTAAGATACTTGTGATCTGGAATTCTGATATATGTTCACAGCTGGTTACTTAGGTGCTGTCCTAAGTAAACACAGATTTGAAAGATTTTCTAAAGATGAGTTGGGGATACATTTTCAAACACATCTCTATAACCTTACTAAAAGGACTTAGTCAACTAACTTGGTATAATGGATTCATGTCTGGAATAGAGCTTCCAACTTGTGAGTTCTGCATTGCTGAATTTTTCATTCTCTGTATGTCCTAAAAACTTGTAGACCTTTCTTATAAGCAACCAGGACACAAGAAAAAGACAAAGACATATTTCTATTAAAATTGTGTCTCTTGTCTAGAGTTAGTGTTGTGTTGCACTTAGGAATGCCTTAAAATCTAAAAGTTGGTTCTGAAAGTTAATTGTTCTAGCAGCTAGACAGTGTTTGATTTTTAAAAAGCTGTGGGGATATTGCCAGGTTCTGGCAGTCACCTAGTATGACAACGGTGACCCAGGAGGTGAAAGATCAGCTGATTTTTCCATGCTGAGCCATTAGGAACTTCATCATAGTAGGAAAGTTTGCTATTCACAAAACTGCAGAATTTTATACATAGGGACTTTCACTTAATGTTTCACTGTATTGTCAAAAGAGTAATAAACTGTGACAAAGGCTTTCATATTTTTGAATGAAAAATATTTGTAGAATCAAAAGTATTGCTTGGTAAGTCAACTATGTAACCTAGTTGAAAACAAAAATAAATATCAAACAATTAGTATTTAGTCCTAGGAAAGAGCCTAATTTTTAATGTAGCACTAAAGGAAAGTATGATTGAAAAATTTAACAAAGATTGAGCTATAAAACTACAATTACATGTAAGATGCTGTTTATGTTCTAGGCATTTTGAATGGTGATTTTTTAGAAAGGTCTCAACATGATAGCTGCTACTAAGGAATTCAGGAAAAAAGTTGTCCTTAAAAGAAAAAAAAAAAACAAAAAACAAAACAACAAAAAACCCCAAAATAAACACAATAAAAACAGAATAGCCAACAAAAGTAGAAAAAAAAATATCCTGGCAGAAGAGAGAACTGAGGTTGAATATCATAGATACATCATAGAAGAGAAATACTATGCACAAACTTCATGTAGGATGAAACTACATATATATCAAAGTAAAATACTTTATTCCTAACACCCTATAGCTGTGTGTTATCACTAGATTATGTGTTACCAGCTATAACGACCATCTTCCATCCATAGACTTCAAATATTGGCAATGAAATAGAGGCCATTGTTTGTTTTTATTTTCTTAATTTGGTTAATCACTTGCTGGTGCATCTTTATAGGCAGAATTAGACTCCTATGAAGAAGTTATACAGAAAATGTTGTACCACCCAGTCAGGATCACATAAGAAACCTTAATATAGTATGATGCTTGTGCTGAAGTCTAGCTCCTTCTAAGGCCTCAGTTCACCCAGGTGCCTTGCTGCCTCTATTTGTTATTTATAGCAATCTCATTTTTGTTGTTCTAAGTCAGTCTAAGGTTAAGCACATGCTTAGAAATCTGGCTCAGATGAGACCCTAGTTACTGACCTGAAACTGCACATTTTGAGTGGTATAAGTAAGAAATTTGCAATCAGAAGAGCAACACCTGCCAGACTTCGTAATAACAAACTCGGTAGGAACTCATGCAGGAATGGATGATGGCAGCAGAGGAATTGCTGAACTTACATATTTTTATTTTATTTTATCAAGTTTAATTCACTGGCTTTGTCACAGGGACAGTAGTTCTCATTTACTAACCACCAAGTTATTATTAGGTATTCTTAGTTCTTCATGAATTCTGAACAAAACCTTCTAAATAAATCAGCATTTTCAAGTGTCACAGATGAAAGCACTTAAAATTATTCAGAATATCAAGTTCAATGTGGTTTTGAAATCTAGACTTCTGCTTGAAACACATTAAAATATGTATTGTATTATTTGATGAATAATTAACTAAAGAGTTAGGTTAAAGTAATAAAGCCATACCAGTGCAGAATTTAATGGAAAAGCTAGCCTTGCCCTCTCTTTCCCCTCTTGCTTCCACTGCATACCTTCCACCACCCCTTCATGTTGGAGTTGAAAGCTTGCTTTTCAAATTATAGTGATGTAGCAACAAAAGTCAGAGTATGCATTTAAATGAAGATGTTTTGACAAGGTGAGACCCAGAGTTCTTAAACTAGGTTTCATCAACAGATTCATTTTAGACTGAATTGACAATTCATTGCTAAATAAGTCCCTTTTCTGTCGCATTGGAACTGGAAAGGTTAATGATAGCTTGCAATTTACAGTAGAAAGTTACTTAAAATATTGGCTTTTTCCTTGTTTAAGAGACCCTGTGCTGCCTACTAGGGACTGTGTTTGCTGAAGCTGTCTACCTATGGAGCATATTTACCAGCACCAATCCTGACTGCATGTTAAGTGCTCTTAATTCTCTGTAGATGTGTAGTAGCAGCAGGGCCACCTGTTTGCTGCTCACCACCTACAGTCTGCCAGT
The DNA here is from genome assembly GCA_013398125.1 of Aegotheles bennettii. Taxonomy (NCBI): domain Eukaryota; kingdom Metazoa; phylum Chordata; class Aves; order Caprimulgiformes; family Aegothelidae; genus Aegotheles; species Aegotheles bennettii. The sequence goes on along the minus strand of VZRW01004554.1, from coordinate 82,289 downwards.
TTCATTTGACTTCAAGAGACCACGCTGGTAATTCTAAGGAAAGAGAGGTAATTCAGTTGGAAATTACCCTCAAAAGTGACAGACCAATCTTCTTCCTCGACAAATGTTGCTTCAATGATGAACTAGGATGGATTAACCAGCAGTGACTAAGTCAGTAAAAAATACAAGCATGTAACACTCTAAACAAGAAAGAGAGTTCAAGATCTTTTTCTACTCATTTTGGATAGAATCCAAACTGGTGTTAACACAAAATATTATGTTATTGGCTAACTTTACAGGCCATGCTCAAAACATATAGAATAACTGTGAGTGGGGCATCTAATCCTTCTACAGAAAGATAAGCAATATGAGAAAACTAATGTTGTAATTTTAACACTAATCTAGTGAATTAGGAGGTAAAGAAAACTTCTGAGGATTTGAGGACTGCATTCAAAAGTCCCTATTCTACCAAATTCCATCAGTTTTTGTCAAACAGTGGCATAGCTGTAGGAACAAGGTATTATCAAACAAGACCAGTGTTTCTACACCTGATTTTAAAGTCTAAGTTTTCTTTTTTTGTAGTTACAATATTTTGGAACTTGATAATTAGAATTACTTCTAAACAAGAGCAGCAGCTCAGTTTCCTGTAGGAAAACTCAAGAAAGTGTTTACAATGGTTTAACTACAATCATTGGAAAGTAAGTACCTTTGCTGAACAGTTGAGGATTTTCTGTTTGTTTGGTTGGGTTTTTTTGCGTTCCTTTATAATTATTTTACATTCCCATATTTTAAGTTTACTTCATCTGTATTATGCTTTAGAATAGAGTACAGATAATATAAGAATAATAAAAACTTTTTATGGAAACTTTGATCAGCTAAAAATCATACTCTATGCATTAAGACACTATTTGTCTTTACTAACATGCTACTACTATTGTTGAAAGCATAATAGAAAAAATGTTTTGGAAGGCAAAATGTTGGCATTACATAAACCGATTATACTGTGTGAGATAATTATACATGCTACATAAGGTAATTAGATGGGATAAACTAATTTAGTGACTGAAGAACCTCCTTTTTAGTCAATTTTACTGAATCTGGGCCTTTTTTTAGAATGTAAGAATGTCTTTCTAAAATGTATTTATTTCAGAGCAGAAATTGGAAACAGTATTCTAGTTGTGTCACCTGGTGCCTTAGGAGATACCCTGATCTTTGTCCTATATCGCATCACTTGTTAATTTCTGGTGAGAAGTTGGTGGAATTCTGCCAGAGGTGACTTTTCAAAAAAATTGACAGCTGATTCTGGCCTTCTGCAAACTTCTAGTGTTTCCCAACTCATAGACTCTGTAAGCAAGTCTCTGAAAAACAAGTATTTTCAGCTGACTGACACTGTCTACAGCAATCCACTTCTAGGTTAACATTGTACATTTTATTCACCAGTTTCACTCATTCTTTCTTTATCCTTTTAAATTATATGATTTCTAATGAAACAAAGTTAGAACTTATAAAAGACCTATTAAATGGCAAAATAATGGATAAGATAGGGTGGGATAGGATGGGATGGGATAGGATAGGATACATGGAGTTTAGAGTAACCTTCTAAAAGGGACAAACTAATGCGTGTTGAACATATATGTTGAACATTTAACATAAACCCATTTATTTTAAAAGCTGCAGGAAATCTTATGCTATAAATATTATAGGCATACTAGTATATGGATCTAGGGAAACAAATTTAGTGGGAAAAGCCTTTTCTCAGAAAGCTCCTTCAAGTTCTCATGATTTTCATCTGTTTCTCCTCTCAGATATAGTAGATTTGGCTTCCATCATTCATTCAGGGTAAATGCATTATTAGAAGTTTGTCTGAGGTTAACGCTTCTCCTACTTAAGGCCTTTTCCTCTGTTTCATTCTCTGTACTTGCTTCACCAGCTTCATGAGTAGGCCTAGTATGTGATAGTACTAGGCAATAATTCAATATGCCATAAGTGACTACTTTATTTTTTTTGCTTTATAATATTTCATTTAATATAATAAAATACTATTTTTTACATGTGCTATAAAATCTTTTAACACTGTTGCATTCACAAACCTTATAGACTATACATATTTCACTAAAAGCAACAAGCCCAGAACTATTACCTGATCCTAAGACTGAGTGGCATAGACTGGCATCATCCACAACATACAACACTTGGTACTGAACCCTATATAATGTTCTTCTGCCCCTAAAACTGTATTATCTTGTGTGTGTCCCATCCAAAATGCATTAAATAAGACAGCAGGTGTGTTGCAGCTCTTCAGAATAGTGTTTTCAGAGCAGTGAGCAGAGAGAATGGGTTATATGTGCTGAAGTGTAGCATCAGCAGTGTGCCCAGGTGACCAAGAAGGCCAACAACATCCTGACTTGAATCAGAAATTGTGTGGCCAGCAGAACTAGGGAAGTGATTGTCCCCCTGCACTCAGCACTGGCAAGGCCTCACCTTGGATACTGTGTTCAGTCTTGGGCCCCTCACTGTAATAAAGACATTGAGGTACTGTAGCGGGTCCAAAAAAGGGCAACAAAGCTGGTGAAAGGTCTAAAGCACAAGTCTTATGAGGAATAGCTGAGGGAACTGGGGTTGTTTAGTCTGGAGAAAAGGAGGCTGAGGGGAGACCTTGTCACTCTCTACAACTATCTGAAAGGAAGTTGTAACGAGGCAGATGTCAGTCTCTTCTCCCAAGTAAGAAGTGATAGGACAAGAGGAAATTACATCAAGTTGCACCAGGGGAGGTTTAGATTGGATATTAGGAAAAATTTCTTCACTGAAAGTGTTTTAAGGCATTGGAATAGGCTGCCCAGGGAAGTGCTTGAGTCACCGTTTCTGGAGGTATTTGAAAGACGTGTATATGTGGTGCTTAGGGACATGGTTTAGTGGTGGATTTGGCAGTGTGCTAGGTTGACAGTTGGACTGGATCTTAAAGGTCTTTTCCAACCAAGATGATTCTATGATTCTATTATCAGAGTGTCTGCTAGCACAAAGATTGTGGAATAATGTCAGGAGATCTTGGAGGGAGTGATATTGTACAGTCTTTTCAAAATCACTTATTTGCAGTGATTGCTGCTGTGTGCTACCTCCTGAACAGCCTCTGGACATTGTCTCATAGAGCACTAGTTAGGACCAGACAAGACTGTGCCAGTGAGCCTTCTCACAATAAGCATCAAATGACCTCCTTGGACATGCTGTTAGAAAGATTGTCATGTACAAGATGAAAAATTTTGCCCATGCTTATGTCCAGTGAAAACTGTAATCTTTTAAGATCTCTGCATCTTGAGAAATAAGGCCAGTATTTGCACTATGTCTCCATTATTTGTAGTGTTGTATCATTTAGAGATCCACAGATAGAGCTGTCTGCTTGAACAGGCATCAGAACTGACTGGCTGTACAAGGGAAACCATTAATATAAATTAATGTAACAGATAAAGGTTGTTGTAGTGAGGCTGGTGTTGGTCTCTTCTCCCAAATTGCTAATGACAGGACAAGAGGAAATGGCCTCAGGTTACATCAGGGGAAGTTTCAGTTGGATATTAGGAAGAAGTTCTTTCCTGAGAGGGTTGACAGGCACTGGAATAGGCTGCCCAGGGAGGTGGTGGAGTCACTGTCCCTGGAGGTGTTCAAAAAACGCGTTGATGAGGCACTTGAGGCCATGGTCTAATGGTTAGGAATATGATGGGATAAAGGTTGGACTTGGTGACCCTGGAGGTCCCTTCCAACCATAATGATTCTATGATTCTAAGAACTTAACACAAGACAGCTGAATAGGTGAAGTCCGGTACCTTTTTAAATGACTTCTTTACCATTAAATATACAGTTTGCAAGAAAAAAAATATTTATTGAGAATCATATCTAGGAATGTGATGTTCATATTTTCATTCTAAAAATAAAGGCTTTTTAGGACAAATTTCCTTTTCTCTCTTTGATTTTAAATCCTGATGAATAACTAAGTTAAACAAATTACATGTATCTGAAGTAAGGGCAGACTTGTCAAATAATTAAAATGGCATAAGGCTATGGTTTTGGGGATTTTTTTACTCATGTAGGAGTCTGTGTAGCTCTGTAGACTTTGATAGAATTGTCTCCACTTACAAACAGGTGGAAGTTTTTATTTTATTTTTTCCTCACAAATGCATGCATATGTAACCAGAATTATTGCTAATGGAATATAAATGCAGGTAAGAAGAAAGAAGAGTGCTAAAATGAGATTTTAGTCTGCAGTTTCACTGAAAATCCGGTCATACCTTTAAGCTGTTCCTTACATATTTTAAGGGGTTTTGCACTTAGTGCATATAATGAAAAATCCATTAAAGTTAACATTATTATTCCTACTTGCTTGTACATAAAGAGAACATTAAACATAAGTTCCACTGAAAGAGTGTCTGTTTTAGTCATTGTGAAGAAGTATAGATGCACAGTTGCAAAGTATATAAGGTCAAACATAGTATAATCTTTTGTGCAGACAGGATTTCTCCACCAAATGATATGTAATTCATTGGTATAGAATTTGCAAATTCTAAATAGCTTTGGCATTATGCATGTGGGAATTTGACTGTGTAACAAGACACTGCATCACAATCTAAATCTAGAACGTTTTCAGATTTTTTTAATTTTAGTTCCTCAACATACAAATTTTTCCTAGAGAGACCTCTGATACACTGGAGGAGTAGCTGCAACATTAGATTTCAACAGTTTTGCGTTATTTGAAATCCTTATGCTTGTCTGAAGTAGGAATGCGAACACTAACTACGATACAAATACACACATCAACTGGGATGTGACCTTCTAGTTAAAAAGAAAGGAAATCTAAATAAATGCTATCACCATAATTTATTTTCATTCGACAGACCTAGAGCTTTAAGACTGCGTTTTGTTCTTATATGTTTTGTGCCAATGTATTTGGAACAATCATAGACTTTCAAAGGCATATTATAGGACATAACAAAAAACTTTATGGGATGTAAAAATGACTTGTAATTGTTCCAAAAAAATTAGCTGGGTAAGTACTTCAGTCAAAGCAGAGATCCGTCACAGGCATGGCAGGATTGTCTCCAAGCCACATGATCATTTCACAAGTTGTGACTTACTAAAAAACTCAAGATAAGTCTCTGATATTGTGGTCTAACACAAACAAAACTGCTATGTTGGACGAATGAAGTATTTGGAAAAGAGTTGATAACATCCTATGCTTTATGTGCTATGAGTAGGATAACATTTAACCCACCTGAACACCTGAACACTACGTACACATTGTTTTTATCAATCAACATAAAATTATGAACAATTAGACAGAAAAATGATCAAATCAAAACTTAAGAAAACTAGTTACATTTATGTTATATATTTTTTATCTTTCCTTTTCTCTTGAAAGACAAGGAGATGGGGACAGAAGGGAAGGGGAGGGGAGAAAGGAGAAAGAGGGAAGGTAAAGTTTGTTAAATCCTGTAAACTTTTGTTACAACATAACTCTGACTAAGTCACTATATAGTGCAGCTGTCCAGTTTACTTTGGTTTTGGGTTATGTTTTTTTAAAGAAATCTAATTTTATATATATATATATATATATATAACTGCCCGTGGAAATAGTAAAATCAGGGCAGTTGTGGGCCTTAAAGACTGGATAATGCAAAATAACATAGTGAGACATACCTAATATGTTTGATCACAGAAACACCTGACACTAGAAAGTTTTGCATAACTTCAAGTTTTGTTAAAAAATATCTTACAGTTATTATTTTATTTATGGTATCAATATCATATTCAAACCTTTAGCATCTGTTTTAAAAAGCAGTTGTGACATCAGAAAAAGAGATAGACAGCTCATAGTAACCAGGAAAAGTCAAAGACAATCAGAGCTAATGAAGTGGGTGGATGTTTTCAGTTCTCCCACACCATGAAAAGAACTGGAAGTCATACCAAGCAGTAATAATAATGGGGAAAGGCTACATCCCACTTAACTTTTGTATTTCCATCCATAATATATCTGTCCATTGGGAATGTTACTATACATTTTAGGGATTATTCAACACAATAATTTTATTTTCAACAGACTTTAAATTGCACTTTTTTAATTACTTGGAATTCAGTCAGGAAAAGGGAGAAAACATGTTTAATGTTTAATGTTAAAACAAATAAGCTTTAGTTGGTTTAAATCAATCAGATTTTGAGTTGCTTTACATTTAGGTTAGGAGGAAGAAATCATATGTCTATGAGATCACTGCATTTTGACAGTGCTAAATCAATTTCCATAATTTCAGATAATTATTGGGAAGATCTGGTACTGTACTAACATCACTACATTTTTTTAAATTGGAACTCAAATAGAAAATGGAAAATAGATAAGATGTCAACTAAACCAATACAAACACCACCCCCCTATCGCATTGCATTACAGAAAAGAAGAAAAAAAATCTTCAAAAACATAGAATCATAGAATGATAGAATGGCTTGGGTTGGAAGGGACCTTAAAGATCATCTGGTTCCAAGCCACCTGCCATGGGCAGGGACACCTCCCACTAGACCAGGTTGCTCAAAGCCCCAGTCGACCTGATCTTCCAAGGAGGGGGCAGCCACAAATTCTCTGGGAAACCTGTTCCTGTCTCTCACCCCACTCACCATGAATTTCCTAATATCCAATCTAAATCTACCTTCCTTTAGTTTGAACCTGTTTCCCCTTGTCCTATCGCTACATGTCCTCATAAAAAGTCCCTCTCCAGCCTTTCGTAGGCCCCCTTCAGGTACCGGAAGGCTGCTAGAAGGTCTCCCTGGAGTCTTCTCTTCTCTAGGCTGAACAACCCCAATTGTCTCAGACTCTTTTGATACAGCCCGAGGTACTATTGGTTTTCCAGGCTCCAAGTGCACACTGCTGGCTCATGTTCAGCTTCTCAACAACCAACACCCCCAGGTCCTTCTCAGGGCCATTCTCAATCTATTCTCCACCCAGACTCTATTTGTGCATGGGATTGCCCCAACCCAGGTGCAGGACCTTGCACTTGACCTTGTTGAACTCCATGCAGTTTGCATGGGCCTACCTGTCAAGCTTGTCAAGGTCTCTCTGGATGGCGTTCCTTCCCTCCAGCTTGGTGTCATTGGCAAACTTGCTGAGGGTGCACTCGATCCCACCATCCATGTTGCTGGCAAAGATGTTAAACAGATCTGGTCCCAATACCAACCCCTGAGGAATGCCATTTGTCACTGATTTCCACTTGGACATTGAGCTGTTGACCATGACTCTGAGTGTGACCATCCAGCCAATTCCTTATCTATCAAGCAGTCCATCCATCAAGTCCAAGCCTCTCTAATTGAGACAAGGATAAAAAGAGAGAATAACAATGTTATTAAAAATTGCCATACTCTGAAGGAAGAAAAAAAAATGTGTAAGAACATTGCATCATTTATTTCTCCAGTAATAAAAACACTGAAGTATAAGACCACAGTTCATAACACTTTGCATATTTTTCAATTAAATTTGGTTAACATGATTCAGTGACGGAGTCTCACGTATTCTGTAAAATGGTATAAGGGCATTGTTTAGTAAAGCCAAACCGAAAATTCAGAACACATTCCTTTTTCCAAAGTCGCAGAATACAAACTGGGGTCTTGAGTAGAAGTGATTTGCTCAATATCTATGATACAAAAGGGGTTTCTAAGTTAAACTCATTGTTTGGCTTCAGTGTCCCAAGCTGATTACAGAAAGGAAATGTATGCAGTTACAATCCAATGAATGATCTTTATTCTCTGTCTCTGTGAAAAATACTGTGAATTCTTCATAAAAAAAACTTCATCAGAATAGGAAAAGAAAGAAGATGGGTTATTTTTTACATTTCACTTACGTATTTTCAAATGAGGAAATCTAATGTTGGGGTTGAGCATTTCTATATTTATGTAGCCAAGACCGTAGTTATGACTATGCATGGATATTTTCAGAGACTCAGTTTACAATGTAATGTGCACTGTGATCCAACATAATTTAATATATCTCAAAAGAATGCATGATTTACTAGCCCTAATGAATTCAGTACTTCGAACCTTCTTCCATCTGGACTTTTGTTATTCTGTAGTATATTTGAGAACAATTTGGGATTTCACTCTGCTACCACATGATATTTCATATATTTTCTAAAGAGATTTTTCATTTTGAAGAGCCCTTGATTAATGTCTTTCTTTGCCCAATTCTGTTGGCTCTTAATTGTTTCCTGTATTAACATTTTTAATAAATTTAGAGCTGAAGTCTATTAAAAAAGAATTCTATAATTCCACAGTAAAAGTTGCCAGACTTAGGGATTTTCTAGTCCCTTTAGCTGCTCAATTCCCAGGATTCCTGATTGACAGCAATTTTTTGGTCCAATTTCCTGTGAGAATATCCAAATTTCCCTCATTACACCTAGCTAGGACCTTGTGTAAAGTGTTAATAAAATATTACACTGCTTATAGAACATTTCACACGTTCAAAGCTTTAGGGAAACAGTAACCAATTAAATGAGTTGGACCTTCATGTTTTTAATGCTGATTACAGACAATGCTCATTTCTGTCATGATTGATTTTTTAGTACAAGTACTAAAATGACATTTACTGCATCTTGCCAAAGCATTTAACAATATTGAAATAGTTGAGAAAACCTTGAAGCTATCAAACTAAGGGAAAATCAAATATAAATCTCAAAGACTCTACCTTAGCAAAGCTACATTAGTCTAGTCACATTTATGATCACAGGAGGCACACCAGTCTTGTATGGACCTTTTAAATATTTTGGTAACAAGGGTAGCAGTAAATAATGTCCCAAGCATTTACTTAAAATCCTGAATGTAATTTTTCTTTTCTTTTTTTCTTTTTCCCATCAAACATACACCATGGAACTATCTATCCAAACAAATAAGGTTTTACAGGTTTGTTGGTAATTTACAGCAGTGCTGAGATTGGTTGAAATGAGGTTGTTTACCTTTTTGTAGAAATCATTATTTCTATCAAATGCCAACGTGAGGTTTTTTTAGGATAGATTTTCCTTTGTCTTCAATTTTTCTACCCCAGAACTCTGGGAATACTATGTCCTAAGAGTCCATTTCTTCTACTACTCTTCTTAGGATTCTGTGACTGCACCTTCTCGAACTTGGTTCTAGATTTGACAGGCATAACTGAGCCACAAAGATACAGAGTTGATTTGCTGATGGGAAAAATTAAACAGCTGAGGAGCCACATTTAGCACAACATCATGGGGAAAGGGCAAAAAAAGAAATTTTGCCTATCATCTGCTTTGGAACACTTCAGAAAGCACAGAGCACAGTACAAATCCTGGCAAGTTTTCAATACATCTTTGTTTCAAAACAGAGACAGAAATCAGCAGTGAGAGAGAACACTAAAATGCAGAATAATAATAATAATAATTAAAAAAAGTAGTTAACTATAAAGTTACTGTAGAATGTAGTAAAGACATTTTGGTGTTATTCTTTTGTAGACAAATAATCTAATATCAGAACAACTCTCTGTTTATTCTTCAGACCTGAGAGTTCAAACATAACTGATTGCAAAAACTAGTTGTGAAGCAGGTATTAAGGATACAGTCCTAACCTTGTATTATAAAGCATTAATCATCACACATTCTGATTTTGTAGATACAAGTCATAAAGTCCAAACTGTCCTACCTACTTTTCACACAGAGACAGAGCTTTGGCTGCTCTTTGCAAGTAGTCATCTCTAAAGGAGCCTAATCTTGGCCTCAGCCACATGTCCTGTGACTACCTAAAGGCTTCAGCATTTCCCTCCCTCTGACTCAAGGAAGGGTTGCAACCAACTGTGAGACCAAGACATCTGAGATACCTCATTTGTCCAGATGGCTTGCCAGTCAGGCAGCTGAAATACTCAGCACATATTCCACTCCTTTCCCTTTCTGTTTCTTTTCCCCAGTGCCCCTGCAAAATAAAGCACAAGCAAATAGTAATAAAAAGGAGAAAAACAAAAAAAAAACCACAAACAACCACCACCACCAACAACAAAAACCAAATAAAAAACCCAGCTCCCTCAAAACTGAGAAAATATGTCCTTTTTTCAAACAGCCAACTCAGATCCAAAGCTGCTAAGATGTAGAAAACTATACAAGAAGTTAACTTTATGTTAATTTAGATGTTTCTGGTACAGATAATTCCCTCCTTACACAGTTTTCTGTCAGTATTAAGATCACCAGAAATTACATTATGCAAAAAAATTTCTAAGGTACTAAGATAATTTAGACATTCTTGGATATAAAGAGATGTGGAATTAAGGTGACAATATAGAGAGTACCATGCTTTAGTTACAGTTACAGTGGCAATGTCTATTAAGCACTTGTGTTATTTTTCTAGCAGGAATATATCTATCGTATAAGGAAATCTATCCTTAAGGAAAAATATCTTTCAGAGTCATACATACTTAGTTAAAAAATATATCCATAAAGGATTGTATTTAATGATTCACAACTGTGGGAAGCAAATATATTTTTAAATTTTAAAAAGAAATTGCATATTATCACAATTAATTCTTGTTAAAATTTCATTAATATACAAAGAATACTAGATGATTTCCAAAAACTGATAAAGAACAGCAGTATCACAGTATAAATCCTAGTTCCTATGTCAATGCTGCAGAAATCAGTAAAATTTGAAGAATAAAGGAAATATTACAGATATTCTCGTTGGTGATACATATGTAATCTCCATTAGGAATTCACCTGCTGTGTCAAATGTTTCTGTTCACACTATGAATAGCATTCTTGCCCCTTGGGGTTACATTAGTGTTTGATTTATTTATGTTTTCATGTGTCATTTAAGTCTAGTGATTAAATCAGCTATTCAGACATTTCACAAAAAGCAAATAACTTTTTGACTTCTTTAAAAGAAGTGAGCAGTAAGGAAAATTGCCAGGGAGAAATAGCTCTCACAAGAGGATCTATGTTGGTCATGGGATATTTCCAAGACAAAAACAATTCCAGCTTCAAAGACCTTAACAACAAAGAGCTGTCTCATCAAACAATGCTAATCATCACATAATCTGAAAGCAGTCAAACAGCCTCTGGCAGGTGAGACAATTTGACATTACACAGTTGTAGAAATGTAGGAATACAGTTGCGGGAGTAGCAACAACATATTTTGTAGGCAGTGATATTTAAGTTAGGAGTGGATGACATCATGTCTTGTTACAAGTATCAGAAGCAAGAGTGTTAAGACATAACTCAGAATCATTGTTACAGGTTTTGAACCATCATCTACATCCTTGTGACAAATACCAAAGTGGATTGGCCAAGTCACATAGTGGCATTCAAACCACAGTAACATCTCAGGATCATAGTTTTAATGCCAAGGTAAACGCTGAATTTTAGTTCTAGTAACATGACCTAAAAACTACAGCCAGCTCACAACTGCCTCCTGGCTCACTCTGTCCCTGCTTCTCAATATCTACTCCAGTTAAAGATGTAGTGCCTGTTTTGTTTTTTTTTTTTTTTTCTGTCCCAGAAACCACAGATACCAGTAACAAATCTGTATGTTGGATTTTAAAGTGAAAAGATCTTTAGAGAAAGGAACAGGTTCCTGCCCCTCGTTCAATAAACTTTTCTTAATTTTTGGTCTCTTCAGATATAGCAAGTACCTCCCATACTCACTATAGGACAGAAGTAGCCATTACTGGTTAGATACAAATTCTTCTCTTTTCTTAGCCTCCTTATCAATCTGCTCCCCAAAGAAAAGGCAATAAACGAGAAGACTTTGCTGATGTTTCACATCATAATTCCTGTGACTATTTTGTGATTAATTGGGCAACATGCTGCTGTGAAGAAAGGGATTGTACACTATGACAAAAGGGAAAGTGACATGTTCTTTCATGACAACACAAGCTCTTCATGCTCCAAGCCATGGACCAGCTCTGCCAAGAGACTGATACACTACAACTGCTGTCAGCACAGCAGAGTGACTGAGTAAATAAGCCTATTAAGTGGGCTTTACTAGCTTAATCACAGTACCATGACCATGTGTTTTCTGGGTCAGAACAATTTTGAGTCCCAATGGCTTGTTGCATTAACAGATCTTACTCATAACTACCAAAAAATCTCAAAAGAAACAAATAAAAAAACATTAAAAAAAATTATAAAAAACCCCACCCCAACCTCTTTGTTTTACTGTCGTGGCAAATGTGGTTAAACCCTTGGCATTAGCATAGGTGACTACAAACTGTAATTCCAGAAGAGATAGTGTAAGTAATTTTGTCACAAATGTATGTTTAGTGTTGTTCAAAATAGGATGCTGCATCTATGAAGGAGCACTAGTTCATTGATATCGATCTCCTTCACACAAGTTGTATAATATTTAGCTCAGAAGTAGTCATCGGACTTGCATCCCTTGCCTGAGACATGCACCACAGACTCTTGGTAGTAGACTCTATAGTAGTTTTTGATCTTTGTAGGAACACACCAATTTCTAATTCCTCCAAAAGAGAAGATTAAAATCTGCAATTAAAATGGATTGCAATATGAAAATGGAAAAGCCGAAGTTATAATTTAACAATAACCAGAAATTCCTTAGTAAGAGCTGTATTGTCTTGGTGTGAAAATGTCCAAATGGTTTCAGGAAATGAATGAAGGTTCTCACTGTCAATGAAAGCAAATGACATGCTGGGATATGGGCAGGTTGACATGTTGCTTGCTTCAGATTTGGAAGCTCACTTTGAAGTAGCTGAGGATTAATTTCCTGGAGTACTGAACATCACCTGAAGCTGTGTTTTTTTTGCTTTCTTAAAATCATGTCTAATGTGCTTCAGTAAGAAAAAGCCTGAGCAAGCTAAAATTGAGGCTTCCCAACTATCCAGCCTCTCTGAAACAAATAGATAACTTCAAAAACTTTGAAATTCTGAAGGTTTTCCTATGGTAATATAGTCTGATTACTAAACCATGTAGACTATATGAATTCCTTGAATTACATTATCCTTGAAAGTATAGTCTTCATTTTTTAAAAATGGCACTCACTGGACCTACTTGTATCCATTCCTGCAGTTCTCTGAACACTTACCAACCATGGACATAATTTGGTATTCACAGCTGAACACAGAGTCAGAGTATGGGGTTCATCTGGTCAAATACATTTTTTTTCAGCTAAATTAATAGTCTACATAATTTCTACAGTCACTAGAGAGAAATAGGTTGATATTTATCTCATGCTTGCATAGATGTTTAAAATAGATCATTAAATCATACCCTAAAATAACTCTATTGAATATTAAAGTTGCTTTCAAGGGACTTTCTTGGATGTTAATGTCTACAAATTAGACCTTTAACTTTAGCTGAGGTAAAACACATCCTTTACTATCCTTTCTGCCTTATATTTCCCCTCTTTTAATTATAAAACTGATGGAGTTTTATGAAAATATGGCTGTTTTCTTTCTGATGACTTCAACTACATAAAGAAAAGCTCAGTAAGAAAAAGAAAGATGTACTCTTGGTGAAAAAAACTGAAAAACAAGCCTGACAGCAGGATGAAATCACTTCTTTCCAATGTACATGAGGCAATGATGAGGAAAGTACTAAAAGTCAGAGGAAAATTAGCAGGCCAGATGGCTGGTGAAAGTGATAAAATGACAGCAAAATTAAAAACCTAATAAAAATGAGCAAGTGACTAAAGGAAGTGCATGCAAGACATTAGAAATTAAATCATAAAGAACCAAATAAAATAAATAATACTGTTGAAGGATGCAGAAGCCAGAAGATCAGAAAACTTTGGGTAGGGGAAGAAGCATGAGAGGTGACATGTAGCAACAGATGTTTCCCTGTGGCAAATTGATGAAGAGCCATATGAGTAGAGTGAAAAGCTGCTAAATATGTATCTTGCTCACATCATTGGTGTTTGATTTTTAGGATTTTTTTTTTTTATTTTGTTTTTTTTAGGTTGTTGGGTTTTCTGTGTTTTGGTTTTTTTTTTATTGTAAGAGGGGTCAGGAACTAGAGATAATAGTAATGGTAGTAGTAATGATAAAGGTATTCCACCCTCTACAGTGACTTTTATTATATACATCAAAGCATCATAGAAACATTAATTAATCCTTACATGATGTCTCTGAGGTAAGTGAAGTTTTACTGTCAGTTTACAGATAAGCAGACTGAGCATACAAAATTGGACATACTCAAAATTATACAGGAAATTAATAAAAAAGACAGAATTAATATTTAAAAAAAAATAATCCAATGCCCTGTACTCTAGCTAACAGAAACTGATTATAAAATGCTACAGAGTTCTGTCAAATAGCTACAAAACCTGTTTGCATGGGGATAAATTCCATTTTCACCGAAGTCAACAAGCATTTTCACTAGCCTCCAGTGCAATGACATATGAAGATCCTTATACATCTGACATACGATTCGGGCAATTAGGTTAAAGCTATTGGAGTGTGAAATAGTGGAATGGTTGGTACATTGCAAATAGCATTTGGTATGAATTTAGCATTTTGTCACAACAATAGTACACAGTCACACACTTTGTTCTTTATTGGATGAAATCTCATTATAAAACTTATGCAGAATGTGTAAATTAAATGAATTGTAATATAGGACTTAAACTGAACTCAGATTAGAATACAAATTTGAGACATGGCTGCTCACCAAATAGGAAGAGATTTTAAAAAACCCCACAAAACCAAACCCCAATAAACCCAACCCAAAACTTTGTTACTAAGTAAAGAATAATGTTTTATGATGTAATTCCACTATTCAATCTCTATTACTCAGAGTAAGAAAAAAAAATGCCTGGTTCAAATGCTGATGATTGGAATCTATATTCATTCTCACACCAAAATATTCTTACTTTAGATCTGAAGACCTGTGAAGTCCACACAGACCCCCAAATCTTTATCTGAAAGGAAAGTGCCAGATTATTTGGTTCTAAAGAGTTCTGATATCTGTAAAGGCCACAGATACCATGTTTTCAGTATATGAAAGTATAGTGTATAAAAAGTAATGTGTCATCATCACTGAAAGTGAAGATTGTGCAGATAAGCAAGTTGTCATTTTTCTGGGGTTTTGTTGTTGTGGTTGTATAGCTTTAAAATATGTGTAGCATAATAAATACAACAAAAAATACCTATCCAAATGAGAGAAATGGTAATAACTTTGTGACAAGTACACAGGTGAACTCAAAATTATGATGTGTTTAGTTCATGCAAGGGCTCAACAAAATCTACCAGTGACAGCACATAGCAAGGAGGCAGTCAGCTGTCACATTTTCCCATCAGAGGGGCAAATTCAGCACTTAAGCACAGAGCACAACCTGAATGTGCTCTGTGGAGGAGTGTCATTGACAGTAAATCTGTAAGATATCCACAATTATCAAGGTAATTTCCAAACAGTTTATTCAAATCAAGGAGTGGTTTCTTTAGGAAGTGGTTCAAAACTATCCACTTAATTAAATTTTGTTAGACTTTGTGGTTAATTTCTTTTTTTCAGATTAGACAAGGTGCACCTTTTTTTAACTTTTGAAACAAATATCCAAATTATCCCTACTTTCTGTGCTTTTATTCCCAGTTTACAGCAGTTTCAGAGCACATGACCTGAACACCTTCCAGATGAAATTAAGGAACAAAATTAATTTCCAAAGCACTCCTAATGCACTCTATTTGGTAAGTGTGTCTCCCTATGGAAATAGAATAGAACTAGTCCCAAGGAGGAGTCAGGAATATTCACAGTGTGGCTGTCACACCTACTGTCTTCTACAAGTCACCCTCTTGGCTACTGTCTGCTGTATTTACATTGTTACTGTGGGCAAAGCTGGAGCCAAGCTTGTTTAATTCTGTCTTTAATTCAGTTATATGACATCAGCAAGTATTTTGTTGAAAATATAGGTCTATAATATAGCCAAAATACAATTATAAATTATTTTCAAAATTAAAGCAATAGGTAAAATCTACCTGCTTACATCTATGACCAAGAACACTTGTTACCCTTTTTTATTTTTAGAGAGGAAAAAATGGGTTTTGAACTAAGAACATTAATTTTCATTTTCCAGTTGAATAGATATGTTACTGACCTGGACTCCAACATGATTCTTACATCATTTAGGGCCACAAATGTAAATATCCCATTGCAAAGAGCAAACTGGCCATAGTTCTTACTCTTTGGCTTGTAATACCTGACAGTGCTGTGCCTATCCCAAACCCTTTCAGTTTAGTTATGATATCTAAAGCACAATAAGTCTTGGAATACCTTATCAAAGAGAGAAAGACCAACCATCTCAAAGGCAAAAGAAAATAGTTTAAAAGAAGTCTAATATCAGTTTGATACACACAATGCAACAAATAGAAACATTAATGATGAAGACATTACTGATTCAGTGAATTTACTCCTCCTTTTTACTTGTGAAAAGGTGATGAAAGTTTTTACAAAATGTGTCCAGTTTTACAACATATTTGATAAGTCTCATTGTTGCTGTTAACTCCATTTATTGCCTGATCCATTGAGATGTGGCTGATGTACAAATTGGCATTCTCCCCCACCCCTTGTAGGTTCTACAGACAAACAATTTTGAAATTATTAAAAAACAATAAAAGCTATACCTGGGGTAGCTTGAAATGTTGCACAAAGCTACATCAAGAGGTTCTGAGAATGAGTTGTCAGAAATAGGAAGAACTGGGGGAGAAATAACAAGATGAATACTCATCTAATGAGAAAAAAACCCCACAAAAATTAAACTGCATACTGTCTTTCAAAAGCTGCAGGTATCTTGCCCAGTTGAAAAGCAAGAAACAATTTTAACCTACAGATGCATCCTGGGGAAAATGCTTAATATAAGTCATGTTAGAACTGGGGGACAATATTATAGGAATGGAAAAATTACCCAAAAAGGGATGGTCTGGTAAATAGAAGTGCTTTTGCAGCTTATATGACATCTTTTTGGAAGATATGTGATCAAATTGGAATCAAACTTATTTTTGAAAGTGAAAGAAAGAAAACATAACTAGTGTTGATCATAGTCAGTCAGAATAAATGAGAAGGTCTGGAAAGGAGCCAGAGGAGACTGACAACTGGCAGGCAGTAAGAATAGGAATGACTTCCGTGGAACATAGCATCAGGAACTTGGAAGATCATAGCCCCCTCAGAACTTGGCAAATTTACATCTTCCAGAAAATCAGCTGGATTTAACAGCATGGCAACATCCTGCACAGTTGGGGGCAACAAAAAGAAATTTGAAGCTGGTGTTCCTTTCCTGCTGAGTTTTTATATCTCCAGTTGAGAGGCAGCAGGCAGTCCCAGCAGAGTACCTTTATGTGTGTACTTGTTTCATGTCGAAATAGAGAATAAACTGTTGGAGTAGCGCAGCAACAGAGAGGAAGCTTGAGGTTTTCTGAAGGAAGTTCACCAGCTGCACACATAAAAATATTCTGCTGGGAAAACAGAACTAATATTCCAAGGACATTTATGAGGAAACAGAAACAATATAACGAGCAAAGAATGGGCAAAACAAGTAGATAATGTGTTGGTACTACTATAATCATTACAGGACATTTGAGACACTGCAAAAAATGCTGGGGAGAAGATGAATAAAGGCATACCATTAGGGTCAAATCTGAAGCTTAATGATATATAGGGAATAGAAAGTTTCTTCCTAAAAGGGCATATTGAGCAATTAGAGACCTGTCAACTAAGTAGGAAAGAAAAGAAGAAAACAGCATAAAATATCATCCGTCTGAGAGCAAAAGATAACACATTTATTCCTCTTCTTGTTATTAAAGACAGAACTTTTTTAAGTATTGAAAAATACTTGGATTGCTTTCTGTTATGTTGATTGTTTTTGTGTACTTGTTTGTTTATATTATTAACATGTAATGAGATTTTATTTCTATTTATTTCAGCATTTAATCCAATATACACATAGATTTAAGGAATACATAACAAGTAAGACTAGTTCATAATATCCAAAGTAATAAGCAGCTCACCTCTATCTTCTCTTTATGACATTATCCTTCTTGGAAATTCTGAAAAAGTATTTCCAAGATTCAAGTGGGATTCAAGTGAAAATAAGTCAATTTGCATCATCAGAAATATATCTTATGAATCACTGTCATCACAGGAGACAGACCCATTCTAAGGAATGGTTGCTTCCACAAGACAGCTGCTTATTTCAATTTCTCTTTCTACTGAATAGAAAGGGGAAAAAAAGTTCATATCATTTTAAGAAAATTAAATTTTGCAATGAGATTGAATGAACGTGCATTATATTTCTTGTTTTCACGACTGAAAACTCCAGACAAACACACAAAAAAATTATGTTGGCTGAATTTATATCTTCTAGTCTTGTGCCCCACCTTGAACATTCCCTGCTAGTATTTTTGAATATTTAGCAGTTGCCTGATTTCTTATGTGAAATATGTACCAAAACAGGTAAATCTTAAAGGCTTGTGTGAGGATAGGAGATTTGCAAGTCACTCGAAGATGACTCTTCTCTAAGACATATTTTACATCTTAAAGAATTCAAAGAAAAAGCAATTACGTCATCAAGACCAGCAAACCATGAGAGGTGAGGTTGATGCAATAATTAGATTGACAGTATGGCTAGGAGGGAGGAGTCAGTGATGCAATTGAATTTACCATGGTCAGAGATGGGAAATAATATTTGTGTTCATATATTAAAAAGGGACGTAGTCAGAATTTTAACAGATCAGAAAGACTATATAGTAGAAGAAAACCAGTATTGAGACACAGAAAATTAATAGGAAATAAAAAACAAACTTTGATATTTATAAAATATTAAAAGATTCTTTCTTTGTCTTTTCCTGAACAATAGTATAAAATCTAAAATTAATATTTTAAGTGATTTCTTCTTCCACTTTTCTTACTGCTTCCCCTATTTAATAACATCTCCACAAGCCATAATAATTTATTAAATTATTAATTAAATTATTTCATTTGATTTGACAATGACATTTTAATGACATTAACTGTAATAACTACTATCCAAACTTAAAATTATTTTAGTGAGCTACAAAGAGAAAAATTTCATATATAAGAAATAGTCATTAATGGAGAGGTGTTTCTAGTCTAGTCATAACATTTAATTTCCATTTTATTGTCACAATTTAACAGTTTATTCACTATTTCTTTATTTTCTTACTGCCTTTAAGTTAGAAAATGAAAAGACATTGCTTCATACACAATGTCACTTGCATTTGGAAAGTCTAGATATTACTAAATGTGACATATCTTGAATTTTGGAAGAATGGAACTACCAAATATATTTTGGGGTCTCCTCAAAAAGCCCTTCCTCTTTCTGGAGCTATACTACTTCCCAGTTTCCTACACTAATGTAACAAAAAAAATGCCAAACAAACCTTATGAAATACTGAGCTCCCTTCAATAGCATTGTGTGAACTGAATAAGAAATTTAATCCATGAATTCATCTGAAGTGTATACAATTGGAAAAAAAACATTAAAAATATATCATGAATGTTACTATTTTCCAACTGTATTGTTTAGAAACTCTGTTATAAAATATTATGATAGATATCATTTAAATTGCATTACAAACTAGAAATCTTTCTTCATCAGATTAAAATTAGCTGTTTGTAAGGAGCTTCATTATCCTGATTTGAGCCAGGACAGAACCAATTTTCTTTTTATCAATTTTACTATTCAGTTGTCTCTTATAAGTAACTGCAGTTGCTGAAATTAACAGCATGTTTTTCAGTCTACTTCTAGGACAGTTAGCGTTCGATGTTTGTAGTTACTGCTAGAGAATGGTATGCAAAACCAAGATCTGGTTCTTCTAAACTTCTTCTACACCAGAAATGAAAGAGAGGAAATGGGTCACACCTGTGACCCTCCTGTGGGGAGGGGCAGACCGGACATATGATCCAAAATTTGTCCAAAGTACTTCATCCCATACGCATCATACTCAGTATAAACTTGAGGAATCATGAGGGTCAAGCCCTCCTCATCCATGGCTGGCATCCTGGGAGGACTCTGTCCATTCTTCCTGAATCCAGCTCCCATCTGCTGCTGACTCCAGGGGTCCAATCTGAGACTTTCCCAGGGCCTGCTCTGAAGCCTGGGTGTTGACATGAGAGTTATTGGAGAGGAGCAAGATATTGGTTTTGTATATATATGTATATATTTGTACATATTTCATTATTTTCTTTTTCATTGTTATTTTTTTCATTAAAGCTGTGTGGTTTAGTTTTCAACCCCTAAATCTTTCTCCTTTATTCTCTTTACTTTCACTTTCTGAGAAGGGAGGGGGGTTAATAGAGAGTATCTGTAATTTGTCTAATTGCCAGCCCAGTGTTAAACCTTGATATTCGTTAATTCACAACTTGGTAATTTTCATCAGCATTCACCTTCTCTGAGTCTGGGAAGTATACCCTGTCTGGATAGCACTTCATAGTGCACTCATCTTCAAGGCTGTTCTTACGTTAAGTGGTAAGGATCTAAGTGCATGTTGCAATATGCTTCCTAATCTGGTTCACCACTTCAACAGGACTTCTTCAGCTATATGTATCAATGTTTACTTACTTCTAAAGATGGAGACAAAACAACAAATAATGTTAAAAGGAAAATATCAGCAGGCGTTCTACCTATCAGCAAGTGTTTGGAAACAGCAGGACTTCCATGCTTCTTTTCTATAATTCCCCTAATTACCACCTCTGTGCTTGCTGTAATGATGTCACAGCAGGTGGCAATTTGCATGTCTTAGTGTTGTGATACTCCTTATTAGAAGTACCATTTTGGTATAACATTCATGGCACCTAACACGAGTTGGAAGATTGTTCTATAAACAGTTCTCCTGACTCACTTTCAGCATGTAACAAACTTCAGTTAGAAATATCCACCTAATACAAATTCTAACAACAGACACCCAGGTAGCCTTTCTTTTGCATTTCTATGCAAAACCATCCTCAGTCAAGTTTAAAAAAACTCAATTGCAGATGGTTCTATGAATCTGATTTTTCATTCTTCTTAGAAATATGCATTTAAACTCAATTTAAGGTTTCATGAAAGTTCCTGATGTGCAAGTCCTTGAACTTGAAGCACATCCTTTCCTGAAAAACAGATCCTCTACTGCATATTCAGCTCCCATGTTTTCTATATCTTTAAATTCTTCATGCTGTTTCAGGGATTAAAATATATATACACAGTTATTAAGTCAACTTCACATGACATTCTCTATTACAGAAAAAGCTCGATTTATTAATTAATAATGCATTGTTAGCCTAAAGTGTATGTTATTTAAAGAAATACAAAAGAAAAAAAACATGAAAATAAGGAGGTGATTGGTGACAACTAACGTGGCTTCACTAAGGGCAAATTGTGCCTGACAAATTTGGTGGCCTTCTGTGGTGGGGTTTCAGAGTTGGTGGATAAGGAAAGAGCAAAAAATGTCATCTATCTGGACATGTGCAAAACATTTGACACAGTCCCACACAACACCCTTGTCGCTAAATTAGAGAGGCACAAACTTGATGGATGGACCACTCAATGGATAAGGAATTGGCTGGATGGTCACACTCAAAGAGTCATGGTCAACAGCTCGATCGATGTTCAAGTGGAGATCAGTGATGAGTGGTGTTCCTCAGGGGTCGGTATTGGAACCAGGGCCATCTAACATCTTTGTCAGTAACATGGATAGTGGGATCAAGTGCACCCTCAGCAAGTTTGCTGATGACACCAAACTGTGTGGTGTGGTCAGTGCACTGGAGGGAAGGGATGGTATCCAGAAGGACCTTGACAGCCTTGACAGCTGGGCCCATGCAAATTGCATGGAGTTCAACAAGGCCAAGTGCAAGGTCCTGCAGTTGTGTTGGGGCAATCTAATGCACAAATGCAGGCTGGGCAGAGAATGGATTGAGAACAGCCCTGAGGAGAAGGACTTGGAGGTGTGGGTTTATGAGAAGCTCAAC
Source organism: Aegotheles bennettii (assembly GCA_013398125.1). Taxonomy (NCBI): domain Eukaryota; kingdom Metazoa; phylum Chordata; class Aves; order Caprimulgiformes; family Aegothelidae; genus Aegotheles; species Aegotheles bennettii. The sequence goes on along the minus strand of VZRW01004554.1, from coordinate 60,384 downwards.
ATGAGCCAGCAGTGTGCACTTGCAGCCTGGAAAGTCAATGGTGTCCTGGGCTGTATCAAAAGAAGTGTGACCAGCAGGTCAAGGGACGTGATTGTTCCCCTCTACTCCATTCTTGTGACATCTCACCTGGAGAACTGTATCCAGTTCTGGAGTCCCCAACACAAGAAGGACATGGAGCTGTTGGAGTGAGTCCAGAGGAGGGCCACAAAGATGATCAGAGGGCTGGAGCACCTCTCTTGTGAAGAGAGTCTGAGACAATTGGGGTTGTTCAGCCTAGAGAAGAGAAGACTCCAGGGAGACCTTCTAGCAGCCTTCTGGTACCTGAAGAGGGCTTATAGGAAAGCTGGAGAGGTACTTTTTACAAGGGCATGAAGTAATAGGACGAAGGGAAACAAGTTCAAACTAAAGGAAGGTAGATTTAAATTGGATAATAGGAAGAAGTTCTTTATTGTGAGGGTGGTGAGACACTGGCACAACTTATCCAGAGAAGTTGTGGCTCCTCCCTCCCTGGAAGTGTTCAAGATCAGGTCGACTGGGGCTTTGAGCAACCTGGTCTAGTGGGAGGTGTCCCTGCCCATGGCAGGTGGCTTGGAACCAGATGATCTTTAAGGTCCCTTCCAACCCAAGCCATTCTATGATTCTATGATTCTAAGATTCTATGATTCTATGATTCTAGACAAGAGAAAGTGATCAGTCTTACAGTTATGACAGTGAGGAACAGGGGTCTTTTATTATAAGCAGAGAAATATTAGGGTTGAAGTGCACAAACACTTAGACTCTTTTCTAGTTACATTCAATATGCTTTATTTAAAAAAAAACCCCACAAATTAATATAAGTTGATCATCTTGTTTTCATTTACTTATTGATTTTTATAATTTTAAAAGTTTACCAATTTTTTTGAACAGTTTTTTATAAAAGAAAAGGTCTGGACTTTACCTCCTTAAAGTAATTTCCAGTGTAGTATCGTTTCAAGCAATGTAATGGAAAAGGCTCCTTTTATATTTGGGAAACCCTGAGAGTCTCACATACAAAGAACTGAAAAGAGACAAGGAAACTTCGCAGGAGGTTGATTAGTTAAATGAGACTAAGGCACGTGCTTGTTTCAGTGAAATCAAGGGGTGTAATGTGAGCTGCAGCTATTGCCTTAATCCCTATATGATTTAAACTTTGGCTGTTATTCTCAATGCCCTGCAGCACCTGATCTGGTGTATCAATTCCGTTTATATGGAATGACATTTGGAAGACAGAGGGCCTTGTAACATGGCATCCTGGGTAAGGGATCTCACACGGAAACTCACGTTCTGGATCAGTAGTGTTACAAATCAGCATTGCTTAATGCTGTTCCCTTCTCAAGTCATTTGTTTGTAACTACAAGTAATGCCAAAATGGAGCACCTCTCTTGTGAAGAGAGTCTGAGACAATTGGGGTTGTTCAGCCTAGAGAAGAGAAGACTCCAGGGAGACCTTCTAGCAGCCTTCCGGTACCTGAAGGGGGCCTACGAAAGGCTGGAGAAGGACTTTTTATGAGGACATGTAGCAATAGGACAAGGGGAAACAGGTTCAAACTAAAGGAAGGTAGATTTAGATTGGATATTAGGAAATTTGTGGTGAGTGGGGTGAGAGACAGGAACAGGTTTCCCAGAGAATCCGTGGCTGCCCCCTCCTTGGAAGATCAGGTCGACTGGGGCTTTGAGCAACCTGGTCTAGTGGGAGGTGTCCCTGCCCATGGCAGGTGGCTTGGAACCAGATGATCTTTAAGGTCCCTTCCAACCCAAGCCATTCTATCATTCTATGATTTTATGATTCTATGATTTTGAAGATTTTTTTCTTCTTTTCTGTAATACAATGTGATAGGGGGGTGGTGTTTGTATTGGTTTAGTTGACATCTTATCTATTTTCCATTTTCTATTTGAGTTCCAATTTAAAAAAATGTAGTGGTATTAGTACAGTCCCTGATCTTCCCAATAATTATCTGAAATTATGGAAATTGATTTAGCACTGTCAAAATGCAGTGATCTCATAGACATATGATTTCTTCCTCCTAACCTAAATGTAAAGCAACTCAAAATCTGATTGATTTAAACCAACTAAAGCTTATTTGTTTTAACATTAAACATTAAACATGTTTTCTCCCTTTTCCTGACTGAATTCCAAGTAATTAAAAAAGTGCAATTTAAAGTCTGTTGAAAATAAAATTATTGTGTTGAATAATCCCTAAAATGTATAGTAACATTCCCAATGGACAGATATATTATGGATGGAAATACAAAAGTTAAGTGGGATGTAGCCTTTCCCCATTATTATTACTGCTTGGTATGACTTCCAGTTCTTTTCATGGTGTGGGAGAACTGAAAACATCCACCCACTTCATTAGCTCTGATTGTCTTTGACTTTTCATGGTCTAGTGGGAGGTGTCCCTGCTCATGGCAAGGGGGTTAGAACTAAATGATCTTTAAAGTCCCTCCCAACCCAAACCATCCCATGATTCTATGGTCACTTTTTGGTTTCTAATTTAATCAGTACTATTCCTCAGTTATGATAAAGCCTACTTAAGTGGTACATCAGAGTTTCTCCAGGAAAGTGTATAACAATAATAAATCAAAACAATTAAATAAACAAATAAACTTAGAAAATAGACAAAATTACATTTATCTTTTATCTCATTCTTATCTCCACATTCAATATATAGTACTTCCTCTTTCTCTTAGGTTAAGAACTAAAGATATGTGTATTTTGTCTAAAATATTCTTTTTTTTTTATCTTGAAAATTTCTCAGAAATTGTTGTAGGACGTACTTCATCATGTCATCCTTCTTCATCTGCTGGTTGAAATAAAAATATGCAATAATACCTTTTTTTAAAAAAGTGTGTATTGTTTCACTCCTAGGAAACAGTGAAAAAACATGGAAAAAAATAAACATGAGAAATGAACAAAGAACTGTATTTACTAATAATTAATATATATTATTAATTAAAATACACAGGACTGGTTAAATATGAAAAAGTGTTCTAAATTTAGAATGTTGTACGTAATCAATACAGCTGCATTTTCCATATGCTTATAAAACCTCTTCTTCAGGCAAAAACCCACATCTGGTATCAATATCGGTTCATATTTTATAAAATATGCATAGTTCTTGTCTACTTTTAACTGGGATTACAAGTTAATTAAACAATATCATATAAGATCCTTCATTGCATAAATTATACTCCTGAAAGCAGAAAGTCTAAGTGATAAAATATGTGTAGAACTGACAAGTTAATAGTAAAAAAAGATGAAAATATATTTGTTTTTATTATTTATATATATATAATTTAATCTCTATAATGCATATTTAATTATGTCAATGTTTTAAAAAAATCACATCTCAATTCTGTGTAAAAGTTGCAGTAATGTGCAACATTACCTTTTCTTTTTTATATCTGTAGGTCATTTTTAATCATATTAATTATTCAAGATTTAATTTTAAATCTGGTTTTCCTTTCTGTGTTTATAGACTAATTGCCGCATAATTTCATCTAAATGCCAATGTCCGTGCTGTTTGTATAGTCTAATATATCATGGTGCCTTTCTAGGAAGTGCTCAGGGCCATAAATTAAGTCTAATTTCCACTACATTCTATAATTAGGAATTATTGATGAACTGAATATTTAAAAACAGAGCTACATGTTTTCAGATAGTGACAAACATTTCACAAAATCTTTGCAATTTCATAGGTAATGGCAACTTAATGTACAACATAAATTAAGTGTGTTTCAAGGGCATAAAGCACCTTGTATCCTGCAACTATGGCCAGTTGAATTCCTTGATATTATATGTGAAACAGAGGTCTGTCCCTACCACCTGTAATTTCAAAGTGTGTCAGGATACAATTAAAACTAGCTTGCCCTGAAGCCCAGTATAAGCATTCTATAATAGTGTAACAAACAACAGCATGTAAGCATTTTGTAACACTGTGAAGGCACAGCCAGACACAATGTATAGGCATTTTATGGAAATATGAGCGCATTGTGACCAACAATGAGGCTAAGAAGGATGTCTGCATCTGAAGGGAGAAGGCATTTGAGACGCTGCAAGATAAACAACAAGACAAACTTAAGAGACTGCCAATAGGCAGAACATCCTGCCAAATACCCCAGAAAAATGAATAGGAAAATCAAAGACAAGTTAAACAGTGTTTGGTGAGGAAAGGAGAAGTGAGAAGGCTAAAACACCAACAGTGATGAGGAAGGATGGAGAAGACCGGAGTCTCCTCTCTGATTTATCTCTCCAACCTCATCAATCTGACCTTGGCAGTCCAGGACCACCAAGGAAAAGAAAGGAAAGACCACCAAGGAAAGACTGTGTTCACTGCTAACTTCAGACATAACTGTCAGGCAGTAACAGTTTTGTGTAAGTGGTGAGTACAAAGTGGTAATGATTATTAATGTGTAGGAGTAAACTATTATCATGCAGTGTATTGCTAAGGAATGAATTAATCTATTCAAGTTTTGTTCTTGAAGTTTGAAACTAGTCTGATTTATCAGTCTTCTAAATGCTCCTGTCACAGCAATCTCTAATCTCCTAAATGAAATATATGTACATAAATTCAGTTGTAACAACATATAAACCTTTGTAATACATTATTGTTTGTGCTGTCATTAGAAGAAATATAAACTACGTAGAAGATACAGACTCTGTAAAACACCCATAAAAATCTTGTTTGTAAAGGAAAAACAGTTTTGTTTAAGGTTTATCCAAGCCAAAAAGAAAGATGACAGAGCTTGATAACGTTTTTCCAACATCACAGATACAAAAATTTTAATGAAGTTTGTAAGATAACTCTTAAGTCCTCCTCGTTCAGTATCGACACATACACAGGGATAATTCATATGTTCTATTGCGGCTGGTGAAGGATAAATATTATGAATAACGTTAAGATATGAGGTTTTCATAATACTGTGCTAATTTTGAGAATGAATCCGTAACTATCAACCACATAATTTGGAAATGTAAAAACATGTTTAAATTTATTTCTGGTATCTCTGACTATAGTCATGCTTGTTCGTGAATACCTCAGTACTATGGCACTGAAATCAGGAAATAAAGCATGTTATAGGACAAGTACTTTGTTTTAAAAGGAAGAAAAAAATCCCGAACTGTTCTGCTTTACTACTTCTATATAGGTATCCGAATGAAATCTTTAGAATTTTCTAAGTAAACTAGTAAATAATTGCATAGTAAATTACAGGCATCATTGTAAGAACAAAAGTAACAGAGACTATTTTTTCTGGCTTTGCACACAATTAAATGGCTTGTGAATTTCCAAGTCAAAAATTTACTTTTGCGTGATATGCTACAATCATTTACTGTAGCATTGGGAAAACAACAACAAGGCAAAGTTCTGAAGGAATAATGCATTCATCCTTTCTTTTCTCATTGTTGAACAGTAATCCAGTGTGCTTTTCTGAAAAGATTGAGGCTGATGATAAAGCTCTATTGATCCACCTCCATCTCCCACCCAGAAATGAATAATGCCTACAAGCAAATTGACTTCAAAGAGACACATTGACTTGAAGACATTTAAATAGGCATAGTATGTATGTGTAGGGAAGAATACCTCTACAATAACTCAATGCAGACTATTATATTTAAAACATTAAAAAGGTATTGTAGAAATTATGCTGAAAAATGGGTAGTAGTGTCCTCAGCAGTCCTTTCACACCCACCCTGTTTTAGAGAGCTGTATGTTGGCCAAAGGCAGTCACTAGTTTTCTAGAGAAAAATGTAAAAGGTTTCCAGAGATTGAGCCAAGATTTTGAAACTCACAAAACTGGACAATACTTGTCTTTAACTGTCTTGTCTGGGAGTCTGCCAGAAAAGTTTAAATAGTAAAAAACAAATCCATACACTGAATAGATTCATTATACCATATAAATTCCCCTTCTTTCTCTCCATTGTATTGTTTACAGAACAATGTAACAAAGCAGTTTTCATTGGAATACAGGAATAATGGTTATTTCTTCAGGGGTCTAGATTTTGTCACACTCTCATGATCAGCTCCCTCAAATAATACTTTTTAAAAGCCATGGATTGAACTTCTAGACTTTGTGAATAAATATGAAAACTGGATACAAGAACCTGTGAGACAGTCTCCCAGCTTGGAAACCTAGTTCTTTTCCTGCTTAATCTTCAGAGCCAATGAGAGAATGGTTGGCAAGTTTGCTAGGGAGGAGTAGCTGAAATTTGATAACATCGCACAGAAATTATATTAAACACATAGAATATTAACTGCAAGTAACTGTGATTATTGCCAGGTAAATATAAAGTTTGTTACATTTTCCAGCCTCTTTTTATATTCAGTTAAAAAAATCTGTTTCTATGATATGTGTGGATGTTGTTGAATAAGGTAAAATTACTTGATTCTCATTGTGCACTGCTATAAGTGAGCACATAACATTCAAACCAGATGAAAAAAGCAAACCTATAACTTACTCTATGAATCATAAGGGAAAGTTGGTGAAATCTACATCTCAAACATACTCCTTTTCACTGTGTGAAAAATAAGAAAGCAGTATAGTAAATGAGAATAAGGTTCATTCTGTATAGACAGAACTCATTGAATATATTTTTGGTATTTAGGGGAAACAATTGACAGAAGATGATATATTTATTCTCTTAGGGTTTCTTTCACATTACTTTAATTTTTATTAGCTTGCCTTCTTTGTCATGTTCATACTCAGTAAAACAACGTCCTTGTCATCACCTTTAGAAGAAATCGATACAACAAAGCAGGGAGGAATGCATTCAGTGCTGCGAATGTAGAAGTGCTAACTTGTTTAATCTCAGTAACTGCTCCCTAACAAACCTGTCACTCTTACTGCTAGAAGCAACACAAACACATTCCAAATAATCCGTTATTGATCACTTCTGTACAAATACAAGCTTAAACCAGAGAATTTGTAATTTAAGGTTAAAGTTAGGTAATTTTCAAGTTCCTGTCTATCAGTGTCCACTCTCAGAAGTGCATGTGAAACCTTTATGATTGTAGGAAATTGTATGTTCAGATAAATATCCTATCTATGATAAAACTGTCATTTCCATCCTTTGTTCTCAGTTATTCATTACTGTTGCAATCACACCTAGATTTTACAGATTTTGTACACAATATATATATGATCTTCCTATCTTGTAGTTCTTTATTCAGTTCAACTCTCATTCCCAGGTGTGAAATAAACTTACTTTAATCTTACCTTGAACCTTGATTTTCTGCCCTGGAAAATGGCCTTCAGGCGGGACTTCTCCAATGTTTCTTGACCTGGTATAATTTTTTTGATTTTTAGACCATAGATTTGAGGTTATCCCACCTGTGAGTCTTAAACCTAGACTAGGATGCCATTATTCCAACTGTACTGCTGCAAAATGAGTTTTTTCACATTTCTTGCAGAACAAAATATCTCTCCCTTTCTCCCACTCCCCCCAAAGAAGGTTAACAATAAACAAAAGTAAATGGCTCTATGAATGCAGAAGCATGTGTGACATGTAGGAAAATCTATGATTGCTCTCATTGGAGTAGAATCCTGCAATTTTTGCAGCTGAAAATTGAAATACTCCAGATTTAAAAAAATCAGATTTATTCTTGGGAAATAGCTTGGCCTAACAGTCTCTGATTTGAAGGAACTATAATTTTTTTTAGTTAGATTCACCCACTTATAAAAGTGCTTTTTAATGTTTTATTGCCTGTAAAAGAAAGAACTGGAAATATGAAGTGATATAAAACAGACTTTGAAAAGCTTATGCTAGGAAACTGCTGGGTTGTTTTTTTTTTTTTCCTTTTTGTTTTTCTTTCCAAAAACTCAAGTATCTTTCTTACACCCCTTCAGAGATGTTACTGTTGGTGAGGAAAGTGTAAAAAGGTTTCATCACTTTATTCAGAAAAATGGTATAGCTAGATGGGGCAAAAACCTTGTTAGAAAATTAATGGAAACCCCACCTTTGTCTTTAAAGCTAAAAGTGGTCCTCAACTGCCTAACATTTTCAGAGAAAAATTTAGCCTGTCCATAGGTTTGCAATTTTTCATAAGATGCCATTTTATTTTTCAAGTACAAAGTTTGAGCCTTATTTACTCCAACAGCATTAGAGATGCTAAAAGGTGGACAGGGATTAGGAAAAGAGATCAAGTACGTAACTTACTGCCATTTTAATGTCAGGATCTAATTCCAGATGGTCCTAGAAACTATTTCAGTAAATTTTTTAATGATAAATTTGTATCCTGTTGCTTCTAATGTTAAACTCTTTTTTAAACTCAAAAATCATAGCAGGGCACATCTTGTAACTAGACTAGTTATAATGTGTCAGTGTGAAAAAAAAAAAAGAGAAGAGAAACAAAAAAAGGAGAGTTCTAGATCACTATCAATTGTAACAGTGTAATAACAGAAGGTTTTGCACCTTCAATCAGATGTGTAAATGCGGACATTAATATTGAGCATGAGACTCACAAAGGCTGCTTTTTCTCCACTGCTTTTGGAAGTGCTTGAGCTGCAAAATCTGTTAGTCTCAATTATCAATTTCGTGAGAAAGAAAATGGACCAGAAGAATTGTCATTAACTTAATACTTCCTGAAGGGATGAGTGATATAAATAGTACATTGACCAGATTAGAGCTGAAAATGAAGTCAAGCTCTGCTGCTGCTGAAAATATACCCTGTTGTCTAGATTTGTGGGTCTCAGCCTTTTGTCCATGCCTGTGCCTTTTCTGAAAGAGTACAAAAGTGTTAGAAGAGTATCCAAAACGTATGATGCCTATAAGTTTGACTTTCAGTCACTAAGCCAACAGAAACTTCACAGATAAAGATTCTTTAGAAAGTACTAACCTCTGACTACTTGTACGTAATTATCAGGAAACAAATGCTTTTCTCTTCTATCCCTATCACCTTTATTGTTCCTCAGAAATACTGGAAAGCAGAAAGGAAATAAAATTTCTTAAAAAATAATGAAATTTCTAATTCACAGAGTTTCTTTACTTTATCCTTTTTTAACATTATTTCATTTGATTTATGTCTTATTATGCACTGATATGCTATGTAAAGCCTTTGTTATGCATTTTATACATTGAAAAAATTAAAGAATGATGACAGGTATGATGATTTTGATATATCCCAAGATATAATTAAATTGCTGAATTTCAGCAGCTGAACAATAAGTCATTGTAATATAAATTGACTGTGAAACTTCCAAATTAAGAGTTATGGAAATAAAGGAAATATTTTTAAGGATAGTTATATTTAGTGGGAATTGCCTGTGAGAATAAGTCACTAAGATAAAAGCCACCAAGTTATAGAAAGTGCAATTGGGATTAGCTGTCATTAAAATCTTACCTAAATTGGAGATACAGAGTACTCTACTAGAGTGCTTGATGATAGAGAATTGTTTCCCAGGACTAAAGTTTAAAATTTAATTTTGATTCATATCCAGTGTTGACACTCAATTAAAATACATTACAGTTATTGTTATCTGCTTCATTTATTTCCTAAAGTAATGACAATTTTCTGTATGCATCCATCCATATGGACAGAAAGAGTAATATCAAACTCTGCTTGCCCACATGCCTCAGGAATCCAGCAAGGGAAGTGCATCTCAAAGGAATGTCTGTGACGCTTAAACTCACCTATTTGTACAGTGTTGATTGTGAACCAGTGATAGCTCAAGCTGTCCTTAAAGTCATCATTCCCAGCTTGGTATGTTTGGCTAACAAATATAACATTACACTTTGATATTTGTGTCTTGACTGTCAGAGTAAATTCAAATAAACATACTTATAAATAAGGAAGGTAACTATCATTGAAGGCTTTCCTCAAAAAAAAACATTGCATGTTTATATTTGCTCACAGGGTAACTTTAAAGTGCTTTTAAAATTCAATACTTAATTTTCTTTTTATTTTTTTGTTTCCCTAGTAACAACTTCTGAGTGGAAAAGTACAGATTTCTTGTAAAAAACATCTTTTATTGAACATATGCTTTTCACTGATATCCTGTGGGGAGTGTTGTTTTAAAAAGCAGACCAAACAGCCTGTACGCAAGTAGTTAGGAACACAAAAGTAAAACTGCCAAGGAACTCTCCAGTTTGCTACGTAGATAACATCCACGTAGGATGCTTAGAAAGCCTCTTCTAGAGCAATTGATTTTGCTTTAGCTTTTTTTGTTTAGTCTGTAATATCTGTACTGCTTCATATAGCAATGCCACTGTAAAGATTTGAATCTATATTCTTGATGAACCCACATTGTAAAATATAAATTTAATTTCATTCCATACCTTACTTTATGGTTCATACATTGCAGAAATGCTATGGAGGACAACAGTGCATGTTCTCTGATAATTCCTACCTCTAGCAAACTTGGTAATCTCTTCGTGACAGGTCATTTAAATGGATAATGTTAGTGCAAAAATGTCAGTCCCTATACCTCTGGTCATCCATTTGCACTGACTCAGGGGAATGCTAGTAGATTGACTTGGTTAAAGCCATAAAAATACATATCAGTATCTCCAGACTTAAGCATTAAATATCAATTCAGCAGTCTATTTGAGGTACCCTGTAGAAGTTTGAGATAAATTGCATTTGAAACAAGCTGAAGCTCCCATCAACTGTAGCAGTGGGAGTTTTGGATATACAGCATACTTGGTTTCTCAAAGATGTTGAAATACAGAATTAGGAAGCTGTTGATGGGTAAAAACAGCCATGAAGAATTACTAAAAGGTATGGGTTACACGTTAACATGATTAAGACATTAGTAGCAGTGCTTTCTTTTATCTCTGTAACAGAGTGGAGACAATAGAGAAGGCTGGAAAAACTATAAAAAGTGAAGGAGAAAATAATGAAAAATAATTAAAAGTAATAATTTCTTAAATTAAGGCCATGGTGATAAAAAGATTGAGAACATTGTCATTTCCAGCCTTTTAAAGTAATGTTGGCTTCTATCACTCTTAGTACCTGCCTGATATAATATCCTTGTGTTCCTTTGCCTGTTCATGCAGATCATTTAGCTCAATAGCTTGGCTTTTTTCTTTTCTGTCACCCTGAGATACCTTCATAAATTAGGAAAAATTAATTTGTTCTACTAAGTAACCATATTCGTAGGATTAGTACATTTCCCTTTCCATTTTTGAATCTGAGGACATCTCAAAAGTCTCTACAGCCTATTTAAAACAGAATGTCTTCCAGAGGTTGTTGCCCAAGTTCCTCTTTTGTGTTTTTCTCTTTTTTTATCTCTCAGGTTCAAAGACAGGTTTGACACAGACCAACAGTACACACCAAGGGACTGGAGAAGGTGGAAAGGACACATTTCAGAACAAAAACAATTAAAAAGTGTGAAAATTAAAATGACAAAGCAGTTTGAACTCTCTAGTGATAAAGAGAAATTAAATATGTGAGCACTCTTAACGTTCCGTGTTCTGGCATGGGATTTACCAAGCACACCTGATAAAAGCAGTGCTTGCCCTCTTCAAGGGTTGTTTTAACAAACACTTTTCTATTCTCTTACTCCTACCTTCAATCTGGGTCCTACATTACAGGCTTGCTTGAGTGACTGTTGTTGTTCATGAATACCACGATCAACACTAGCACAAAACCAGAGATCAGTCAAAAGAAATATCCTTCCAGAGACAAATCACTTCTGGGCTATGTAAACCTGGGGAAAATAAGATAAATATTGTTTTTTCCCTTAATATCTCACATGTAATAATAGACTGTGCTCCTACCAAGAAGTAGCAGATGACTTTGGACTTCAAATCCTGTTTCTTCTACTTCCACAGTAAGGTTTTATCAATTTTGAAATCAGAAGTGATTCTAAAAAAAGTGTGAGGTTAGAGGAGCTATGAACTTAACACAGGACTACAAACACAAAATCAGATTTTACACTGAAGTTGCTACAATGCCTGTTAATGATTTTAGGGCAATAATACGAGGTCAAAATACCCAAGAGAGCTGTTTACAGTATGTATAACTATCATTCTAAGTATAACAATAGAAATGAAATTATGTGACTGCTTTTAGTTAATTTTGGACAATGAGGTCAGTGTGAAATCTGATGCTTGTGTATCTATTGATCACAGAATCACCAGTCTAGCATAATGAAATCATATGGAATCAGATTACTCTCCCAATGAACAGAATCTGAAAATTTAGAAGTTTTCACAGGCAAGACAAAGTAGATGACAACCTGCAGTTGATGTGGATACTGTGGTCTATTTTCAAATGGAGGATGAGCCTGGTTATCTCACATACTCACTCCAATGCTCTCCCAGCTCAGCTTCCCATGGGGGAGGTGGTCGCTGCTCCAGGAGAGCCAGGCAGAAAGTTGTGTTTGTTCCTGTTGTGCTTCTGCTCTCCATTACCCAACTCAGATAATAAAGGCTATGGAACCCGGACCTCCCAGTGCTGGTCTCCATGTATCTCCCTCATCTCCAGGAGGTTTTGCCCCTTCCAGGATCTTTACTCCATGCAGGAGTTTCATTTTCATCTCTTGGAGACCAATTCTGCTTTTGGAGAACCCTACACATGGGCATCATCTCTTTTTTTCCAGGTCCTGAAGGCACAACTCTTCCCAGTCTAAATAGTCTGTGTGCAGAAGAAAAACACATGATGAGTCTTCAGTTTGGTGATTCTGCCTCGTGCCTCTGTGTTACCTGAAGGATTCAGGATGTGGTGCTTGTTTTTAATCTGAGTGTTACCAAAATCTGTCCTGCTGTACACCAAGCTGAATATCAGCCAGCAATGTGCCCTTCCTGTATAGAAGGTGAATGGTATCCTGGCCTGCATTAGGCAAATTATTGCCAGCAGGTCAAGGTATGTAATCCTTCCCTTCTACTCAGCTCTGGTGAGGCTACACCTGGAGTGCTGTGTCCAGTTCTGGGCTCGCCAGTACAAGAGAGACATGGACCTACTTCGAGGACTCTGTTCAGTGAAGGGTAGGGAAGATGATGAAGGAACTGAAGCATCTCTGATAAGAGGAAGGCTGAGAGAGCTGTGACTGTTTAGTCTGGAGAAGAGAAAGTTCAGGAGGGATCTTACCAATGTATGTAAAAACCTGAAGGGAGAGTGTTAAGAGAACACAGCCAGACTCTTTGCAGTGGTGCCCAGTGATGTCATCAGAGAAAATGAGCGCACACTGAAACACAGGAGGTTCCCTCTGAACACCAGGAAACAATTTTTTACTATGAGGGTGACTAGGCACAGAGAGATTGTGGATTCTCCATCCTTGGAGACATTCAAAAGTTGCTTGGACATGGCCCTAGGTAGCTGGCTCTAGGTATTCCTGCTTGAACAGGATGGTTGGACAAGATGATGTCCAGATATTCTTTCCAATCTCAACCATCCTGTGGTACTCAGGTTCTGAGGAACTGGACCTTTTGCATCATGTAAGTGGCAAAAAAGGATGGGGTTCAACCTACAGATTCAAAATAAACATTTCTTCTCTGACACAGGAATCACAGGTTAAGGCAAGTGAGGCAAATGAGTTTGCTCTGCCTTCCAGCAAAGTAGCAAATGATTAGAAATCAACTCAGTGGCTGTCTCTCTTTCAAGTCTATCGTAATCCATATCTCAGGAACCCCCAGATCAGTCCCATGTCATTTCAGTTTTTAAGGCAGACAGCACCTACAATAAGACTTTACACTTTGTTATTAATCAAGTTCAAAATTTATTCTTTTTAAATGTGTTATTATTTTTAGCATCCATATGTTTACACAGAAAGCCAGAATTGGGACAAACGGATTAGGAAGGTATTTGTCTAAGCTCAGCAGAACTACAGTATTGGATCAACTAACTGTATCTTGCATCTATAATGGGAAAGGCATCTGATCTATTAAATTTCTGTCAGGAGCTGGAAGCTGTGACCAGATATCTCTTGTCCCTTTGCATAACAGGTATTAGTATGTTCTCCAAAGGTTTAAATCCAATTGGTTTCTAGTTCCCTTCTTCAGTTCGAAGCAGAATGATAAGACTCTGCCCCACTGCCTCTGGATGGGTGTAAAGGGAAGTCACTGGATCTGTCTGGGATGAGGTTATGTGGTTAACTTGCTTCACAGCAGCCTGTAAGACGTTATGCTTTACATATGTGACTAGAAGTGCTGGTAACCCCAGCATTTTGGCTACTGTTGAACACTGCTTGTGCAAGTGTCACTGCTTTTCAGTGTTAAGGCTTTCTCTCCTTCTCCTCTCCACCCCCTAAAGGCCACTAGGATGAGTGTGGGAAAGAGGCTGTGAGGCAACACAGCTAGGACAGCCGACCTCAACTGACCAAAGGGATATCCCATACCATATTACACCATGCTTAGTAATAAAAACTGAGGAAAGGAAGAGGAAGCAGAGGACATTCAGAGTTATGACATCTGTCTTTACAAGTAGCTGTTTAGGAGTGTTGGAGCCCTGCTCTCCTGGAGATGGCTATACACCTGCCTACTGCTGGCAGGTAGTGAATGAATCCCTTATATCACTTTGCTTGCACATGCAGGTTTTGCTTTACTTATTAGCCCGTCTTTATCTTAACCCACAATTTACTCACTTTTACCCTGCCAATTGTCTTGCCCATCCCACCAGAAGGGGTGAGCGAGGAGCTGTGTGGGGCTGAGCTGCCTACTGGGGTTGACCCACAGCTTCCAAATTCAACCAGTACACATGCTAGGTCCTTGATTTCCAGAAAGTGTAATGCATGTTATGTTTCTCTTACTAAATTAATTTTATCTCAACCCATGAGGGATTTTTTGCATCTTATTTTCCCCTGCCCATCCTGTTGAGAAGAGGGAGTGGGAAAGCAACTGCATGGGCATCTGGCAACTAACAAGGTTAATCTAGCACAAGGAATGACATCTCTCTATCCCTAAAGGCATTTTTTGAATATAGGTTTACTTTACCCTCTCAAGATAGTTTGGAGATTCTCCTGTACATCCACTTCAAGAATTTACTACATAGTTGTGCAGTATATTCTCAGTTTCCCAGATACTTTACCTGTTATGCAAGGACATCATATTTCCCATGGCAATACTGTCACACATACTAACTTACTCACTGGTTTATTAAATCCCTCTTTAGAATGAAAAAATATCTCACATCTATGAAGTCCCATAAATAATTTTCTATAGCAGTAAGATCCTTTCTCTTACAAATTCAGACCATTATTATTTTACAACAGGCCAAATTAGATTAATTATTTTAGAGCAAATATTTTAAATACTGTTTTGATTTCATCATTCAGGAAATTTTTTAAACTATTTGCTTCAAGCCACATTTTTAAGCTAGTGTCATGTGGGTTTAAGCGTGATACAGAATGGATGTTACAAAGTGTAATGCCAGTAGGCAAGATACTTGGTTCCACAAAATCAAATCAGTAGGGTTGTCTTGTCTCAGCAGCTTCCTTACCTGTTGCTCTCTAGGGTTGTGTTCAAAAGGAGTCTGTAATAAACTGATCTCTGAAATACCACTGCCAGAGGGAATATTTCCTTAAAGGATTAAGATCTAATTTTTTGGCTGAAAACATGTGGAAGAGAGATATGTAAAGGACAGCATAAAAGATCTTTCTTGGACAATTATAGTATGTATAAATCAATAAAATTTATCAGAGCTGAAACAAATTTAACTTTTTCTGCCATAGCTCTCAAGCTTAAAAAGGAAAACATTCTTCTTCATTATGTTCTCAAAATATGCCACTGGGTCCTTCAAAGGATTCTGCTATCAAGACCTAAAAGTACAGTATCGGGAAAACCATCCCTGAGGAGAAACTTTAATTTTGAGAAAGTGTATGACTGAATGCTTTCCCCTTTATAGATAAATCCTTGATGGGAACTATGGTGATTTCAAACTGCACAAAAGGCCAACCAAATCCTTTTCCTCCAGATTTATTCTTAACTACCTTTCATTCACAGAGTGCATGACAATTGTCAGGTGGCTCCAGTCACACTGTTATGAACTCAAACTTTCATTACATCAAAATGTAAAAAGGTCACAGAAGTCATCCATTCCTCAGGTGCAAGCCTAGGAGGAGACCCAACTCTTCGCATTTGTCAATAATGAATAGTTTCAGTCTGCATACTTTCTCTCAAATTGGAATTTTGTTTTCCATCTGTAGGGAAATGCAATAATCTGTCGTCTGGATAAATTGAATGGTATTTGAAAACTGTCTAGAAAGCTTTATAGCAAGAGATCATCTCCTGCAAATCTCCATCTGATGATATTATAATTTGCAGCATATTTCAGGGCTGAAATGTAGGTAATGGAAGAAAAAACCTTTGTTTTAACCTTGTGCATAATATCCAGGCTTTTGAATTACTGTAAATCAGGATTAAGAAAACAGTGTTTCTTGGTTCATTTATACAATGTAGTGCTGTTTATCCATTAATAACCAGCATCCTGACTTAGTTCCATAGAAAACTGCAGTACAAGTACATTCATCTTATTTTTATTTTTAATCATCTTTGAAGCCTCCTCTCAGTTGTTAAGTCTTCATTAAGATGAGAAAATTCTGTTTCCATAGTAGTTCTAGCTCAAGAAATCAGTCAATATTTGGATATATTTTTTTACTTTCAACAAATTTTATTATATTTTTATATATTTGCCCTTAAAGCAATATAAAAATGTGGCTTACACAGCCTATTTAAATTGCATAGCTGCCTTATTTGTATGATATACTCTTAATATTAGTCCTTTTCCAGGATATATTGGGGGTTAATAATATGAAATACTTGTTTTATTTTAAGACTAAGAAATATGAAATTTTCAGAGGCAATCCTCAAATTCCTCAAAGTCTTCATATATCTATCTGTCTGGATAAGTAAAACATATTTTCTCTCTTCCCTCAGATACTGCATACAGGCATCAAAAAAGATTCAAATACTTGATGCATACATAATCTTATTTGGAAAACAAGAAGACTAATTGAAGGAGAGTCTTGGTGTGGGGGTTTTTGTCTGCTTGGTTTACATATATTGGTGGAGATGCTGTCTCTGGAAAGTAACATTTCAGGAAGAAAACTGTCTCACACATAGAATTTATACAAATATATATCTGATATTTCATAAGACAAATTTGGTCCTTAAGTGGGAAAGTAACTTTAAAAAATAAGTTCATATATTGAGTTCATATATATCTCAGGGAAATTTCTGCACCAAATCATAGAAATTAATTTCAGCCTATCTCTTGCTAGACAGTTGGGGCATTTGTTCTCTTTTCTCCCAGAGCGTTCTTAATTTTTGATGTAAAATTCATTCACTATGACGTTGAAAGGTTAAGAAAATAAAAGCAAAAAGTTAATTTTTATATTAATTCATAGACTACTGAAGTATCCTTCATCAATTAATAAAAAAAAAAAAAGTGATATGTGAAGTCCACCAAACCTTAAATCAGTTTTCTCTCTCCTTAAGGACTTATAGTTCAGCAGCTTATTGAGGTCATTCTCTCATTTCACCTGACTCCTTAGTTGTCACACATTTTCCGTAATGAGCTCGGGCTAAACCAAAAGGGAGACTATGACAGTGCTGTAATGAAGTCTGGCTTTCTAAAATGTTGTGGTAAACATGTAAAACTGCATAAATAGTAAGCTTCCTATACTGCTCCAAATGCACAGATCAGGTCTGCTTGAAATCAACAACAGTTTCCCCACTGCCTTCAGTGAAAACATTCTTCAGAATAATCTACAACCTTTGAGTAGTTTCTGTCAAAAGCAAGGTTCTAATGGCATCATCAAGCTGTTAATCTGCAGGGGAAAGCTTGCATATTGATGCCTTCATACCCACGTTTTAATCAGAAAATATCAACCTCCTGGTCTTATAGTCAACCTCATCAATGTTAAATACAAGTATGTTTCATTGGAGAGGGAAAAAAAGCCCACAATCTAAATATTTAGTATAGTATAGCTAAGTCATTTAAAATCAACATTATGTGAATTATGTGAATTTAAATCTTCAAAAGAAATGACATTTAAGAGTGTGAATGTTAACATATAGTGGGTGCTGAGGGAGCTGGCGGAAGTTGTTGCTTGGCCACTCTCCATCATCTCTGATAAGTTGTGGGCAGCAGGAGAGGTGCCTGAGGACTGAAGGAAAGCAAATGTCACTCAAGTCTACAAAAAGGGCAAGAAAGAGGGCCTGGGTAACTATAGACCTCTCAGCCTCACCTCCATCCCTAAAAAGGTGATGGAACAACTGATCCTTGACACCATCTCCAGGCATAGCAAGGATAAGAGGCTCATTAGAAGCAGTCAACGTGGTTTTACCAAAGGAAAGTCATGTTTGACCAATCTGATAGTCTTCTATGAGGATGTAACAAGGTGGATAAAAGATGGTAGAGCAGTAGATGTGGTTTATCTTGATCTGAGTAAGGCATTTGACACTGTCTCACATAGCATCCTCGCAGCTAAACTGAGGAAGTGTGGTCTGGAGGATTGGGTAGTGAGGGGGATTGTGAACTGGTTGAAAGGAAGAAGTCAGAGTATTGTGGTCAGTGGGATGGAATCTAGTTGGAGGTCTGTGACTAGTGGAGTCCCTCAGGGGTCAGTACTGAGACCTGTACTATTCAATATTTTCATCAACGACCTGGATGAGGGAACAGAGTGTACCCTCAGCAAGTTTGTTGTGGTGACATAATTAGGCAGCTAAAGTTACTAAGCTACTTTTTCATGTGGAAAATTTTATATCACTGTGAGTATGGTCCCCCCCTTATTTTTTTTGTGGTTTATTTTACATTGTTTCAAAAGCAACAAAAACTAAACTTGAAAGATCTGTTTTTACTTTGATAATGTAACCATTACCTTTGAATACACAGAATATTCCATGGTAATATAATTAAGGTTCTCTTAGAACATTAAAACAAACAAACAAAACCCCACCCAACCCAAAAGGACCACGGTCTTCCATTCACTTAATGCCTAGACTACATCTTAAATTATCTTCCCTTTCCTTTCAGTTGCAATAATGTTTGAGGCATATTTTCTTGTATTCCTCTATCAAAATAATGATTCTCCCTCTTAAGTTTTGTTTTATTCACCTCTGTGTTGACCTAAAATCCCCAATAAAAGGTAAGTAGACAAGAAAGAAAAGGGGGGAGGGGGGGACCTGTTGGGTTTTGTTTGCTTGTTAGTTCATTTGTTTTTAACTCAGAAACTGTGAAAAATTGCTATAGCATCAGAAGAGATCCAATGAACTTTAATATTAACATTTGTCAAAATATTTTACATAACTTTTAGACATGGAATCAACATACAAACTTTCATAAATCCTAAACATGAATTAATATTTCCTTGTATATAATTCCTACTATTTGCTTTTGTTTATAACTGAATGAATAAAAATCCAAAAGAACAGTAAAATCAAAACAGATTGAGACCATTCACTAAGACCCACTGGCATGCTACAGTCCTCACTTATGCTGCTATGCATTTGTTGGCTCCCAGTGGCGTGGCTACGGGAAAAGAGCTCTTTGCAAACAGTCCCTGAACCCTTCCACTCTCAAATAACACCTTGCTGTTCTTTGAGAGAGAAAACCCAGCCAACATCATACCAGGAGGCTTTCCAACAGTTTAAGAGTGAAAATGACAGGTAGAAATAACTGAGCTTGAGTGTTGTGGTATATTTTCTGGCACTGCTTAATTTATGGGTGGTAGAGCCTTGGAGTGCCTTTTGTAATTGCTGAAGGACAAGAGCTTAGGCTCAAATATGGGACAAATTCAGCCACTTAGTTACCCTTATCCCTCTGCATTTCTCCAAGTGAATCTTGGCTTAGTTAAGCAGCAGTCATATACCACATGTTACATCTGTCATGTCACAAGGAGAAGACAAGAATTAGACCCTGTGAACAGCACAGCATGTGAAGCCAGTGGAAAGGTTAACAGGACTCACCTAGAGAACAGGGAAATTTGTTCTTGTTTTCAGATGAAGGAAGGATTTGCTATTTTTTTTCCTGTTCAGAGTCTTCTGCATCATGTTGGTGAAAATCACACACTCTGTTGTCAATGTCCTGAAGTTTGTGCCTGCATAAAAATTTTGAAACATATTTTACTGAAACAGTTAAAATTAAGTATCTTCCTATTTCTTAAAGCTAGACATCTAACTGTTAATGAAAATTACAAGACACTTTAGCGTGATAAATAATACATGACAAGGTGTGTGTTACTGTGAGATAACTCGCATCTCAGAGGCACGGTGACACATGCCTTGGAGTGTCTTAGTGAAATTATAAAATGGCTCGGAGTTAGAATTTTTAAAAAGATATTCATGTGTTCATAGCTGTCCAGAAGAGGAACATGACTAATTTGTTACTATAATAATTACTGACAAATTTAGGAGGGGAAACATGGTACTGGTTTAATATTCTGATAATGTTCTTAGTTTTCTGACACAACCATTATATTTATTGTTCTGTGGTACAGGACTTCTGCCAAGGTCTCTGTTATGACAGGCTTAAACAGCATTATAGCTGGTATTAGCAATCTGTAGTGAAATATTTCCTACCAGCAAAAAATATTGAATTAACTAATTCCAAATTTCTTCCAATTGGGCAGTCACAGTTTGTTTATTGTGTATTCATCACCCTTGACTGAGTTTCAACTTTGGACTCTTGGTTTCTTAAAGGGTAATGATAGGACCCCCAAACTTGTGGGTGTTAGTGTAGATGGGAAAGGAGAATTCTATTTCTTGAACCCATTAATCTCCTTTCAGTATAGGTAGTGGGAAGTGGTTAAGTCATGCCTCCTTGAAAAATATGTAAGTAAAAACAAGTGAAATGACATGGCAGAGAATTATTCCTCCCTCCCCCCTTCTCCTGTCCTTGCCCCTCAGGGACTGCTGGGGTAATAACGAGAAAATCTGTTCTCACTGTGCTCTGGGAGTATTGCTTCAGTAACAACACCTCCAATTCTGTAATGAACCCTCCACATAAAGACATAATTGTTATGTATCAGAATGCTAGATACAAAATGCTGTACATTATAAGAAGACTTTTTAATTATAATATCCAGTATGATTGACTGTCCATGTTATAGGTTGTCCTGTTACGCATTTCATTTGCATCATTTTTTTTTTTAAATAATGTTATGATAGCTATAGCAGTGTAGATGTTTTTGACTTATTGCAAAATCACTAGAAATCAGACTGGGAGACATATTACACAAAGACAATGGATTGTTTACTTGTTTCTTACATTTACTCTGGGAAGTTAATATCTACAATCAGTTCACTAAAGCTAACATTTAGTTCTCAGGTTTCCTTCTAATAAAAAGAAGGGGAACAGGGGATGAATAAATCTTTGTGGTATATTTTCTGACTGTCTTAGACATTTATAGGTGAACATTTTTAGAAGAAGTAGTTTTTACAACATTTCTTTTTTTTCTGGTATTGTTGACTTCAGGTAAACACATAAACTCCAACTAGTAATGATTGCTGTGTGTAAGGGTCCATAAAAACTCAAAAAGTCACTGTACACAGCAATCAATTAGAACTGTGAGAGAACACATTAACATTTATAATGCACTCAAAACAAACACAGTTTCTATGAAGATTATGTATATGTCTTAATAACATAGAGTTGTTTAGAAAATCCTAATATGAGAGAAGTGTACTTCTGGCTTGCATAAGAAAATCCGGCCCTGTTTAATATATGAATATTATGCTGTATTAATATTTTTCCATATCCACTGTGTTACAGTTGGTTTAATTATATTGGAAATATTTTTTTAAATACCATCTTTTGCTTGTTGCTGGAGTACTCAAGCCATTAGACATTACATTTTCATATTTACATTCCTTCTAGACTTGTGGTTTCCTAATGGCACCCCTAACTCCCATCCCAGTTTACAGCTAGTGAGTAGAGCACAGAAAGAGGTAGATTCTGCCACTTCTCATACATAATTTTTACTCATTGGACTGTTATACAAATCATGGATAATGTGTGCTTTCTAAGCAATGTATCTGTTTTCTTTTTCTTTAAATAATGTGCTTGCCTCTGAAATAGACTTTATTGTCATGTTAAAGCACCACTAGGAAGTTACCTCCACCCTTTGAATAGATAGCAGTCAGCACAGCTAATGAATTCTGGTTATTTGGAAAAGTTAAGTTATGAGCAGAGAAGAATCTTTGTGCAATACCTTTTTGTGCACATCTATCAAAGTACAGCTAGCAGAAATACAGTGTTAGATGATACCTATTTCTATTGAGGACAGTTAGCAACTTCTTGATTCCAGGGTCTCTCTGTAGATCTGATCAAGATTCTCATTGTTCATGACATTTGACAAGCATGAGGTGAACTAGTGCTGTCACTCCTGGTCATGGTAATGGTGTCCACGTCCTGCAGTATTGCTACAACTGGTCTGTTACTTGCAAGGTATACTAGTGGTCACAATGAAGCAGATGATGAGACCCCGATGATAAAATAAGATATTATAATAAGCTATTATAAAGATTCATTTGGAAGAAATAAAATGCATCAAGAAAAAGATACTTTTGACGCTTACCTTGGGACAAGACACTTCAAGTCGCCAGATAATTGTGGAACATTGACTAGCATTGGACCTTTTCCTTTAGGGAAAGGAATAGACAAGAACTATTGTCACCTAGAGACTGAACATGAGTCGCTCGATCACGTAATACGGAAAAAGCTCCAAGTGGGCTACTGAGGTGGTTCCCTTAATTTCAATGACTACGGATCACATGAAATTGTGATCTATTTTTTACCTGTTTTCGTTGCTTCAGTGAAAACAGGAATATATGGTATGTGGTGTACTACTCTACACCAGCAACTAGAAAGAGGATGTTTAAGATCCTTCTTCCACAAACACAAACTTGTCTTTAATTAGAATACAGTGGTCATTCTCCAGACAGAGTTTGTATTCTTTAAACCTAATGTCCAGCCTTCTATATGCTATTATTATTATTATTATTACTTTAATAAATAAATTACAGTTGAGTAAAAGAGTGGAACATCCAGGAACAAGTTCCTCAGACAAGGAATGGAGGGATGAGAAATATTGATGTTGCTTAATGTAAGTCTGATGAATTACCAGTCTAGTCTCCTAAAATTCTGGATTTGGTCAAGGATGAGAGAAGGAGGTTCTTTTAGTAGGCAAATACTTGGGCTACCCAACATTCTGTGTTGTAGGAGCTACGGGAAATGTATCTCTTATCATAGAAGGAATGCAACAAGAGCAATCTGTAAACTTCTATGAGTCATCATCTAATATTACAGTATCTTACCTTATACTGATCATATAAAAAAGTACCTCATAGACTAGATTTGTCTGTTGCTTATTTTCTGAGTGCTTTCTTCTGAAAACTTTGTCACTTTTTCGACTTACTATATATAAGGATTAGAAACTGCTAAAATAAAGCAAAAAAATGGGATTTTTTTTAACTAAAAGATAATAGAAAAACATACCTTAAAATGTTATCATAAATTTTACAGAATTTTTAATGTACTTTCAAAATGTAATTCTTATGTACTTTTACAATTTAATTTTAAAGTACTTTCAGAATTTCAAATGTAAAAAGGATAAAAGAGTGGAATAAACAGAAAAAACTGAGCTTCAAGGTGAGTAATTAATTTGCTGTGTAATTCACTTTTATTCTGAAAATATGCCACTTTAATCAAAAGGAAAATCTAATTCCCTGGAGTTGCAAGATCTATGAAATTTAAGCCATATTTACTATATAAGAATGAAACTTCAGGTCATCCTATATTTACAGTTCTGATATAGCACTGTATCAGGGCTGTACGTATGTGCATACCTGATACACCTGGTCACTGGTTTTGTGGGTGGTACAGGACCCAGATAGTAATGGGCTGATTGAAGACAATGAGCTAGCTGGATTCCTATCCCTTTCCACAAGCAACTTGCTATTTATTATTACAGGTATTTATTATTATCTACAAGTGGCAATTTAGGGTAGTCCCAGAGATTTCTCCAGAACGTTTCTGCTGTACATAGGCCAACTAAATGATGTTATTTGTATGCTTGCAGGCATTATTGATTATCATGTGGAGTGGAGAATCAGGACACCCCAGGGACCTTCTTGTAGTTTAGTTTTTTCTATGTAGGAGATGTTTGAACATAGTTTAAAATAATCTGTAACAGCATGTGTTGGAGTTGACAGATAGGACAGACGGCCAGCTCAGTTGAAGGAAATCACCAGAACAACAGTTCAGGCAGTCTCACCTGATCCAGGTAAAGATTTTTTGTCAAGGACACTTGAAACGGGGACCCCCATCATCATACACATGATGACCATTTATCCTGTTTGAGAAATCTGGTTGTTCACATGAACATGTCTGTTTTCTAACAGACATTCCGTCTGGAAATGTCTGCAACACAGGTAAACTGTGAAACGTGAAAAATACATTGTATTTTATGATTTTTGTTCACTCACCATAGATTTCTGTTGGGAAATATCAAAGTTTCATTGTCATATAAAAATGATATGAATCATAATAGTCACTATGTCTGGTTTTGTAATTTACATTTTTTCAACTATTCCAACAAGACTTACTCTGAACTTTTTCCCTTGCATTCATGAAGACCAAGAACTTCTAACTACAGAAACTGCAAACTGTTATAGTCATAACTAAGCATAACTAAAATGATCAGGAAGTTTATGGTAATAAGCCAGTTAAATTCACTTGATAATCTCCATAATAATCATTAACAAATGTACAAAATTGTAATACTGAAAAATGAGATTTCAGGAAACGGATATTATTTCCTTGGTTGCTGTAACAGTTGCTATGATCTTTGAACATATTCTCTTTAATCTGTTCATAGAATAATATCTTCTCTATGCTTGAGCTTCAAGAAAGGTTAAGTCAGGTAAAATAAATCTTTCTATATATTACTATATCAATGTTATGAATGGAGCAATCTGAAAGATAGTAAAACCAATTATCCAGGGCAAACTTGTGCCTGATGAGTATCACTTACAGCAATATTTTTATCAGTGGACACAAGAATCTTTCAAAGCAGTGTACTGAAAAAAGGAGAAGAGTTATATTCAGGATATTGGTCAAAACAAATTGGAGGAGGTCTCTTTTTCTCTAATCCAGATGCCAGTATAATCCTTAATTTATTATATGGTATTTAGCATAAACATACTTATTAAATTGTGTCATATACAATATTTTATTCATTGAAGACTGAAGTATCAGTTCATATCTAATTAGAAATAATTTAGGCTGTGCAGCACTTAGCCTATGTACTTACGTATATATCTGAGCACTCCAAGTCAGGAAGTTTTATGCACCATCACGAATCATCCTTTCAGTGAACAAAATTCTAAGCTTGAAAAAGAAGTTGATTTAACAACTTGATCACAGTAGAGTATACACACACAAGTCAGGTTCTGTATCTTAATAGAGAAAAGTTGTATATCAATCTAAATAGCGTTTCAGACACAAACTGACTTTTAAAAATCAATATATGATGTATTTTGTGTATTTTAGTAAAAAAACAACAACAAAAACGTTTATTGACATTATAACTGACTACACTGAAATCTATGTAAGTAAATTCACCTGGTATGTACACACCTCATGTTAAAACATTGATATGCTTGATAGGATAATAGATCAGATATAAATCTGTCTGATGTAAAAACATGGTAGTGTTCTATCAAACAGGTGTAATGGTCTTTGTATGAATCAGGACAGAATTTCGGTTCATTTAAGATGGCTAATCCATGATATTGGATTTCTATATTATTCAGAGTGAAGTAATAATTACAGTATGTGCTTGTTATATAAGAATAAGTAATAAATGAATAAATTACATTTTGATGGTAAATGCCATGATTTTTCATTTTAAACTTGATGGTGAGTTTGCCCTGTAGTATCTTTTACAACTTGGTCAAATTATATAAAAAAATTTTTTAAGGTCAAAATACCCTGCCAAAGCCTAATCAGAAACTGCGTTTAAGTGCAGAGGAACTCAAAAGAGTGACCCCAGTGAAAAGCCTCATTGCCAACAAGGTTACAAGATAGGAGTAATACTGTAGGTCTTGATCCAGGCTATCATCTGATAATTTTATCAAATATTTTGTGTGACTCTCCTTTATTTGCACCTACATGACCTTTAGCTACATAACTCTGCCAGAAAACAGAAAACCTTCAGATCAAATAGCTCAGTTTCTGCCTAGCCACACAGATAATCTGTGCTTCTGATGAAGACTTTTACTGTTTCAGCTACATTACTATAAAAATAAATTTACATCAATCTACTGTTTATTCAGAATGAACAGACCACCTCTATTGGCTCAAAATGGATCAGAACACTCAATGACCATGAAGAAGTGTATGTGCCTGACACTTAAAATAAGATGTAAAACTACTATGAAGTGAGAGATTTCAAAAGGTATTTATTCCATTGAATGAATGACTACTCCACCAGTAACCTCAATACATTAAAAGAGCACTATCACATCAAGTTTATCTGATCATAAATAAGGAAAACAGAAAGTTAAAGTAATACTTTTTTCCCTCTTTTTTTTTTTCTTGATTTTTGACCACTGACTTATGAGCATATATTGCTCTTGTCATAGTAACAGATAGCATCTGGATAAAGGAAGCATCTGTAAATTAGAAAGCTTGAGATGCATCAGCTCTGCTGTTTCAGGAAACAATTTGTTAATATAACTGTCAATTTGTTAATTTAACTCATCACAGAACTGGCATTGCAATGTAGCTGAAAAATGGATAGCTTTATAGAATTTCATCTTGGGAAGAGCTTTTCAAAAATGTGAAAATGTAAGCCATATGATTTTAATTAGTCACAAATTTGATCCCTTTATTTAGAATGATAATCACATTAACAGAATGTATACCTTATTCAATTGATTTTCAGGAAACACTTGATTTCCAAAATATTGTCTCTGTAAAAAGTACAGCAAATAATGCTTGCAAAAATCATATCACAAGCTAGAGCTAGCCATATGAGTCACATAACCTTCAAATTTCACATGCTAATTACAATCACACTCATTTAGAATTTGTGATCAAAGTAGACACACATATTTCAAAGATATGATTCTAGATGTGCTTAATGGTTAGGGCCACTTAAAGGTAAATGTTCCTTGATGCTGGAACCCACATGAAGAAGGATATGTTACATACCAATTCTTGTTATGGGTGAACAATATAGAGAGAGTACAGAATTTATTACTAGTCCAATTAATGTCTTAATAACTTACATGTCTAAATTATCTAGCTAATATGGAAAAGTCGCATAATTAAGCTGCTATACAAAAAATTCCTAGTACCTCTCCCTTTTCTTCGGTGTTTTGTCCATCTTTCCATTGTTCCCAGCACAAGGCTGATGGTTTCAGTCTTCCTCTGAATGAAAAAGGGAGGGATTCAAACAAGTATCTGCTGGGAGGAGCATGATGTTCATACTAGTACCACCTTCTTTCTCAGCATTAGGTCTGCTTTCACCTATTTTTATATTTTTTCTTAGCACAGTCTGCTTCTTTCTCACTGGTTCCCAGTTAGACTTTTATAATTACACATGTCCTCCAGTCTTACATCTCCTAAAGGATATTTTTGTCATACGCTAACTACTTGGGTCAGCCAGTCCATTACCACTAGAGGTATTTAGAGAGGTAAAGTTGAAACAGGTGAGAAAAGAGTTACTTGATGACTAGATAATTGTCAAAACAAATGAGAATCAGCTCAGGGAAAACAAGTTCAGAAAAAACTCGAGACCTTACCAAGGCCAGGTTAATCATAGAACGTGCTTAGTAAGAAGGGACCCATCAAGATCATCGAGTCCAACTCCTGTCCTAGTGTAGGACACCCCAAGAGTCACACCAAATGTCCGAGAGCATCATCCAAATGCTTCTTGAACTCAGTCAGGCTTGGTGCTGTGACAACTGCCCTGAGGAGCCTGTTCCAGTGTTCAGCCACCCTCTGAGTGAAAAACCTTTTCCTGATATCTAACCTAAACATCTCCTGATTCAGCTTCATGCCATTTCCTAGAGTCCTGTCATTGGTCACAAGAATGAAGAGATCCGTACCTGCCCCTTCTCTTCCCCTCATGAGGAAGCCATAGATTGCAATGAGGTCACCCCTCAGACTCCTCCAAGCTGAACAATCCAAGTCACCTCAGTTGCTCCTCATTATTAGTAGTAGACCTGTAGTCTTCTGCTAGTAAGAGCAAAATCATATTTAAGTGACTACAGCAGGTTGCTCCCCTCATGATGGCATAAGCTTAAGAGACTTACATTAAATTAATAATGATGCCAGATGCTACTAATTTCTTTGTGCCTCAGTGTCCTATCTTGTAAGTGGGATTGTTGGTTCTGCCCTACATCAGAAAGGTATTAAAAAGACTAAAATAATATCATCTATGATAAGAACCCTGTGAATGTATATCATAAATATCCAACTTTACAAAGCCAATTAACTAAAAGCAATTTATGCAAACAGAGTTATAGTCCTTTCAAGAGCACATTTCAGGAAGGGTGATAGCATCCTTTAGAGTGACCTCATCCTGCAGTGAAGGTGGGGAAAATATAGAGAAGGACAACTAGAGCAACCATAAAGATGGAGCAACTGTCCCTGTACTGATGGAGCAGAAAGGAGGTTGACAAACCAGTGCTCTGCAGTGTGGAAAGGGGGTTAGGATTTACTGAGACTTACAAAATCAAGAATACAGTAGAGAAGATGAGAACAGGACTACTCTCCAAATCCTAGAATACAAGATCTAAGAAGCACTTTATAAGACTAGTTGGAGATTAAATTAATAAAAGAAAGTACTTCTCTACGGAGTAAGTAATTTCTGAAGCTTGATGCCACAGGAGGCTGCAGAAGCCAACAGTATCTTCAGGTTCAAAAAAGGACTAAGGATATTTGTGGACAAGTCCCTAAACAAATCCAGAAATGATGAAAACATATACCCTATAAAATCCATAAGACAGCACTTCTGAGTGCTAAGGGACCAAATAAAAAAGTCCAGGCTTGCATGCTCTTCCCAAATAACTTTTTCTATTACAAGTGTCCAAGACAGAATTCAGGCTAGGCAGAGCAGTGGTTATGCCTTATATTATTAGGTACTGTATTGGTAGGCAGGGCTGTCTTTCTAGCCTTTATTGGTCTCAGGTATCACATCAAACTCACTTCTGAAATCCAACCATCTTCTTCACTCTGTCCTCTTACTATGAATGCTATGACTACACCATCTGCAGGCAAGTTCCTAAGCTACTACAGAGCCCACCAAACCAGTCGTTCCAGTGTATATCTCACCATGAGTATTTATATTGTATCTTCAGTTCTACATGTGTGACAGCAACTGCTGAATGTGATTTAGATGCATATAACTCTAGTGAAACAAGAACTAAAGTCTTCCTCTTACATTCTAATCTGGAAAGTTAAAAGACATGCAAACAACTGCCACAGGTTCCCTTGTGGCAATAATATTTATCTTTTGCATTTCCCCAAGTTGTTCAATTCTTTTGAAACAAGAGGTCTGAAATTTTAAAGTAAATGCAGCTGTATGATTCAATAAGAAATATTTAAATATTTTTTAATGACATTTTAATGTCAGAGTAGCTACTACAAATTGTCAGAGAAAAGAATTCATGTAAAGCAGAAGCTTTAAATCAAACTATCCAGACAATTAATCTTACAAAAACTGTATCTTTAAACTTCATGTATACATGTCCTCTTAAAAGCCACCACTTAAGATGATTTTCAGCCAACCTTAGCTTCTGAAGGCACATCAGCCCTGGAGGATTACATGACTATTTGAAATTTAATTTTCCTGATGTTCTTTGTCTTATCAGTTTGTTATAATGCCACTGCCTTGCAAAGATAAGAAAAACACTCAAATGCACAACAAACCAACTTAGTTCAAATAATGATCATAATCTATTTCTAACCTTATCTGTGGAAAATCTTTCTCTTCACAAATCACTGTTACTGCATGACTTCAGGAAAACAGTAGATCAAGCTGCAGCTTATATATATAGCCAGGCTTTCGCTGCACAAAATCTATTCACAAAGATCTCTCTATTGGGTTAATCAATTTGATTGTAAAATCCTTCAATTGTGAACTAATACAAAAGAAAATGGGGCTAAGTACAAATGCACAGTTCATAAGTTTTCAGTAAAATAGATACCAGTATTGCGTATACTATAGAGAAGAATCACTCATTAGACAAACTACATTTAAAGTACATGCTAATCAGATTTAAACTCTGTAATTAAAACTTAACTCTCTGTTGGTTCTTGGTGTATTTTGGATTTTTTGGTGGTTTGTGGTGTTTTAAAATTTATTAGACACCTTCTATGTGTAAAGAACTGAAATCTGGTCCACATCTGTTGTATAACATGCTGTAGCATTTTATGATTTTTCACAACATCACACGTACATTTTTCTCTGCATAGATAAGGTCATGGCAAAGCATCTCATTCTATACTACGAGAGTATCTCAGAACTGAACAGTATCTGAAGAAAAGCTGTCTCTTATTGCTGCCTTGCATACTATTATGTATTTTGTTATACTGCCCTAAGGGAGGAAGTATTGTGCCTTCTGCTGTCTATAGATGAGAACAGAATATTTTCTTCAAATTCACAAGGTTCTTTAGTGAAAAGCAGTATCAGTTGAGCGCCTGCTTGTATTTCTGTGAATTTGAAAACCATGCACATATGATTATGACCCTGTTTACACAACTATTTTATGGTCACATTTTAAAAGGCTTGTAAGCAGCATCAGTTTGTTCTCAAAATTTTTTTCCTGTTTTATGTTCTAAATAACCTTCCTCAACTGTTTCATGATAAAAAAATTGCCACTTCAAAAATAGCTGGTAGTTGCCTTCCATCAAGTCCTTTCTATTACTGAGCACATTTTTGAGCTAAGAAAAATTAGTTATCAGGTTCCTTTTCTTCACAACTATTTACACATATAATAGACTGGAATTTTTTAGAAGACAGTAAATTATAATTTACCTTGTCTGATATCCCAGCTCCTCAATGCATTTAATTTTCATGAGAAACAAACTGTCCTCCTGGCCAGCAAGAATCCCAAGCTAATTATTCTGGTGATGCAAATCAAACCAATTTTATCTGTCTTGTTTTATAATAGCTTAGAATATATCTCAGACGTTTTGTATTGGATTAAAGATTAAAGCTATATCAGAAGTGTTCATTATGACCTACACGTTCACATACTGTTTTTCATTTACATAACAGAGAAGTTCCCATACTTCACCACATTTAGTAGAGTAAAAAATGTAAGAGTGATCAAATATTTGCTGATTAGAAAAATATACTGTAAAGATACTAAAGTAGCAGTTCCCAGTAATTTGGAACTACTCAGCTATTAAAATATTATATGTGAAGGGTCTGGTTTTAAAGTTTCTGATAATTCTCTCTGTAAATATGATAATATAGTATCAAGGGAGATTTGTCCTGCATGTCTAAGACTTTTTTCTCCTTTGAGCCTACAGTTTTAAGTATCTGTTTGCTTCCTGGGTTGCTTACGCTACCCTTTCTTTCTACAACAGCTATGAGATATAGCTGTATGGTTGTTAGAAATAATAAATTCCCATCCTTTTCAAGGTTAAATAGAACATATTTTTTTTGCATAGTGGCCCAATGAGGCTACTCTTACATATATTGGAAAATGATAAACCCTTATTCCCCAAATACTAGCACAAACCAATACTTCTATTTATCTCAACCCTGAAGTGGATTTTTATCATAATTTGAGATACCAAATTGTAGCTGAGAAAATATGAGAATCGTCTCTGCAACCAGAAGGAGGCATTTAGCTGATATACATTCCCAGCCATTTTCTTATATTCATAAATTTACAGTCACACACAGATATATTCAGTGAAGCTCCTTCAATTCCTGCGGTCTGAATAGTGACTAGAAAACACAATGATAGTCTTCAATTCCAAAATAGAGCTTCATTGTATTTCGTACTGTACTGAATGCTCTGTATAGTGCAGATATCAGAGTGATTTAAACTTCAATTTTCTCTCCACCCAGCAGTTTAGAAAGCTCTTCACCATCACCACCCCACCCCCAAATTTTTTCCAAGACAATAGAAGTGGTACAATACTTTGTGGAAATGAGAGGCTAGTTTCTGACACTTTGAATATAGAAATTAATTAGCATTTCCATAGCAGTGTAAATAGCAGTCCCTAGAATCATTCAGTGGAGATAATGAACATTAAGATTAACAATACACATTACAGACACCAGACTATTATTACACCTTAAAGACATGCAAGTGAATAGTATTCAAGTAGACAAAAGATGTTGTGTAATAACAGACTTCTACAGGCTATAAACTGGGTTATGGAAGTACAGTGTTTGTTCACATAGACACACAGCATAGTTTTACCTAGCAGGCTATCTTGCAGGGGAAATTTTCAAATGGCATAACTGGAAATATATAATCCATAATCATAAATATTTCTCAGTCATGTTCAGACATTCACCAGCCTTTCATTTTTTTGTGGCCATGTGACACATTAATTGAAAATAATAGTAGTCAGTCTGCTGAAATATGTAAAGTAATGCTGTGGGATATCCAAATTAATATCACAAATTCCAAATAATATATCCATCTTTCCTTATTTCTATAATCTTACGGGTTCTGACTATGTTTCAGAGCCAGTCAAAACACTTGGTCCAAATAGGATTTTTTAAATTAACCTACTTTAGTTTATTCACAGTCTGATTAAAAGATAATTAAAAGTTGCAGATGCATAGCAGTACTAAATTACTGTAGCTTGAATGCATTTGTGAGAAAGATTATTAGTCCTTCAGATGCTGACAAGGACCCGAGTGGCTATGATGAAGACACAACAAGGTTCAATATTTTGCTATCTTCAACACATTTTTTCTGATTTTTCCTTTTATCTTTTAATTAATTTAAGCAACAGTAGGAAACCCAGAGTAATTGTCAAGACAGTATGAGGTTAGTAGGCTTTGAGTTTGAGTCATTCCTCACCAAGCTGTACCAAGGAAAAAGTGTGTATATCTATATTCACAATACAGCCTCTGCAGCTGAATAATTCTATTTAACTCTACGGGAAACTGACTTGTTTTCAAAAATTTGCTACACTTTGCAGACACTTGTTAAGAAATAATGACAGAAAATGGCCTTTATTACTGTAGTTCAAAGACAAGATTCAAAGCAGAGATAAAGTAAGTGGCTCCCAATTTTCAGTTTTTGTGATTCTAGCCTACGGAAAAAGCCTGTAATTGGGATCCACAGGATTCTGCTTTCTGTGAAACAGCAGCAGTGAACCTTTGGCACAGACATAGATTTGGACTAACACAAAGTTAATGTGCTTACAATGCTTTTTAAAATTAATTCGGTACCAGTTGCAAAGCAAAGATTTTTATCTGACTTCTGTTTCTGAAACTACTGACTAGCTTGGGTATTTATTCTTTTGATTTCTGAAATTCTCAAACCAAGTGTTTGATTGCCTTATTTGGTTGAGAAGCTGATTCCTTTTCTATCTGCTATTTGAAAACTTGTCGGGAAGAGGAAATGCAGAAATGTAAACCTTGAAATGATTGAATGAACCATCCAAAAGGTTGAAATATGGGTTTAGACAACACTTTTAAGAGGTTAGACAGAGAACCTGACTCAGAGTTATGTCCTTATTACTTGGGCTGTTTTACATACCTGTGACATAAATTACAATTTTAAGTTTAAAAATACATAAAATACACCAAGAAACAGTTAATTAAAAGAGGACGTCTGTCAAAATATCTCTTTTCTTTGCAGTATCAAAAATATGATTCAGAAAACAAGAAATCTCTGGTGGTATTTCGTGGTATGGAGAGTTTCATGTTTCACATACAAATTTTGTTCTACAGGAGAACACAACAGAGTCTTGACCAAATCTAATCTGTAGTACAGTAATTACGAAGGGTCTTAGGTAGCCCAACAGATATGATTTTGCCATCACTAGCTGTGATCTGTCAGTGCAGAGTCTCTGGGCTTCATTGGCCATTCCTGAGACTGGTCTAGTTTTTATCTGGTTTTGAAAGTGTGAACAACTGCTGAGAGGATCAGTGCATGTGGGCCCTGCTCTTTTAGTTTAAGCCCCAAGAGCCCCAATGAGGAACGGGCTTGACTGGGTCAGGGGTTTGGGATGTGACAAATGGCATCTCTGGAAGGGAGCTGGGGCTACGGCAAGTGACAGTGCCACTCTTTGGCTTCAGCTGGAAGTCCTGAGAGTGGTGCTAGGGCTGTGAGATAAAGAAGAAAAAAACCCAAAAAAAACAGAACAAAACAAAAAAACCACAACTCCTACATATGTAAAAATAGCCCAAAGCAGACTCGACAGGGAGGAAGAAAACCTCATCATGAACATCCTATAATTCTCAGAGGGAGATACTGAGGATGCTCATAAGTTAGCACAGTATTGCCTCTCATTCTTGAAAGAGAGAAATTATCAGTAGAAAGATGTGGAAGGGAAAGCATCCCAGAAGAAAAGGAGTAGTTAGGTAGTTTTAACTATATTAGTACTAAGTTTTCCTGTGGTCATTAGACAATTAGACTAGTGGTGAATTCTCGGTTTCATATATACAGTGTGGCCATAATAAAATTTTGAGTAACAAATGTTGACATTGAGACATGACTGGAGGTAAGTAAAGTATATTAAAGAGTAAATACACATTGTTGTTGTCAAAATGGCACCAGAATCCAAACATAAATATTCTCTACCATAAACCTAGACATAAAGATCAAATTACCTAAAAGCTACCCACCATTCTGAATGCCATTTTGATCTCTTCAAAAAAGATTAATCCTCACACCATGAAAATTGATCTTTTTCAAGACACTACAAGTTTGGAAACAGTACCTCTGAAATTAGAGATATTACTACAGTTTTTAATGATCAGCAAATTTCTTTGCAAGTTAATGACCTTTCTCTTTCCATATTCTTATATTTAAAATCCACTTTGTATATGTTGTCTGATGACTGCTTTCCAGTCTGTAAGCCAAGTCATATACTTTCTGTTTGCAACATGGGCCAGGAAGCTTTTGATTTTCTGTGTGATAGCACAGATACATAGTACATAATGTTAATCATAGATATGTTGATTTGCTACCTTTTTACCTCATGCTGGTATCTTAAATTCTGAATTCTAAAGAATAAAACATTATTTAATTTCTTTGACTGTGATTAGAGTCATAAGAATAATTAATTTTAAAAAGGAAGAAACTGTAAACACAAATCTATTTATAAATTGCTGAACTCATGGGAACAAAAATGCCATGAGAATTCCTTACTTTTCTTGTTTCTCCTCCCTATTTCTCACTCATCTAGCACTTGTTTGTAATGTACCCTGGTTCTACTAGGTTTCAAATATAGCAATCATCATGCGAGGGAACCTACTTAATACCAGAGCAAACTATCTGTATTTGATAAGAAATTGTTAAAAACCTAGGTGTCATCAAATATTTTTTGTGAAGCCCAGAGGGGTACTGGTCTTTATTAACATTGCACTTTGTTCTTTCTTGCTTTATGAAAGAATTTTGCAACTCCACAAAACATTGTTCCTTAATACAGAATGAAGAGGTCAGTTTAACTTCACTAGCTGAACCTCAAAGAGAACTATGTAGTGTGCCTGTGGCATTTTCATTCACTCACATGAAGAATGCTATTTTACAAATAGTGTACTTTAAATTACATTTTACTTGCTGTGAAGACCTGTGTACTTCTGCAGTGAAATATGTTTTCATTTGGAAGTTGTCAGTTCCTCAAAGATGAAATTACTAGGCATTGTTCCAAAAGAAATCAATACATAATATTTTGTTAGAAGATGTTAAGAGGGAAAAATAAGTAGAATTGGCAAGCATGTCTTTATAAAGGTGTCAGAGATAGGGCAATTCCAGGTTGTTTTATTGATGCTATTATTTATTTCCATGCTTAATGTAAAAAGATCAACGTACTTCCATAACAGTGGAACATTTATCTGTGTTGATGTCCTAATACTTTAAAGGTAACACATAAAACAAATGAAATCTTAATTTCCTCTTTAAAATTCCACTGTATACATTTTGGAAAGCTGAGATGTGAATATTAATAATTTCAAGACTCTTCATGATCAATATTACTGTATTTCCTTAGGTGTAAGTATGATTTCTCCAGAAAACCTGCACAAAAGATCTTGGATCTTAGTATTGAAACAAGAATGTCAGATGGACAGCTGCTTAGTTGTGACAAACACATTAACATCTTTTCTTGTTCCCCTTTATAACCCAGAATATTGAGTATAAAATTCATCACAGTTACACACACCAAAATAATAATAATAAAAAATAATATTACATATTACAATAAATCAAGACCAGGTATGTTTAGGGTAATATCCTGTCTCAAGGGGATTAGCAAGTTATTCATGCTTTGTGCTAGTGGTTCATCCCACCATCTGCTATTCAAGTCTTTCCTATTAACTGTGTCCACCAGTGGTTTAAACTTCAGCATCTTTTAAATGTTTCAGTTACCTGGGGAAAGAAAAAAGAAAAAAAAAAAGCGCCACATAACTGGGATTAAAGTATAACACCAATTTCCGGTTTTTAATTTTGTATTTAATAGACCTATCATCAATTAAATAAGGGCATATTTAAAATGAGTTCTATGACCAAATATATTTCTCTGATCTGAATCCATCCATCTACATTGCTAAAAGGCCATGAAATAGCTTCTTTGATATTTTATTATCACTGAGCTGTAAAATTTAACAGCAGAGCCAACAGTAGCTGAAATCTCTCTCTTCAGGGGAAAGGACAATATGCAAGATTTAAAACCCAAGTGACAAGATATTCAAAAGTAGAAAATGGATGCTCAGAAAGAAACTTTGTCAGTAAAAACCATTAGTAAAACATGCCAAAATCAAAAGACTTCCCTTTCAACAAAATATTCTTTTGACAGTTTTCAAATTCCAAGTGCTCATTTCTTCTTCTGAAAGAGACTATGCTTAATGCAAATGCATTTTTTTTGCTCTCTACTTTAACTGAGCAAGGCAGTCAAGAGGAGCATTGCAATTCAGATTCACTCAGTGTATCACCCATCACTTGCACAGAGTAAGTGCTGAGGATGTCAGGATTGTCACAAACAAATCTTGTTGTTGTTCATGGAAAATGAGTGTTTAGAAAAGCAATAAAACTAATTTCAAGAAGCAGAATATAGTAAATGTGCAATAACTTGTGATACTTGACTGAGTTGTTTTGATGCTTGCAGGCAAGAAGGTGCAGATTAGAGACACAGGGATCTACCAAGGCATGTTCACTTGAATGTGGACTTGTCAATAACTTTTAGGTCTAAGGTGCTGTTCTTCGCTGATGAAAAACCCCACCATCTCTCCAGCTCTGACACTAACACCAGTTCTTGGGTGGATCACAGTCCTGACCCTGCAAAAACACAAAGCAAACCCAGAACTCTTCAAAACCAAATCATGTCAGGGTGAATGACATCAAAAATGTGAGCTAAAGAAACTATTTGGGGTTTTTTGTAAGTTGTTTAAAAAAAACTCTGTTGCAGGGAATGAAAATATCTTTGTGTCCAGACTACCTACATTCACTGATTTAAGAGTACATTTGAAAAAATCTGCTTTCCCTTGACCCACAGGAAATCTCTCCTCTGATTCTGAAGTGGGAAAATACAGTCTTAAGAAAAAAAGAGAAATCTCTAATAGTTTAGAAGGCTAACAGAAGAGAATTTTTTTTTAATTAATAAATATCCACTAGTATAATGCAATAATTTCCTAGAGTAATCTATAGTACAGTTCTCAGCAGTCTGTAGATCACTATTAATTAATCATAGTGATAGGGTTTAACAGTACTGCTAGAAGGCTGAAGTCAAGTTAGACCCAAGATTTAGCTGTGAATGTCTCAGTTGGTATGAATGAGGATGAGGGGGTAAAGTGACTCCTCAGCAAGTTTGCTGATGATATAAAACTGGGAGGAGTTATTGATACCTCAGAGAGTTGTGCGGCCCTTCAGAGGGACCTTAAGAGTTTGGACAGATGAGCAGAATAAAACCTGAAGCTCAACAAAGGCAAATGTAAGATCCTGCACCTTGGAAGGAACAACCCCTTGAACCAGTACAGGCTGGGAGCCAACCTGCTAGAAAGCTGATCTGTGGAGAGGGACCTGCAGGGTCCTGGTGGACAACAAATTGTCCATGAGCCAGCAGTGTGCCCTTGTGGCCAAGAAGACCAATGGAATCCTGGGATTTATTAGAAAGAGAATTGCCAGCAGATCAAGGGAAGTGATCCTGCCCCTCTACTCGGCGCTGGTGAGGCCACATTTGGAGTACTGTGTGTAGTTCAGGGCTTCACAGTACAAGAGGGACGTGAAGCTCTTAGAGCAGGTCCAACAGAGAGCCACTAAGTTGGTCAAGGTTCTGGAGAATCTCTCTTATGAGGAAAGGCTGAGGGAGTTGGGCCTGTTCAGCCTCAAGAAGAGGCGACTGAGAGAGGACCTCATTAATGTCTACAAATATCTAAAGAGTGGGTGTCAAAAGGATGGACCCAGTCTCCTTTCGGTGGTGTCAGCCAATAGAAGAAGAGGCAATGGGCAGAAACTGATACACAGGAAGTTCCATCTGAATTTGAGGAAGAACTTCTTTACTGTGTGAGTTCTTGTACACTATCACAGGTTGCCCAGAGAGGTTGTGGAGTCTCCCTCCCTGGAGATATTCAAGAACCATCTGGATGCAATCCTGTGCTATGTGTGCTAGGATGACCCTGCCTGGGTAGGGAAGTTGGAGCAGAAGACCCACTGTGGTCCCTTCCAACCTTAACAATGCTGTGATTCTGTGAATCAAAAGGTGGCATCTAAGTGTGGTAGAAAAAGCAAACTCTGTGCTTCCCCTGTGACTTCATTTATGCACACAGATGTAGAAGGTCTTTTTCACTAAGAAACTTATCTACCTGGAATTTTAAAGATAACATCTTCCCTCTTAACACTGATGATTTATTGCCCAGGTCAAAGAAGTCCTCATAACTTTTACAGTGCTTATCTTAGTCTGCTGGATGCCATGTAGTTGTAAAGCCAGTACTCTTTTGTATCTTTTTTTTTTCCAGAAGGTTAGAAAAGTGATTCAAATTATATTTATCACATCATTGTTGACATCATGTCAAATGTTCTTTCAGATAAGGACTTACTCATGTGACTGATTCACAAACCTTCACTGAGGTTTCTCTTGATTGCAACATACTTACCATAACTTTTGGTCAGTAAAAAATGCCAGACAGCATATAGCTATGCAATAGACCTACAATAGATCTAACCACATTCTCACAGAGAACTGACTTGAGATTTTTTGGACTAGGGGGCATCAGACCACAGTGATTTCATATAAATTACTGACCTTCTTGAGAAGCCTTAAGCTTAACTGATCTTGGCTTTTAGTAGCTTATTGGTCCTTTTGAAAGGGCGTGAAAGTTATTTATTGATCTTTATAATGAGAGTTAAGTAAAAAGCTATGTATACATAGTCCTTTAATTCCAGTCTCTTTACGGGTAAACAGAGAAAGAAAAATTCATGCAGTCATAATATATAAAAAAAAACAAATCAGGCTCAGAAATAGTTTAACATGAATAAATGAACAAGAGAAAGAAAGGCAGAAGAATAGCAAACCAACAAGCAAGCAAACAAATACATGAGCGTTTTCTTTTTGTTTGACATTCATGCTTTCTGTGCAAATCCACATTAAATTTCTTGTATTAATTAAACTTTTGAGCTATGTAAACAAAAGTAAAGATATTAGTTAAAATGTTTACAGAAATACAGCACATAAAATATATTAAATATTTCTGACATAACTAAATTATGCTCTCTGTAAGAAGTTGCCTCTAGCCCAGTTCAGTAAAACAATAAAAAATATACTTAATCCTACTGAAAGAAAATCACATGTATAAAATTAATAATTCACATACTCTGCACAAAATATTTCTTTTCTTCTCTAGCTTGTCTAAAGAAAAGTGGTGCTATTGCAGGAAAGTAACTTGTACCACCTCCTAATATCAGGTTTCAAAATACATATATTTTTTAAGATAAGATTGGCTCTAAAGCAAATCCTAAAAAAGACTAAATTCTGCCATTTGGGAGTGATTGAGTATTATTTATCTTATTTGAGTTACAAATCCTTTTTCTTGCTCTCTAAAATAATTTAACCAATGAATTGTGGATAACAAAGCCTATTTGCATCTTCTGATCTAATATGATTATCAGTTCTTTTCAGATGACACAAGCTAAAATTAGTTTGGGTCTGATCTATACTTCAAGTAAATTAAAACTCCTTAGGAAAACAGGCGCTGCTGGTGTTTGTGATTTGGAAGGTGACATTTTTCCTTTTCTTGGAACTGGTGAAATTCCTGAGCATTGTGTTAAAAGGAAACATGCTATTGAATTGACTTCATTCTTTTTTCACAAGATGTGCATAATTGAGGTCTTGATCACTCATGGTCATTAAAGGTTTCACAACTGTGCTTTGGGAAAGCTGATATCCTGAACACATTTCATTTTCTCTGATTACTTTCTGGAATTCACATAGAATCACAGAATCGCAGAATGTTCAGAGTTGGAAGGGACCTTGAAAGATCATCTAGTCCAACTCCCCTGCCAGAGCAGGACAACCTAGAGCAGGTCACATGGGAATGCATCCAGACAGGTTTTGAACATCTCGAGAGAAGGAGAGTCCACAACCTCTCTGGGCAGCCTGTTCCAGTGCTCTGTCACTCTCACAGTGAAAAAGTTCTTCCTTGTGTTCACCCAGAACCTCCTATGTTCCAATTTGCACCCATTCCCCCTTGTCCTATCACTGGACATCACTAAGAAGAGCCTGTCTCCATCCTTCTGATGTTCACCCTTTACATATCTTCTCCAAGCTAAAGGACCCAGCTACCTCAGCCTCTCCTCATAAGGGAGATGTTCCACTCCCTTAATCATCTTTGTGGCTCTGCA
This sequence comes from Aegotheles bennettii, assembly GCA_013398125.1. Lineage (NCBI taxonomy): Eukaryota > Metazoa > Chordata > Aves > Caprimulgiformes > Aegothelidae > Aegotheles > Aegotheles bennettii. The sequence continues at coordinate 19,443 of VZRW01004554.1, read as the reverse complement.
CTGGACTCTCTCAAGCAGTTCCCTGTCCTTCTTGAACTGAGGGGCCCAGAACTGGTCACAGTACTCTAGATGTGGCCTCACCAAGGCAGAAGAGAGGGGGAGGAGTATCCCTCTTGACCTACTAGCCACACCTCTGCTAATACACTCCAGGATGCCATTGGCCTTCTTGGTCACAAGGGCACATTGCTGGCTCATGGTCATCCTTCTGTCCACCAGGACCCTCAGGTCCCTTTCCCCTTCTCTGCTCTCCAGCAGGTCAGACCCCAGCCTATGTACATGGGGTTGGTCTTTCCCAGATGCAAGACTCCATACTTGCCCTTATTGTATTTCATGAAGTTTCTCCCTGCTCAACTCTCCAGCCTGTCCAAATCCCTCAGCAATTTATTTAAAGCAATAACCTTTCTTCTTCCTTGTCTGCAAGTAGGTTTCCTGTGTACTGTTGGAAGAGCTGCTGTGCTCTGTTGCAGGAATGGGTGAAGTTTTCTAAAGCCTGAAGGCACCAAGCTCTCAAGGATTTCAAGAAGGTCCGTATAATACACCTAGACCAGAGCTGGCAGGACACAGTCTTCTTGTCAATTAACACTAGGAATTTGGGAGTCATGAACACCTGTAGAAATGTCTAAACTACATACATCTGTTCTGGAAGAACTCAAAGCACTGAGGATTTTAAGGAGCCATTAACCCAGAAATTATCAGGAAGGATGCCCAAGTTTTATGTATTAAAATAATTTTACCCCTTCAATGTATATTGAAGTATACTGTAACCTGAGACAGAGATGTATGGGTTCTCACTCTGCTAGAAATAAGTTTTGCATTTTCCCACTGATATTTCAACACATTTAACAACAAACATCTGTTTCCAAGTGGTTTCATATAAATGACGTTTTTTTTCAGACATTATTACTATTTTGCAACTGGGGAGAAATTTTTCCTCTTAGTTAAAGAATAATATCTCTTTCTTGACTATTTTCACAAAGTACTGCTAGCAGTACTGGCTTTGTTTATCTAATATTAATTTATTAAAAAATTTTGTTTATAATTTCTAAAAAATATATTAAGTTATGGGGGGTTTTATATAAAACAGATAACTTATCTACTGAATTATAGTTTCTAAACATATTGTTCCATTCATTTTTTACCATTGTCTCATTTTCCAATGTTCCCAAAACCTTGCAAGTTTTTAAATTTTGCATTGAATTGGAAAAAAAATACCCTAACAAACCCCAGCAACAACAAAAAAAGCTTATTACTTCATAAGGATGTAGGGATGCAGACCAGAGAGAAGAAAGACTTTGTAGAACCTCAATAAACAGTGTAATTCCTTTCACCCACCAATAAGTCAAATATATTACTGCAGGAAATAAAGTGGGGACTTTCAGGCATTAAAACACTTCTGAATTCCAAGTTTACCAGTGAGAGTCAATATTATTCAGTCTTCAGATTTTTGTTTTCTCACTCATGGAACCACCATTGAGCCACACACTTTGATTTTTATTGTCTCAGGGCGTGTTGCTTTTTACTTACTGTATTTTTAATACAGTAAGTCTCTGGATGTTTCATTCTTTGAAGTTAAAAAATAAGCTTGCTAGCTATTGAAAAGATACTCAAGTCACTACAAATTTAACTTTGTTCTAAAAATTATATATTCTATGTGTCAAACACAATAAAAACATCCTGATAACTTTATAAAGAAAAAAAAAGATAAAAAATGTAATACGAGTCTGTCTTAGGAATGCAGATAATGCAGATGTTAGAGCCAAAGATAAGACAAAAGTAGCATCACACATCTGAACTCTTACACATGCTAAACAAACTCAGTGTCTACTCTAATTCACAATTTTTCATCTATTCTTCTGGGTTATTTATTTTTTTTGCTATCTACTACAACAGTCATTCTAATTTTATTTTGGATGAAACCAAGGTTTCACAGGAATTTGAAGATTTTACACAAAGAATCTTTACACAAAATTTATCTCTCTTTGCAGAAAATCTTGTTATGTGATTATCCTATTTTGACTCAAATGTTCCTTTAACTCAAATTCTTATGACTACAAAGATTAAGGTTGTGATTGAAGCTTTGACTAAACCTCAAACTGATACAAAATAGTGTGCATTTAATTTTAGCTGGGTTGTTATCTGGTTTAAAATGTCGTGAAATCATAGGATGATTTGGGTTGGACGGGACCTTAAAGTTCATCTAGTTCCAAGCCCCATGCCATAGGCAGGGACACCTCTGACTAGACCAAGTTACTCAAAACTCCACGCAACCTGTCCTTGAACACTTCCAAGGAGGGGGTATCCACAATTTCACTGGGCAACCTGGTCCAGTGTCTTATCACCCCACCCTCACAGCAAAGAATTTTTTCTAATATCTAGTCTAAATATACCCTCTTTCAGATTAAAACTGTTCCCCCTCATCCTATCACTCCATGACCCTGTAAAAAGTCCCTCTCAAGCTTTCTTATAGACCCCCTTCAGGAACTGGAAGGCTGCAAGAAGTTCCCTCTGGAGCTTTCTCTTCTCCAGGCTGAACAACCCCAACTCTCAGCCTGTCTTCACAGGAGAGGTGTGCCAGCCCCCTGATCATCCTTGTGTCCCCCCTCTGGACTCACTTCAACAGCTCCATGTCCTTCTTGTCCTTTGGGACTCCAGATGGGGTCTCATGAGAGCAGATTAGAGGGGGAGAATCACCTCCCTTTACCTGCTGGTCATGCTGTCCTTCTTGTTGTGAAAGATAGAGGTTTTAATTTACAGTTCATTTATGAGTTAATGAAATTCTTAGTATAATATTCATAGAAATTTACTTGATTGTATTATGCCAATTCTTTTAAATGTTTGCTTTTTTAAATTTGTTAAATACGATTTTTAGTGATTTTCTCAATATTTATAACAATACTGTAGGATTTTACACCTTATTCTTTGTTTAAAAAAAAGCCCGCTACAAAGAGTAGTAAAAACTGTTAAGTTTTGCTGGTGAACAACCAAAGGCTACAGTCGTCCACTAGGTATTGCTGATAATTATTTTCTGAATAATACACAAATAATCCTGTCAATATGGAATTCCTGTTTATAGCTCTTTCCATTTTATTATCTGTCCAAGAAACAGTAGATATATTCCCATCAGTCTTCAGGGTATATCTGGGTTTATTTTATCTTCCATTAATTCTTTTGGTTTCACCTCAGTCCAACTACCATAAAGCTTTTACAATAACCTCCCACTATGTCTTTTAGTTCTACAGAACTACTCTGAGCAAAATTTCAGTACTCCATACCTTCTGTGCTTTTCTCACTGTGCTATTTTTGACTACATATTTTAGCATTTCACTGAGATGTAAAGCTCCAAACACACAGTGCAATCATCACCCTCACAAGCTTTCTGATTTATAGTTTTCACTAGACTTGAATTGAATGAAAACTCAGTCTAAAAGAATAGTAGATGTACCTCTGTTTTCTAAAAAAAGTCCTTAACTATTCCTTTAGTATTTCACCTGCTTTCAGGTGACATTTAATACATTTCAGCATACCATGCCTACAATATGAAATAACATCCAGGTGCAAATTGCCTCAGATATATAGTGAGAAATCTAAGATGCAAGGTACCTGATTTAATTAGCTGAAGTTTTACCCAGTCAATGTGGGGACTAGAGTAGCAAACTCTACAGTACTGATCGCTTTGATGATAAATCTTATTAAAAGTCTTTTGAAAATTGAGGTAGACTTTGTTGTCATTCACAGAAGTTTGCTGAGAGTTTGCTGAGAGCGCTCTCATGCTTTCCAGTTTTCCCAGAGAGGCTTTTTCCACTTATCCAAGATATCACTGTTCATGTCTCATTACAAAGCAGAAATAGCAAGTGATTTTGAATGTCTGAGATAATCACATTCAGGAGATATTTACAGACTTGTCTGTTTCCTGTGATTTACATGTCTTCTGGCTCTGTCTCTGTAGAGGGTTCCATTTCAAGATGATAGAGGGATGTAACTGCAATTCACAAAGACACACTTCATAAACAAGGATGCAGAGTGCCTCTTCACTGTGTCTCACTTTGATTTCTCAAACGCCATCCATCTCATATTGACAGTGACCAGAAAGCTAACTTGTTTTGCTGATTTTTTTTCTAATTTTTCTTTTATTTTAGGAGTCTCCATATTTTATTCCAGAAAATTAATTGCAACTAGAAACTCAATTCCCTGTTTTTTACAGATTAAATATGTAGAATATATTTTATGGAATGAATATGCAAATAAGCAGTTTATAAAGACTTTATTAAGACATGAACTTTCTCATTACCCCATATCACTTTTCTATGTGAATTCATATTGCATTAATTTTGTAATAAAAGTAGCATTAAATGGAACCTGAAAACAAATAAGAGTTTTCCAAAAAATGCCACATTGTAATACATGCATGTAACATTCCCTCTCTGATTTTGTATTTCATGAGTGAATTTCTCCCTCACATGTGAAGATCAAATGTAAAATAAAATTATCTTGTATTTCCATTTTTAAATCCTAAAAATCAGGAAAGATATCCCCCCCAAAAAAAACCCCCAACATAATAATTTAAGAACAGAAATGTAAATAAATATCACAAGTAAGCATCACTTAAGAGAGAAAATAGTTTCCACATGTCAGATCTTTTACTACTGCAGTTTTCCTTTCACAGACTCTTGAGAGTCCTTCAGATCAAATAATACTAGGGAAAAGTATTTTAATCTGATGAATCAGTCTGTAATCTTAATACCTGTAGGTGACAGTTCTAAGGAAAATAATTTACTGCTCTTAACAAAATTTTGAGAGTCTGAACACAGTTCGTGATATTCTTTCTATTAAAATCCAGAATTTTTATTTTATTTTCTTTTTCGTGTAAGGAAAGTTAAGTCCACTTTCAGTTAAGTCCCCTGAATATGTTCATAGGAGAAAAATCTAGACATCTTTTCAGTGCAAGGACATTACTCACTGGAATTTGAGAGGATTTCTTGGGGTACTAACAAAGTATATTTTTTCCATTCTTATAAAGTTCCATAGGCACTCACTATAGAATGGTACAGGACAGCATCTAGAGGAGCCACTTCCATGACCTTAGTAACACCAGATGGGAAACAGGTTCAGGTTCCTATTCTGTTACTGAACCTGAAGGGGTTGTGCAGTCATCTTTAAGCTAGAAACATAATTTAACAGCTCTCAATGACTATTAGTTTTGGACTGTTCCAAACAATTTCCTGGAGTTCAGTTATACAAGTTTCATGGAGCATAAAGCTGTAAAATTTACAACTAGTTATACACAATAAAATAAATAAATAATTATACAATAAAATAATTAAAAAATAGAAAAGGCAAAGATATTTTGAGTTCAGGAGATTTTATTTATTATATAGACTGTATATATGTAAATTAAATTACGAAATCTATGTCCTGTGTTTTTTCCTATGTTTGCTGTAGAACAGGAACAGAAAGAGAGAATTATAATTTTAGGATCCAAAATTTGCTTTTTTGCAATTTTTTGGTTGTTAGATGGGTTTTTTTTGTTTGCTTGCTGGTTTGTTTTAACTGATGCATTTTACTCCTCAGGTTTTCAGAACTGTGAATAATAGGATGATTCAGTAAAACATTAAAGACTTTATCAAAGAATCATAGAATCATTCAATCATCAAATCACAGAATGGTTTGGGTTGGAAAGGGACCTTTAAAGGTCATCTAGTTTCAACCCCCCTGCCTTGGCCAGGGACATCTTTCACTAGATCAAGTTGCTCAAAGCTCCATCCAACCTGGCCTTGAACTCTTCCAGAAATGGGGCATCCACAACTTCTCTGGGCAATCTGTTCATCACTCTCGTCATAAAAATTTCTTCCTTATGTCCAATCTAAATCTACCCTCTCCCCATTTAAAATCATTGCCTGTTATCCTGTCACTTAAGGATCTGGTAAAGAGTCTTTGTGTTTCTTATAAGTCCCCTTGATGTATTGAAAGACTGCAGTAAGGTCTCCACGGAACCTTCTTTTTTCCAGGCTGAGCAAACCCAGCTCTCTCAGCCTTTCTTCATAGGAGAGTATTTCCAGCNCAGACTCTTGAGAGTCCTTCAGATCAAATAATACTAGGGAAAAGTATTTTAATCTGATGAATCAGTCTGTAATCTTAATACCTGTAGGTGACAGTTCTAAGGAAAATAATTTACTGCTCTTAACAAAATTTTGAGAGTCTGAACACAGTTCGTGATATTCTTTCTATTAAAATCCAGAATTTTTATTTTATTTTCTTTTTCGTGTAAGGAAAGTTAAGTCCACTTTCAGTTAAGTCTGAAATCCCCAAGTCCTTATCTGCAGGGCTGCTGTTAATCCATTTCTCACTCAGTCTGCTAATACTGGGGTTTGTCCTGACCCTTGTACATTTTACCTTGTTGAACTTCATGGGGTTTATATCGTCCCACTCCTCAAGCCTGTCAAGGTTCCACCGGATAGCACCCCTTTCTCTCGAGCATACCAACTGCTTGGTGTCATCTGCAAAATTGTTCAGGGCACACTCAATCCTACCGTGTATGTCACTGATGGAGATATTAGTCCAATAGTATTGACTCAGTATGGATTCTTAAGGGACACCACTTGTTACTGATTTCCACTTGGACATTGAGCTGTTGACTATAATTCTTTGGATGTGTCCATTCAGCCAGTCCCTTAGCCATCTAACAGTCAGTCCATCAAACCCATATCTCTCCGATTTATTGTCCAGAATGTTGTGGGGGACTGTATCAAAGGCCTTACAGAATTCCGGATAGACGACAACTGTAGCTTTTCTCTTGTCCACTGATGCAGTTGCTCCATTGTAGAAGGCCGTTAAGATAGTAAGGCACAACCTGCTCTTGGTGAAGCCATGCTGGCTGTCTCTAATCACCTCCCTGTCTTCCATACATTTTGACATGTCTTCCAGGAGGACCTGTTGCATGATACTACTAAAAGCTGAGGTGAGCCTGACTGGTCAGTAGTTTCCAAGGTCTTTCCACTGTTTTTTAAAATGGATGCCGAATTCCCTTTTCTGTAGTCCCTGGGAACTTCACCTCCCTGTCATGACTTTTCAAATATGATGGAGAGTGGCTTAGCAAATACATCAGCCAGTTCTCTGGCTGATACGTAAAGGGTGAGCATCAGAAGGATGGAGACAGGCTCTTCTCTCTCAGTGATGTCCAATGATAGGACAAGGGGGAATGGGTTCCAGCTGGAACATAGGAGGTTCTGGGTGAACATAAAGAAGAACTTTTTCACTGTGAGAGTGATAGAGCAGTGGGACAGGCTGCCCAGAGAGGTTGTGGATTCTCCTTCTCTGGAGACATTCAAAACCTGACTAGATGCATTCCTGCATGACCTGCTCTAGGTAGTCCTGCTCTGACAGGAAGGTTGGACTAGATGATCTTTTGAGGTCCCTTCCAATTCCTAACATTCTATGATTCTGTCATTCTGTGATTCTCTCAGGACCCTGGATTGCATTTCATCAGGTCCCATGGACTAGTATAGTCCAGGTTCCTCAGTCAGTCTCTAACATGATCTTCTATTATGATGGGAGGAACAATATTCCTTAAGTCCCTCAAATAAACTTAATTATGTTGAATTATCAAGCACTCGACATGATGATGATTGTTTGAAAAGAGTCCAGAAAAAAGACTTGGAGCATCCTTTCTTTTATTCATTCCCACCTCAACAGTGATAACAATAGGAGTAGCAATAACATTTAGAATAACAATTGAAATAGTTTACTTATTATTTATGATAACAATAAAACATCACTAATCACACTTTTATTTTTACTACATTTATAATACTGAAAACACATTTTCTAAAAATGTTGCAGAAATTCTAGTTATGTACATTTATTTCTGATTTAAGAAAGAGAAGCAAAAAAGCAACAGAATTTTCAGGTAGGTAAACTGAATTTGAGACTAGGACAAACTTTAAAGACATATGGACAAACATTTGTGAAATACTGAAGCAGACTACTGGGTAGTATTCAGTTCAGTACAGTTCAGTATTCAGTATTCAGTTCAATACAACATTTTATCGTGTGGTAGAATTATCAGCTTTGCCTGACTAGAAATAGAAACTAAATGCAGACCTATAAAAAATCTGTAACTCTTACCTGAACAATGCAAAAAGATAATGAAAGCAAAAAATGTGTCATTCATTATCATTAGAAAGTTTTTAGAGCTGCATCTATAGAGATTCTACATCTATGAAAGGTTTGGCAGCTGCAGAATATTGACAAAATTACTTGTTCGATGTTTCAAAAGCAGAATTAAAACCATGCTTTCATCCAGTGCAGAAAAAGATCAATGGAAGGTGTTCTTATACATAAATCAAAAAATGGAAGCATGCAATACTTACCACTGGACTTCTCCACTGCTCCCTTTCATCCTCTCTGTTGCTTCCCTGGGTATGCCATTTGCAGCTGATAAATATTTGATGTAGAAACAACATAGAAACAGAAAAACAGAATAACAACTGCCATTGGGACAGTGTCTAGCCTAGAAAAACTGAGTAAGATGTGCAACTTACTTCTGCAGCCATCTTCTCACATACAACATTTTAAGAAAAACTGAGGCAGTAGTGTACATATTCAGCATATAAGAGTGGCCATTGCTACACATTCCTAAATCTCACATAGCTCATCACGCTTTTTGTTATACTCTGTACTAGACTCATTTAGCAGGCAGAAACACTTTCATAAAGGCAAAGGCAACAGAGATGAAAATGGAGAATGAGATTCTGGCTTTTCTTAACTTAGTGGGAATTTTGCCACTGACTTCAAAAGAGACAGGATTTCACCCCTGCTGCTTAACACTCTTCAACAGTGAATATACAGATGGTCAGTGAAGATAAGATTGTACTGAAAATATTTTTAAAAATATGTAGTTTATTCACTGTTACCTTACTAATTGTGCAGACATCAAAATCTATCTTGATATACCCTTAAGTACCCACAAGATGTCTGTTTTCAATTAGCATAATACCTTTTATTAGCAAGGAAAAATGCATAGATTTTGATTAAAGATATCCAGAAAACAGTTTTTGAAAAACAGAAATCTGATGCTGGTCCTGTTCACATGTAGCAGCCATATGAATCAACAAACAGCACCAATGGAGAAACAAATTCTTAGTCACAATTATTTTTTGGAAGAAAAGCAAAACGAAAGTGGAGCCATATGGACTTGCTTAATGAGAAACTATGATGTATAATATGTTTCTCTGATTATCTGTGGCTTATGTGACCATTATTTTTTAATCTAATGAATACAAATATATATAACACTTTCACCATCTGCACCAGGACCACCCCAGAAGTAATGCTCCAAACCTTCACAGGGGTTGTACCTCCTATGTAGCAGAGGTTTAGTGATCATCTAGTATTCCATCAGATACAGAAAAAGAATTGAAAAGTATATAAGGATTTTTATGCTTTATGCACATGACTTAGTGAGTGGCAGAGAAGGTCATCCTTTCATATTTCCAGGACTATCTTCTCACAGTTGCTTCCAAGCTATGAAAGAAACATATTTTAAACAAGACTTAGAATGTTTTTTGTTATCCTGCCATCACAGAGTACAGTAATTATGATCACAACAAAGACACATCTTCACCAATTCTTGTTTTGTGCTTTTGCTTAGGCAGAAGTAGGACAGCCTATAGTGTCTCTTCACTGTCTGTGACCTATCTTGTCTGTAATATCTCTGGAGGCAGTGACAGATTTTAAGAACAAGTAGCAATCCCTTCATATACTATTTACTACTGATCACTGTTTCAGCAAGGTGTCCATGGTTATTTGTTCAAGTCAACAGATAAAATTATATCCATCAATATTAACAACCCTTTTGAATTACTTAAGCTAGGCACTTGAATTCTGTTAACACAGCTCTGGATGAGAAGCAAATGTTTTAATGCTTTGATCTTCAGCCTCATGTGATGCAAATATAGGTGGTTCTCTCAATTGGAGATTAGTTTGCAGATCAGAGGAAAAGCGAAGTCCTGTTCAAAGGTCATAGAGTTAACTTGGTAAAGGCAGAATCAGCCCCCAGCTTTGATTTCTTTCGTGACTTTAAGTAAGTCTTTCAGGTGAAGTAGCACAAAAAGGATTTAAATACAGAAAAAGAGTAAGGCCACTAATCTCTTTGTAGATTTGAGTCAATCAGTAAGCTGACACTGTGCTATGTTTTTACCCCACAGGAGTAACTGTGTATGATTACACAGCATATGAGACAGTGACAGGTTTACATACATCAATGGGAAACACAAAAACCTACAAGAAATAGTAAAAGATTAAGCTATTCCTTTGCAAGAAATAGTAAAAGGCTGATCTATTCCTTTGTCTAACTTTGTGTAACCTGTTTTATTGTAAAGCACCTGCATATATTTTGTTCACACAGCAGTCTAAAATGGAAATTTTGAGTCAATACACCAATTGCAATAGCACAATAACTATATCAGCCAATTTCTCCAATGGCAAAATGTGACTTTTTGAAACCTTAGTAGAAATCTTCTTTTTATTAAAAGAGATAATTTAAAATTATTCTATCTTAACTCTCCTTACTAGGTTTTGTTTAGTGAACACTCAGATACTTGAATAGTGATAAAACCAAGTGTTAAAAGAAAGGCTGTGCAAGACAGTAGAGGAGTATATCTCTGTCTTTTTAGCTCTGCCAACATTACTGATAACTTTATTTTGAAAACTGACCAGTTGTTTCCAAAAAGACAACAAAGCAAGGTTCTACTAAATAGTGTGAATAAAGCCAGTAAAATCTACTTGTCAATCAATAGCATATCCAGTGGGAAAAATCAGAAACGTAATGGTGTTTTCAAAATGCACCAAAGATGCAATTAATATAAGAAGTTATACAAACCAAAATTATATAGATACGTAGTACAGTCACTCAACAGAATATCAAATTTCCCACCAAAACAACATACCTGTAATTCATATCATGTTGTCTTCTTTTTTTCTGTTTATGTTCTCGGAGTGAAAAATAGCTAGTGAATTTCCTTCATATTCATAGAGCAAACAAATTAAACCACCACTGTTCAGTTGCTTTCATTTTTATTGATCCCTTTTCAATTTTTTTATGCAACCAACTGTTCACCATACTATTACAATGGAATACTACAACCTTACCTAGCATCTTTTTTATTACTGCTTTTCCAAAAGATCTGGATCATACTAGAAAAAAAAAGACAGGCATGAATCAAAATCACATTAAAATGTACTTTCTTGGGTATTGAACAGTCAGAAGAAATTTCTAATTTTCAGCTATGTTTTATTTGCAAGACATCAGAGTCAAATTTATCCCCAGTGCAAACATGCTGGATGGAAGAATGAATTTGCCCTATTGATTTAAACAAAAGGATTTAGTGTCTTGTAGAAATCCAAGACATATGTCTCATTGCCCATAGTATGCATTGTCACAGTCAAACATAAAGCATGTGCAGAATAAAGAAGTATGATCTCTTCAATCTGACCTTTTTAAAAATGTATTTAAAAGGAATCATGATGAGGGCCTGCAAAGACTTTAGTAGAGGTTGCAAGATTAAGAAAAAAATACTTAACAAAAATCAACAACATCTTTTGTAAACAGCCATTGTGTATTGCAAACACAAAACCTAACTGCTTGTTCAGCTCCCTTCATCAAGGGAGTATTGCTTCTGGCTTAGTTGAGGTGTCCTTTCGATTTAAATTAAAGAATTAGGAGTTTACTTTTTCCACCCCTAGGCTACCCTACATGTGTTCTAATGTGCCCTTTGATTAATTCTTATATTAGTCACCATAGCATAAGAAACCCTGGAAGATGAGAAACAGAAACCTACAGCCAACAGCAAGGAAAGTACATTTTCTATAAACTACAAAACTGTACTAAATGGAAGTGTTACAAGAGCCTGTAATCTACTTTTTTTATTATTGTTCTTTCTTTTTTTCTTTTTTTTTCTCTCTTTTTTTTTTTTTTTCTCTTTCTGATAAACCTGTATGGATCTACACTAAAGACCACTATTAAGACTAGGATTAAGTAACATTTTCAAGGTTTTATATCTTTTATAGAATCATAGAATATCTCAATTTGGAAGGGACTTGTAAGTATCATAAAGTCCAACTCCCTGCTTCTCCAATATGACTAAGAGTATCGTCCAGACCCATGCTGAACTCTGACAGGCTTGGTGCTGTGACCACTTCCTTGGGGAGCCTGCTCCAGTGACCAACTACCTTCTCAGTGAAGAACCATTTCCTAATGTCCAGGATAGAAAAGCCTGTGAAATGAAGTACTGAATTGTAACATAAGTTTAGGATATTCAGATCTAGAGATAATGCAGTTACTGAAGAAGGGATGTAAATCTTTATCAAATTCTAATGGCCTTCAGCAACTTAGCTTCTGGATACATGACATCATTAAAGTATCCGTACCAGAGAAAAGGCAATAGTTATAGTTCTTATGCAAACTATATGTGGCTAATATCTATGTGCTCAGCTCTATGTAGCTTAAACCCTTCTCATTCTAGCTTTAAGAATACAGAAATTTAGAAATAATTGCAGGAATAGTAGTAATTTATGTTCCTTTATTAATACCAGTTTAAAATATTGGTACTCAGGGCACTCCATAAATTTCTTTGCTCATTGGAGCATTCTAATTTCTACTGTAGAAACCAAGATAACTCCCTCAATCAGGAAAATTCTAAAAAGTGAGGAATCCAAGTCATGATATTTATTATTTTTAGGACAGCATTAGTATTTTGAAATGTGGGTACAAATTAATCATATGATGATGATGATGATGATGATGATTCAGTATGCTGAGAAAAATTAAACATTTAATACTTGCATATGCTGTATGTATGTTAGGTAAACATTCTCTAATAGAATTCAAGTATGATAAATCTCCATATCGATGAGATTCATAGTAGACCTATCTCAAAGTGCAATCAGAACTGTCCTTTTGGCTTCAATAGTTTTTTAGTCTGACAATATGGTCTTTGATAATTTGGCTACTCCACAAAGTTCCAGTGAAATTTAGTACAAAATAATCACCTTCTAAGTTTTAGAACAATGTCACAGCAATGAAATTTTATAGGCTTTTTCTAAAATTCAACAAAAGGATTATAATTTTCCAATAAAGACATAATTTTAGGGTTATCATGTGCAAGTGTGTGTATTTAAAATTCCGTTGGAGTTTTCCAGAGAAAGATCAGCATTAGAACTAGTTTTTTGACTTCTAAATCCAGGATGTAATCCATTTTAATCTACCAAGCCATACTGCTTACATAACTAACGTTCCTGTCATTTATGAAGACTGATTGAGGAAAACTGAAGAGTAAATAATCCCCAGCGAGATCAAGAATCCCAGCTGCACATTTCAGTAGGTGATATGAGACGGTCACTTTGGTATTATACCACTTACTGAGCCCTGCATATAGAGTTACCAGTGAAATTCTACAAGAGCTTAAACACCTCCATGTTATTTACTTTCACTGACAGGCCAAATTCACGGGTGAGTTGTAAAGCAGTCATGTTCAGTTAATAGAAAAAAAAAAAAAAAGAAGTCTAAAGTGCAAATATGTATCTTCCAGCTTTTATAAACTGTTGTCTTCTACACTCTCCTAGTTTGATTTAATACAGTCACCTTGTTTGGAGCATTTATTTTTCTTTGTACTGGAGCATTTCTAAGGAGCAGAATCCTGTCCTTCCTTCTTCCTCAAAATGTCTGTAACAACTCCAGTCAAGTCTGTTTTCTTGGTGTCTGCTTCTTTCTCTAAAAGACACTGCCCAAAGATTTATATCAATGTGCATTGCATCTTTGTGAACTGATCACACCTTAAATTGTAATACACTGAAAACTGTGAGAATGAGCAGGTCTGATCACTGAAATATATTCCTTTGTCTCTCAATATTTTAACATGTGAGATTCTGACAGAGTGTCAACTATTACAAAGCCCAAAATAACTAACAGTACATATGTCCATACCATTCTTGTAAAAGAAGTACTAAAATATGGTTTAAGATTGAGACTTGAAGCTTAAAATTCTAAGTTATTTTTATTTTAGATCCCTAGTATTTTTACTTGAATGCATCCTGTTAAATGTCAGAGTTAAAGTTTGTATGAATCTATAAATGACATGGAGGTAAGAGATGGGAGTAAACAAGAAAAAGTAACATTCTTTGGTGCATTTTACTTGATTTCCCTTCTCTTGTCTACTCTGTTATTTGCACTACTAACTCTTCTGCACTTTCCAAAACTTTTACTTTTTCTTTGAGCTTGATCATGGCATTAACTGAATGCAATTATTATTCCTATGCAAATAAACATAGCCTGAAAGAAGTGTAATCTGTGTACCATGCAGGAAGTAAAACTCTTCCAGCGAATTCTTAAGAGTTTCTCAATCAGTCAAGCAGGTAGGTGTAAGAAAGCTAAGAGAATTTTTTTTTTTTTTGCTAGGTGTGAACACTAGGATTTTTACACAGATTATTATTTTCATAGCTACTTCAGGAATAATGTACACTGCCGTACTGTTGCCTAAGCATTTAAAATAACCTTACCCATGTACCCACTTGGCATCTCAGTGGTACTAGTTTGTACATGAACCATTGGTATGAGATGTCTGATAGATTCATCATACATAAAATTCTTTAATCTTTTTTTAACAGTTAGTATTTTCAACCCTTACTTCATTTTGGGGCAGTGCCACAATTCAGTGGTGTAATGTATGAAAATGCTCCTTTGGCTGCTTTTCAACCTGCCAACCAATAATTTCAATCATCTTCCACAAACTCTTGTGATATGAGAAAATAAAAATTCTTAAGAGTAAGTATTCTCCGTTTAGGATTTTGTATGACCTTATGATGTCTTCTTTTTCATGTGTTTTCTAATTTTAAATTAATTGACTAGTTTTGTTTATCATCATCATCATTTTTGTTGTTCTCTTTAGTTGCAGGCTTCCACACTTTTGGTCATGCAGAGTCTGAAACAAATATTTAAGAGCACAACAAAATCTTTTTATTTCTTTTATCTTGAATTTGTAAATTTCACTCCATGTGACTTTATTTTGTAAAGTGTTTTCTTTTGGAAGTCAGTAGGATTTTCTCTTTGTCTAAAATCCATTAGTTCCATTAGTAAAATATTTTCCACTCAAGCTTTATTGAGTGCAAAGGTTTCTGGTTTACAGGACTTTCTTCTTAGATCTCATCTGGTGGCTGTTTTCAGTGCTAATGTGGATTTTCACTATTAATGTAGATTTTCACCCTAGAAAGTTATACAACCTAGTTAAAAACTTAGCTGTTAATACTGTTGCATAAAAGGGGAAAGGTAAAAGCCTTTGCAACGTGGCTGGGGGGAAGCCCTCCCATTGAGTCACGAGTTTCAGACTTGGACCCCCTTACTTTCTAAACTCCTTCTCAGAGAGGAGTCTAGGTGCAGTTGGATCCAGTCCTAGTCCCAGACTTGATCAATGGTTTATACCTAAAGGGTTATGTGTGTGTGTGTGTACAGCCACCCGTCAGAGTCAATGTTTGCCTGTTTCAGAGTCTCACAAAGGACTTGTACTGAAACAGATTCAGAGACAACTTTGTCTGCCTCAGAGTCCCTCCCAGGACTTGCACCAAAATAGAAGCACAAAGTCATAAAAATAGAGTTTATTAAGGTGACAGATATAACAAGTTCGGAGTTGCTGTTGATAAATGCACTCACTGCACAAGCACTACTAAGTGAAGTTAATATTACTAGCAACAAATAGTAACAATACAACCTAGGGATACTTCCACTCAGAAGGTGAAAGGCGCGGCGCTTACCCAGAGAGACGTCTCTGCCTGGGGTGGAGGAAGAGAATACAGCCCGTGGGCTGGTCCATCCATCTGTTGGTTCTTCTTCTCCCTCTTGCTCAATGATCTTTTTCTCAGCTTTTTATTTCCAAAGCTACAAGGTTCCCACCCTCAGGTGACATGTAGTATGATTTGGGTGGAAAGATGACTGCTATGGTCATACATGTATAGCATGTTCACCAAAATCTTCATTAGCATAGACCGGGGTGTCAACTTTAATATGTATTTTGCAGGTAGTGAGGAAAAGGTCACCATTGGACAACATGGGCCTCTGACAGAAGCAAAAAGCTACACAAGTTTTCTCTTATCTTGCTGACCAGAATAAGGGCCCCTGCCTCCGCTAGCTGACAGCTGACCCCAACGGATCAAAGATATATTCCATACCACATGACATTGTGTTCAGAAATTAAAGCTGAAGGAAAGGAGGAAGAAAGTGGGGATATTCATGGTTATGGTGTTTGTCTTCCAAAGCAATCATTACACATGTTGAGGCCCTGTTTCCCTGGAAGTGGTTGGACATCTGCCACCTGATGAGAGTTAGTAAATGAATGCCTCTTTTTGCCTTTATTGCAAATGCAGCTTTTGCTTTCCCTATTGAACTGCCAATTTATTCAATCTACAAGTCTTCCCTTCTTCCTTCTATTTTTTCCTGGTCCCACAAGAGGGGGGAGTGAGAGGCAAGGTGAGAGTTTGAACAAGCTCAACCCACCACAATCTTTTAAAGACAACTTTTTAAAGGTGTATCACAACCTCTGAACAATCTTACCATAGAAGTATCATAAAATAAAAGACAAGCAATGTCCTGAGATAACTGGCCTGATAACCCTGGAAAAACACAAATCCTGATCCAGCTGTATGAGGACAGCAGCTTAGTGACACTAAGAGCTCAAACATGTCTTTCTTCCAATTTTACATCCATGTCTTTGTGTTTTCTTTCTAACATCTTCCTAACAAGAAAGAAACAGTAGTTCTAGAGTTAATGTTTTATGGTTTCAATGAAATTATTAGATTTTAAAGTTTCTATGATAATTTGAAAAAGTAAAAAAAGCAAATTGCTCCCTTGTGGGCATCCTCACCTGAGCAGACCAGTTTTGCTGCTTTTTGAAGAGGAAATGTAACTGGAAATTTGTTTGAATTAAAATCACTGCATTTTATGCCATGCATGGGAGATCCTCTATTGGACTTACTTTCTTTCACAAAGATCCTGGGAACTTTTTTTGAAACTATTCTCTGAATTCACAGCCTTAGAATAAGCTTGATATTAGATGTATATAGGCATATGTATTCCAGCTTTCAGTGAAATACTTTGCCAAGAAGTAAAATAATCCATATTTACATGAAAGTTAAGCTAGTCCATTCCAGGAAGTGCCACCAGACTTTTTTCTTCCTGAACTGAAATATTATTTTGACAGGTTTCCTATATTGTGGCCTGTTAGTATTCTGCTATCTGATGTTCTATCATTCTTCTATGTCAAGGAAATTATTGCTGAACAAATCTTTCTGAAACACTGTAATGACAAAAGAAGCAGAAACACTATATTGAAGCAGTCATGCAAAATTGTCATAAACATTTACTAACACCGACATAAAATTTACTTGTTCACTCTCAGTAAAATGATTGGCAATAATTTAAGTCAGTAATATTTTGCCCAGAAAGACGTTTATGTGAGACAAAGCTGATATAAAGATTTAATCTCTCAAAAGCAGAGTGAACACAAGAAATATATATTAAAACATAAACTTAACAGGACAATTTGCTTTTGAAGTTACTTTAGTAAAAATTGTTTCTGTAGAGATAGTAATGGAGCCTCCTAACACAGAGTAAGACTATATGTCTTATTATATTAACTTAAGAAAAGAGAGAAAGGACTTGTTCAAGATCACAGGATGTGACTACCCCTGCATATTGTCCATAGTAGCAATTTTAGCAATAATTTTCAATAGTAATCATGACAGGTTTGATCTACCATTCATTCACGCCCTAAAAAGACCGCATGGAAAGACATGAGGTGTATTCAGATTCCACCCCCAAAATGATCAAGCTGATCAACACCCATTAACCAGCACTGGTGCTCTAGCAGGTAAAGCTCTGGTTTCCTTTTCTGTCTGCTGGACCACAGCACTTCTTCTTTAAAACATGCAATATTTAATTAAAAAAAAATAAAATAAAATTCAAGCTTGTAGTTAATTGCCTTCAGTTTTATTGCAAAAATTAACATTAGTGGACAGAAAACAAAACCCCAACTTCAGAAGGGTATTGTAAATATTAAAATTAAAATAGATGTCAATTGGTACTGGCATACCTAAAAGCTATCTGATGTTAATGAATTGTCATGGCTTTAATGCTAAAGTATTTGTTTGCTTTAAAAATCTAGAATCCTTTTTTTAAAAAAAAACACATTACATAGATTCATTGGAATTGAAATGTTATTGAATTTTCAAGAGTTTTAGGGCACATACTTGTGCTGAAAATTTGACTTGAATGCCTGAAAGTATTGTTTGAGCTAAAGACTTAAAGGCTGAAAGATATCACTGAGATAATACGGTCTACTTCTCATCAGCCTAACTTACAGCGGAAGTAAATTGCCCTTCTTGTCAAATATGATGAGATCAAAAGATCTCACAAAACGGACTAGAAATCTCATTTCTGATCTAGATATTGCTACTTCTTTTGGAGGTGCTTAGGCTAGAAAATACTGTGTGCAGAGAGGGACATCAGACAGCAGCAACTGCTTAGAAAAATTCTGACTAAAGATAAAATTTAGTCTATGGACTTTACAAGGTGAGCCACACTGCTGTTTGGTTCCTTGATAACTACCCTTGAAGCCATTCAAGTTTTGCAGAAGGTTTTTACCTTAGTTATGATTTAAATATAGCTTTCCCTTGCTGAAAACACCTCTTCATGGCTAAAATCCTCACAATCCTTTTATATGAAGAAATTTTACTCTTCTTTAAAGCTGAATTCCCTTAACCTCTTCTTTCAATCTTACCACATCTTGAGCAAGACAAAAAAGTGTAACCCTGGAAAAAGTTTGCCTTAGTGGTCTTACCTAAAAGGATTCAAAGTTCCTAAACATATATGATTTATAATCAGAAATACCCTAAATTCTGGTCCATGTGTTATGTGTTATATAGCAATATCAACTGTAATAACAATAAATAACATCATGGAGATTTGCTGCATATTGCCATATTTGTAACAATAAGGGGCAGGACAACTGAAAGCTAGTTTGTAGTTTCAATACAGCACAGCAATCATGCAGGTTTTATTCAAAATCCCTGTCAATTTTACAATGCCTACTTTTCTATGTCTAGATGGTAGAAAGTGAAAAATTGGTAGATATCCTTAATACTTTAAATATTTGAGTAAAAATATGGTGATATTTCAGATGAAAAAAATACACAATTATCCTTTCCTACATATACCTCCTCAAAAAAAGAAACATACTAGAAAAATTGAAAAACTCAACAGCTAGAGCCTGACATCAATAGAGTAACCCCACTAAGTCTAACAGGGGTTTTACTGTTGATTTTGATTTCATTTACATGTTGACACAGTAGGAATACATGACAGTACAACTTCTAAGGACGTGACAGTGAGAATCACAGAATCAC
>VZRW01004552.1:0-21600 GCA_013398125.1 Aegotheles bennettii | reverse complement strand
CTATCTGACTGTGGTGAGCCCTCTGGCATAGGTTGCCTATCATCTGCATCCCCATTAGACTGGCTATTTTCCAGTAGGACCTCATATCTATTTCTCAGGGGTACCTGGGGAGGTGAGACAGGCCAGGAGGACACTCGCTTTCTGTCACTGCCAGGAACTTGCCTCCACTCACCCCTTCCATTTAGGCTTCAGTCTTCCAGCTGACGGGAGCAGGACACAGGGGCCCCTGGATCCTGGGTACTACCTGGGAGCTGCTCACATTTCTGCTGCAGGGCAGGCAGAGCAGGCAGAGCCTGACTCCACCAGTCTCTCTCCATTTCAGCCTCCCTAACACTCCTAAGCCTTTTTAGTTTGTCCTGCAGCCTGTATACTTTGTCTTGCAGCTGTGCTGCTCGCCCAAGCAGATCGTCTTCCTGCTCACCCCGCACACATCCATGCCCACAGGTGCTCCCTGCTGCCAATGAGAGACTGTGACATCCCTTGCAGCCTGTGACCTGCACCAGGGCATCCTTCTGTAAGGGCTTGGGCTGGAATCCCACATCTAATGCGGTTGATGTCTGGTGTAAGGTTTTCTTCTGCCATGTGGAAACCATTTTCCTCCAACCAAGCTTGTATAAAATTAGTATATTTTATAAAAAATCATTAAATGCTGCAGTTATTTTGTGCCAATTGGCCTCAATTTTCAGGAACATTTTCCTGGCATGTTTAATTTACTGGTGTGGGTGAAGCTTCTGAGTATACTTAGCATCAGCTGCATCAGCCCTCCAGCATGTTTCAGGGTGCACTCACATCTGTGGGGCAGGAGAAAAGGAAGAGGGTTTCTCATTCACATGTTTCTTCTCAGAGGGACACTGATTTGTGCTTGCTGAAGTGACCTAAAATTTACCTCGTCAGAATGATCTCTGCAGAGTAGTATAAAATCATTTCCCAACTACGGGTTCCCTATGGGCAGTGCATCCCTGAAGACTCATCTACATTGCCCTCTGTCATTTGCTGACACTGCAGCTGCCAAGGAACAGCATGTCAATATCACTCAGCAGAAATCATCTTGACCAATGTTGACTACATACTCATATATTAATTATTACATAAAACATTAGTTATGCACAAATTGTATGATGCTCAGGATCTCTGGTGTGTTACAGGCTTTCTACTGAGGGCAGATAATAAGATAATACCAATAGTACTGACAGAGTTGGTTATAAGCTGTTTTGCTTAGATAAAATTGAGTCAGCAGGGTTTACCCTCTATCCTTCATTTGTTAATGAGGTTTCTGGGTCACAGCCCCAATGGACTACTCCACCAGCCAGTGGCTGAAACACATAAATACTGTTTTCCCTATGGCTACATACTGGGACTGTTCAGAAAGATGTCGTAACAACTGAGGTATCTGATCAGGGGAAATTTAAGGTTTCTTTGTGCTATCAGATTAGCCAAGGCCATCTCCTTCAGAGTAGGATCTGATTCCAGAAGTTTCTCTTCTCTGAGGGAATGAAGTCTGTAATTACTAATTCTTTAGTCCATTCTTCATTAGTCCAGCCTTCAAAGGACCCTCCGCTCCTTGCAATGATCCGTGTTGGTCTTGCCACCACCCATTCCCTAGGTGGAGTTTTCAGGATTTACATCAGCGCTCCAGAGAGTTAACAGCAATCTTCTCACAGCTTTACACAGAAGTAATATCAGCTGTAGTCAGCAAAAAGCAGAGTACTCCAAACACAAGTCTTGGCAGAGAAGTGAAGAGAGAACAGACCATCAACTGAAAAATTTGGAATTGCATTCATTTGTAACTCTTTAATCTCCCCAGCAGTTTGTTCCACAAATGGCTAAGAATCAGGGGTTCAACTGATATTTACTTAAAAAGGAGGTATTGGGAAAGCATTTCCAGTTTATCTTTAACTATGTATCTGTAACATAGTGTTACAGCATTGTCTTGGTACAGAGATGAGGAAAATCAATTGCAGTTCCCAAGGAGCAGACGTATTGGTTGAGAAGGTCACTAAATACTTGCAGTTGCTCAATGGACTTGGAACCAGATCCCCTCTGCACTGCATTGCTGCTTGGCTGTGCACTGAGAGGGGAAAGGAAGAACGTGTGCACCACGGAAACGTGCTTTATGCTCTCCAAAACATTGTCATCAAGGACAGAAGAAAGAAAGGAGCAAGGCATTTGGCATGCCCAAAGCGCTATATTCTGTTTGTACCATTCACAGACACATACTGTACTCTAGGTGACCCTGCTTTGGCAGGGCGGTTGAACTAAATGATCTTTCGAGGTCCCTTCCAACCCCTAGGATTCTGTGATTCTGTGATTCTGTGATTCTGTGATTCTTGCATATGGCTCCTTTTAAATAAAATAAACGGTTGGGCTACATATAGCAGTAATGCTTCAAGAAAGGAAATGAAGAATTTCCATAGGTTTATTCAAAATTGTAAAGAGTATCTGCTTTTAACAGACATTCCAAATTGGAAACTGGTTAGTCCTGTTTTTAATACAGGATCTCTTGAAAAAGTGTCAGGGATCCTTTAATAACAATAAGCTGTCAGGCAAAATTGTTGTGCCTGATTTTAAAAATTGCACCTTTAAACTGGTATCTCCTTTTGAATTTTGCACTACAGCACATGGCCAGAAAAATATTGCAGACAAAATATCACTTCCAAAATCTCATTTAGTTTCATCCCTGAAGACAAGAAGAACCCTTCTTTTTTCTCATATAGCAAATTCCAGCAAGGAATATCACATTCTGGTACAAATTCTGATAGAAAAGAATATTTTAAATGAAATTGGAAAGGTAAGGAAAAGTAAAGAATTTGTAAGTGTCAGTAATATAGGAGTATTTTTCTGCTGTAATTTATTTGCTGATTGGCCACGCATGTTGATAGTATAACATACTGAGAGCTATGCTGGGTTTTTTCGCTCATATAAATTTTCCAGAAGCTGGTACTGGCAGTATCATTCCATGAAAATATTTTCTTATGTTTAATTTTCTATTTCATTGGATGTTTTTTACTTTTTGCTTCACATGTTCCATACTTGATATTTTTACTAAATTCCCACTGATTTTGCTTGCACTCTAGTGATATTGCTGGTCCACTGCCTTATTGTAACTAACAGCCTTTTATGCTAACTAGAGGATCCTTAGATTTTCTGTCACTCCTGGACTTTTTTTTTCCATTAAGAAAGGTACTTTTCATCCATTGTTATCAGAATTTGTACCCTTGTTTTCTGGATGTGCATTTTCAAAATTTATATTTCTCTGATTGATAGACTTAGGACAGTATACCTCATGTTACACTTCAGAAATCAAATTTTAAAATTTTTGCTTGGATATCACCTAAGTAGATGGCTGTCTGGCAGGTTTAGATACCTGATATTGTTGAGCTCTGTGAAGGGATGCATCCTACTGGAATAAAAATATAATCTGTGTGCTATTCCACAGAATCATCATGTGAATGAGATGCTGTTTCTTATGGCAGCTTTTGTAAGCATTAGAAATATCAGGAAGAAATTTTGCTGTGAAATAGGTATGATCTGCTTCACCAGTGTACAAAAAAATGCTTAGCCGTGTAGCCTGCTGAACAAGAAACTCCCATACAGGAATTCTGAACAAGAAATTTTCTATCTATCTTAAAGTGGTGTATTTGAAAATAAAAAGTGAGTATAATAGCCCTAAGTTTCACAAAATCAACCTACAAGTTGCACGGTGTTTGAGTGAACTTGAAAGACATAAACCCTTTTTGAGACCTGTATGCTACCGGATTATTTGAAGCTATATATTTGAGGTCAGTGTCCAGGGGATCATAGAATCATAGAATCATAGAATAGTTTGGGTTGGAATGGACCTTAAACATCATACAGTTCCAACACCCCTGCCATGGTTAGGGACATCTCCCACTAACCAGATTGCTCAAAGCCCCACCCTGCAGGGGTATCTGGAACTTCACTCCCTACTCCAGTATGAAGCCAGTAAAGAACATCTTTATTTACTTTAACTCTGCTTTTATACACTCATATCGGCTGCTGAAAATGTACACAGTGATTGGTCGCATCCCCCATACGTGAGGGCGGACACAGTGTTACATACATTGCTATTGGTCCACGTCCTATCAATTCTCATTGGTCTGTGCCTCTTCCGGTAGTGTGCCAGTCCCGTGACCGGAAGCATACCCAGGTGACCTCCGGCATTGCTCCATATCACTTCCGGTGTCCAGCTGGAAGCAGACGATGTTGTCTCTTTGTTCCTATCTCTCAAGATGACTCCCAATACATATGGCTGCGTGGTTAATCACAAAGATATCGAGTAGCTGGTTCATTATATACCATTGACTTGCCCCTACACCACCTAACCAGGCCTGAAAACATTGCCAGGGAGGGGCAGTCACAGCTTCTTTAGGCAACATGTGCCAGTGTCAAACACCCTCACAGTGAAGAATTTCCTCCTAATATCTAATCTAAATCTACACTCTTTCAGTCTAAAAACATTTCCCCTTGTCCTATCACTCCATGCCCTTGTAAAGGGTCCATCTCCAGGTTTCTTGTAGGCCCTCTTCAGGCAAGGGAAGGCTGATATAAAGTCTCCCCGGAGCCTTCCCTTTGCCAGGCTGAACAACCTGAACTCTCTCAGCCTGTCTTCATAGGAGAGGTGCTCCAGCCCCCTGATCATCTTCGTGGTCCTCATCTCGACTCATTCCAACAGCTCTATGTCCTTCTTATGTTTGGGACTCCAGAACTGGACACAGTACTCCAGGTGGGGTCTCAAGAGAGCAGAGTAGAGGGGGAGAATTACCTCCCTTCACCTGCTCCTCATGCTTCTGTTGATGCAGCCCAGGATACTGCTGGCTTTCTGAGGTGCAAACGCACACTGCCAGCTCATGTTGATCTTATTATCAACCAACATCCCCAACGCCTTCTCCTAGGGGCTGTTCTCAAGTCATTCTCCACCCAGCCTGTGTTTGTGCATGGGATTGCCCTGACCCATGTGCAGGACCTTGGACTTGGATTGTTGAACTTCACACAGTTTGCATGGACACACCTCTCAAGCCTGTCAAGGTGCCTCTGGATGGCATCCCTTCCTTCCAGCATGTTGACCACACCACACAGCTTGGTGTTGTTGGCAAACTTGCTGTGTACCTGATTCCACTATCCATGTCACTGACAAATATGTTAAAGAGAACCAGTCCCAGTTCCGACCCCTGTGGAACGCCACTTGTCACTGATTTCCATTTGGACATTGAGCTGTTGACCACCATTCTTTGAGGGTGACCCTCCAGCCAATTTCTTACCCATGCAGTGGTCCACATATGAAGTCCACGCCTCTCTAATTTAAAGACAAGGATGTCATGCTGGACAGTGTCAAATGCTTTACAGAAGTCCAGGTAGATGACACCAGTTGCTCTTCCCTTATCCACCAACTCTATACACTGAAACCCCTGTTAGGCAGGATTTGACCTTAGTAAAGCCATGTTGGTTGTCACCAATCATCTCCTTGTGCCTTAGCACAGTTTCCTTAGCACAGTGCCTTAGCACAGGATAGTTTCCAGGAGGATCTCTTCCATGATCTTGCCAGGCAGAGAGGCAAGACTGACTGACCTGTAGTTCCCTGGGTCTTACTTTTTTGACTTCTTAAAAATGGTGGTTATGTTTCCCCTCTTCGAGCCAGTAGGAACTTCACTGGTCTGCCACAACTTCTCAAATGTGATGGATAGTGGCTTAGCAAACTTATCTGACAGTTCCCTCAGGACCTGAAAATGTATCTCATCAGGTCCCATGGACTTGTGCACCATCATGTTCCTTAGGTGGTCTTAAACCTTATCTACTGTGGGTGGTTCTTAATTCTCCCAGTCCCTGCCTTTGCCTTCTGTGACTTGGACTGTGTCCTGAGCATTTGCTGGAGAAGACTAAGGCAAAAAAGACATTAAGTACCTTAGTCTTCTCCATATCCTGGGTGACCAGATCTTTTATTTCCTTCCAGAGGGGGCTCACATATTCCCTAGCCTTCCTTTTATGACTGATACACCTTTAAAAGCTCTTCTCATTACCCTTGATGTCCCTGGCCAGATTTAATTCTATCAGGGCTTTAGCTTTCCTAACCTGATCCCTAGATACTTGAACAATTTCTCCATATTCCTCCCAGACTCCCTGTCCTTGCTTCCACCTTCCGTGTACTTCTTTTCTGTGTTTAATATTGTCCAGGACCTCCTTGCTCATCCATCCAGACCTCCTGCCTTGCCTGACTTCCTCTTTGTTGGGATGCAGCGCTCCTGAGCTTGGACAAGGTGATCCTTGAATATTAACCAGCTCTCTTGGGCTCCTTTTTCTCCAGGGCTTTATCCCATAGTATTCTACAAAGCAGGTCCCTGAAGAGACCAAAGTCTGCTCTTCTGAAGTCCACGGCAGCAAGCTTGCTGTGAGCCTTCCTTGTTGCTCTAAGAATCTTGAACTCCACCATCTCCTGGTCGCTGCAGCCAAGGCTGCCCTAGAGCTTCACATTCCCCACCAGCCCCTCCTTGTTGGTGAGGACAAGGTCCAGCATAGTACCTCTCCTCCTTAGGTCCTCTATTACTTGGAGAAGGAAGATATCATCAATGCATTCCATGAACCTCCTGGATTGCTTATGCTTAGATGTTAGATGCTAGAAAATATGGGGTTTATGTATTTGTTTCTGTGGCTTTTAGTATTTTTATGGCTTTATGAAGAGAGAATCCAGTCCCTGAATCCAAATTCATTAAGACCCCCATTAATACCATGAAGATCCCCTTTCAGGCACACCCAAGGTACCCAAAAGTGTCCATGGTCACAGAATCTTTAAAAAGCAAGGATAATTAGAGGAAGAAAAATATTACTGAAAAAAAAATGATACATCTGGTCTCCTTTAGACCACTGACTCAATAAAGGAATATTGTTGTGCAAAAATACACAACATCAACATGGAAATATTCTGCAGAAGCACTGATAGGAAAGAGGATACAATTGGCTGTTTTCTTTATCATAATGACTTCCTATAAGAATTGTCTGATTTATAACTTAGTTGTTTCTAAAAATTAAATTATGCATTAGCAGACTTATAAGTGGGTCTCTTTGTATATCACCTGTATATTCACCTGCATAAGATCTCACAACACTTTAATTATAAGTCAGTTTTCTAAAGTTTGTGTTGTTCCATTTTTACGCAATAATAGGACAAAGAAAGATTTGATAAACTACAAGTCTCCCTTTAATTTGTTTAAACAAATTAATATATTGATTTATTTGTACTATCTCAAATTTTTCCTAGTCTCAAAGAGCAAGTGCTATGAGGTCGGAGATTATATGCTCTTGCGGGGTATCTCTGGACTTGACTACTCCAATATGAAGCCAGCAAAGACCCACTTTATTTACTTTCCATCTCTTTTATACATTTGTACCGGCCGCCGGGGAACGTACACAGTGATTGGGTCGCGTCCCCCATATGTGAGGCAGATACATGTTAGACACACTGCCATTGGTCCACATATCAACACTTCTCATTGGTCCTTGCTCTTTCTGGTAGTGTACCGGTCACGTGACCAGAAGCATACCCAGATGACTTCCAGTGTTACTCCATGACTTCCTGTGTCTGGCTGGAAGCAGATGATGCTGTCTCTGGTTCCTGTCCCTCGAGATGACCCCTAATACATATGGCTGAGTGGTTAACCCACAAGGCTATTAGGTAGCTGGTTCATTACATGCCATCGACCTACCCCAACATGCTCTAGGTAAGAGGCAGTATAAAAGATCAGATCTTCATTTTATGTACAAAATGTAGACACAGCTTTAATAACACAATTGTGTGCCACACCTTAATAGTGAGCTTGTTTACACAGGTTCATGAAAAAAATTATACAACTTTATTTAAAATACAGAAAGATTTATTTTACTACAATGTAGTGTAGGGATTGCAAGGCATGAGTAACAAGATCCTAAAAAGATACAGCTTTTCTATTCACCTTCAAATAACCTTTAGAGATGGAGCTGAGAGGAAGGAGTGAAAGAACATGATTTTGTTTGTACACTATTTATTTTTAAACATTTATTGAATTGTTGCTTAAACTTATTAGTAGACAATAGTACCAAGTTACATGGAGTGGTTTTTATAAATCTTCAGGCCTTGTAAAACAAGGACACTGTCAGTCTGAACTTCTCACCTCTGTTTCCTTTGACTGGCCATTCAGATTTTTTGGGTTGAGAATAAATATCCATTATTGAGCCTGGTGCTTGTTTCCTCTGTTGAGGCCAGCTAGGCTGCTTTGTCAGGTTGGCTAAGTGATGCAGACTTCACAAGTTTAGACTCAACAACTTAGACTTCTTTCTTTCATGGTAATTATTTACTAGTTGCTAAATAGGGCTAGGATACCAAAGAGTTCATCAGGGCTTACAAATTCAGGGTGCATTTGTATTTTTTAAATATAAAGTCTACTGGTAAGACTTTGGCTATTGATTATATATGTAATAAAACAGGACCTGAAAACTGAGTCTGTACATGGTGCATTGCCTGTTTCTCATGAATCCTCCAGTGAAGAAACACATGGTTTCAGCAAAATGTGATCTCTTGATATATATGCACACACTAAGAAGGATGTGAAGGAAAGTAGGGAATGCTGCATCACTGCAATTTAGATGAGCAATTTAATTCCTAATATTCCATTCCTTTGCCTTGAAACCTGTCCAAAACCTCATTATGATGGCATTTTTTTTTTATTTTTTTGGCAAATGGGATTAGTTATCTTTTTTGAAAAAGCAGGTAATTTCTAACAGCAGAACTGTGAGATCTAGGAGCAAAAGAGATATTGACAGAATATCTTTTTAGATAATATACTAGGGATTAGGTTTTTTGCTGATGTTTCTTGGACCTCCTCTTCCCCTTTGCGCAAGGTGAAAAATCAGATCCGAATGGTTGCTACAGAATAATATTTAAAAGGATTAAGCCTTTTGTTAGCCTTAACTGACCAAGAAAGACTTCTAAAGTACTCAGACATGCTGAAGCTCATCCACTGAATGAGGGAACTTTTTGAAGTTTCTTAACAATTATCTGCTGGTGACTGAAATTTCTGCCTACTTCTCTAAAGCATTTAGGTTTATCTAGAGCAGAGGATTCCTGAAATTATTTGGAAATCTTACCCCATTATCAGGGTAATGAAGATATATTATAAGAACTTCTATCTCTGTTATGGTAATTGGTGCCTTGAGCACTAAATGGCGTGCTGTCTACTGTCATATGGTGTCTTCTTAGACCCATATGCTTGTACTTGGTGTGGAAATAAGTTCAGACAATTAATGGTTTGGTTCCACAGAGACTTTTTCTTCTCTGAAGCTTTACAACTACAGCTGATGTTATGTCTGTCTCATTGTAGCCTCACTTCTGGAAAGATGCCCAGCGATTCAAGTAAAGTGAATATACTGTCCTGTATTAAAAATACTGATTGATACCTTTCAAAAATGGAACATTTCTCCAGTGAAGCAGACTTACTTAACTTTACTATTACCTGTATTTCCATAACATATAAAATCTGTTACAGTTTTGACATCTGTAATTTTGTTCTTCCTGGGTTATAAACATATTTGATGCTCTCATGAGTCCCATCTATATCAGAAAAACATAAAAATGGAAGAGCATTAAACTCAGCAACCACCAGTTGCCAACTACAGAAGTGTTCATTATATTTACTAACTATTCATGTTCATGAACTCGAAGTGGTTTTTAAGGCAGATCAATTAAATTCTCTTTCCCTATAATCATAATTATTCATAAGTATTTATAACTTTTAAACTGTAAACCCATATCTAAATAGAAAGTAAACCTAAAAGAATCAAATATGTAAATTAAAATATACCTTACCTTTATTAACCTTGGTCTGCTTTATACCTATCAATTTACCTTCATTGTAAGACAAAGATATGTACAAAACTACAAGACTACTACAGAGGTGCTTTTATCTAATACACTAGTAATTTAACCTTCTTTGCCTTTGCATTTTTTTCATGGGTATAAGAAATGGTAGAATATTAAGATTGTTAAGTACTGTCTGAGCAAAATAATGCCTCAGATTTATATTTTTGTAAATGAACCATTAATTTGCAAAACTGAAAATAATTTTTAAAATTAGGAAATAAAACACATTAAAAATATTTCTCTGTATCTGTTTGTTCTGCAGAGATCTTGAGAATAGCTCTTCCCCCTTCGAAAGAACTTTTTTGTAATAAGAAAAAGGAAATTTATTACTAAATAAACATAATCCTAAATGTCTAAGAATGATTAGTCCATGTTTTATTAAAAGCTTTCTGTGAAGCAAGAAGGTATAGGCTACTGGGACACTGAAACTTTCAGAATTTTCTGACTGACTTGTTAAGGGATGATGTAGCAATCTGAGCAACAAAAAAATCAGAAAATTGGAGCAGTATCAACACAGTTAGAAAGGTGGCTTTTTGAAGACAAAACCAAACTGTAAATGTGAGTTTTTAATCTAGTTTTTATACCCAATAAATGCTGTAAGCAGTATTTTATTTGTTTAACTGAGTGTTTAAATTGAAAAAAGACACCATAGTAGTTAAGCATAACTTAATCTCATGTGGGATTAATATTCTTCAAATAATTCAGCCAGCATATTTTAGGTTTTGTTCATATAACATGTATTAGATTGGTATAATTAGCTTTTACTGAGATTCTTTTAAGAACATTAATTTTGTATATCACTTACAAAAAATCACTTTTTTCTTGTAGGATCCTACACATTTCAGAGAAGTTATCAAACTGACTTGAGAGAGATGGGAATAGAACTGCAGCAAAACTACTGAATTAGGAGATTGGTTGTAACATTAGGCAAACCTGTGGACACTGTCATGTCTCATTGGAAGGAATTAAGGCACATAGAGATTGTTAAGCTTTTCCAATATTAAACATAAATAGTATATTGAAAACAAAACAAAACTAAACAAAAAATAATAAAAAAAACCCAACATTTTTTTAATAGCCAAGTACTCATATTTATAGTCAAGTACTCAACTGTGGGAACTGCCAGAATTTGAACTGTCCACCTACTGCTATTTCCCCGTATTCTGACATGCACTGTGAGCCTGGTTAATTAACTGATCACATTCAGTCTGCCCCTTCCTTCCTGCCCCATCCTATCTAGGACTCTTGTCTTCTGCTCTGCAAGATGGATAATAATAATATAGATAATGCTCACTGAATGAGTGATCACTAATCATTTTGTTTCTTTGTTATTGTTCAGTATATAGTCCCATGCCACATTTTTAAGTTTGCTCTGAAGACAGAATTTTTAATTTCCTCCTGGGATTTTCTGTGGTGCTCATCACTACAGTGGCTGCATGTGCTACGAATCTTAATTTATCTTCACAGCACTTCTGTGCACTGAAGAAGAATTATTATTCTAATTTGACAGAGAGAGAACTGAGACAGAATAAATTAGGAAATATCCACTATTTTTGGCAGTCAATTTGAGGTGCTTATGAGCTGATTTTTCAGACAGTTTATTATTGCACAATACAGGATACATTCAGTGTCTATTGCCTATGTAGCAAGTGTAGGTACTCAATGTTTTCAAACCATAGCAAGGCCCTGGGGTTGCAAGAAAGAGTAATAGAGGTAGCAGAATAATAGTAAAAGGGTAAAAATAGTAAAAGTAATAGAGGTAGTGACCACTTGTTCTGTTTAAGTGATTCAGCTGTGAGAGATCTATCAGAGACAGAGATACAGTTGTTCAGGGGACCACTCCATTCCCCTGAATTTTCAGATCTTCCTTTGTTTTCATCTAGTTTCTACTGCATTCACCACTGTATATCTTACAACTTCTGCAAAAATAATGTACTGATTATACAGCATGCTACTCTATACAATTTTGATTTGTGCCCAGAGAGCACTGGATGAGGAATAAATCTTGTGTAAAATAAATTTCCAGATCATAAGGGATTTATTAAGCTTGTGCAGGAAACTTCATGTCCTGATTTGAGAGCACCAGGATAAAAATTTTCTGGACCCACCTAGGTGTCACCCAGGACCTTCCCCAGCTGTCGCCTGTGCTGAGGCAATGGCCATAGGGGGGCTGCTAGGCCTGTGTGGAGGGGAGGGTGGGCCAGGTGACCCCAATGGACCGATCACAGTGCTCCTGCCCATGGTGCCCAGTACAAAATGGCTCCTCAGGGAGCCTGTATATACTTTCTGTGGCTCCTGTGGCTTGTGTGTTGTCAGGATAGTGATTGCTTCTTGTCATCCCTCCCTATGCTCCTGGTATTCATGTGTCCTGTTTGCTTGCTGGAGAAGAACATTATGCACAGAGACATGTTGCCTTCCCCTGTCTCCTCAGGTAGGACTGGCACACCTACTCCAAGGTTTTTGTGGACTGTTGCTGGGACAGTGGGCCTAGGTACCACCATCCGCTGTCGAGTGTGGTTTGGGACTTTCCTGGTCTGGATATGGTTACCATCTGGGAAGCACAGGCTTCATATTTGTATTTTCATTTATGTGTCTGGGTATATTTACATATTTTTATATAATTCACCATCTTTATCTCTGTTTCATTAAAACTGTTAGAGTTTTTTTTCCAACCTCAAAGTCTCTTTCCCTTATTCCTGTTTTCTTCCCCTGGAGGGTGGGATAACATATAGCATCTGTCACCCAGCAATTGGCCAAACCTGTGACACTTCAATAATGCTTTATGCTATGTTTTTGCATGTGAATTTCTGGATATAAAAAGGAAAAGAAAAACAAAAAACAAACAAACAAAAACAAACAAAAAAACACAAAGGAAAAAAAAAAGAAAAGAAAAAGAAAAGCTATGAACTGTATGTCACCATACTGATACTCACCTGGCTCATGCTGAGCCTTTAGACAGCTTAGATCTGAGCTGGGGCAAGAGTCTCCTTAAATTGGCTGACAATAAAGGAGATTTGTGAAGGATTTGCTGGTAGCCTAAGAACTGTAAGATTTGGGAATTCTAAATTTTAATCTAATTTCTAGAGGAGATTGTGCCACTGTAAGCTCGTGCATCTTTTGCAAATTTGACTATGGTGCTTTCCCTCCAGTCTATCTATGACAGTTCCAGTTCGGTTCCTTTATTCCCATTTCCCATTCTTGCTTCCTCTAGATGGCCTTTCTGCCTGTTCATCATAGTTCTTATAACTTTATTCAGTCTGCTCTCTTCTCTAGTGTCTCTAATCAAGCTCAAAAATCCATTTTTTATACTTCCGTCTAACGCATTACAATTCAAAATACTATTGTTTCCATGCCATTTTAGCTTAAACCTTATTTTTCTATTGAGAAATAAGCTGCAAAAAAAGAAAGATACATAAGATCACTAGCTGAAAAAAAATTATCTGACTGTGCCACCAGTTTCTTGTGTGTCAGTTTCTACCCCATGGTTAAAACAGAAACAGCAATATTTGCATTCTTTAATCCACAGTTTTCCTTGTCCATGTTTTACATGGACATGTTTAACAGTATTACTGTGCTTAATTCCACTGTTTTCTCAGGGTCAGAGGCTGAAAGTTTTTTGCCTCTTGGCAGTGTTTCTGTAAAATGATCCTGATCTCAGTTAGGACCTTTGAACTCTATTATAATTCCAGGAAGTAGCAGCAGAGTGGCAGTAGTTATTATATGGCACATAAAACATACATTGTGCTGTGTGAAAGATTAGCTACAGCAAAATTGCCTTTCTTTCCTGCACAGGACAGTACACAATGATTTGTCTCAAAACCTGTTTGGTAAGTCAGTCATTATTAAAGTGAATTTTAAGAATTTATTGCCTTTCTTTTAAAAGTAGAACACTGTATTTTAGAAGGAGAACATATCTGATATTGACTCTGGTTATGTCATAATAGTATCTACAGCAGCAGACATATCAAAAATAGGACTGTTGAAGAACATGAAAATTAAAAATTTGTTCAAAGGAAACAAATGGTTTAGGAGAATATGGGGAAGAAAAAAGAGCAGAAAGTACAGAGGAAAACTAGTCTGGAATAATGTAAATAAGACTTTTAATTATTATGTGGAATAAAAGAAGTATATAGTAATTGGGATAGGTATGTACATGTATGTTGTCACTTTGTCCTGCAGGTATTAATTACTGATGTTCACTATTACTGAGTTTTTAAATAAAATTCACTGAGAAATTACACAGTATCAGTTCATTTTGATTTCAAAAAGTGAACAGATTTGTGTGTCAGTGAAGAGGAGCAGGACAGGGAGACATGCCACGGAATTAACACATGCAGTGAAAAGAGGCACCCAGGGGTGTTTCTTTCTCACTACTTTTTCAGTGATATGTTTTTAATTTTATTTTGCTGCAGGGTGGGAGCTGATTACACCAACCCACACCTAGTATGAAACAATCTGTGGAAGATGCTTGTTACTAACCTCCCAGGCTGCAGCAATTTTGTCTTATCATCGGCTTCATGGGTGTATTTTCTCTTCCAGCACAAGATTGAGTTTAACTGCTTATCAGAGTAGCAAAGTAGGATGCAAGAAAAGCAGAAAAAAGCCAAAACTAAATGAAATACATTTTGAAATATCAAAATATCCTTTAAAAATCTGCTTTATGCATTGTTGGGATTTCTGCATAGATTTTCATTATTAAATAAGCAAGATAATAATCATTAAATGATTTGTAGTTATTCAACCCTGAAGGATACTTTATGGGATTCTGTGACATGGTTCTGCTCATTATAAGTATCAGGCAATTGCAATTAGGGCATTCTGTAAGGAAATACAGGTAGAAATATTTCCAAGATGACAGCATGCCCTCATTCCGTATCAGCAGCTCATCCTGCACAAACAGTGTGATCAAGCATCTCATTAAGTGCTTGGTAGAGACTGTGGCATGATTGAGAGCAAATTGATTCAAGTTCAGTCTGGATATTAATACAAAGATTATGAGACTGGGGAAAGTAACCAGAGAATATGGAAAAGACGCTTTCCCATTTACTTAAGATGTGCATCCACCAGTTGTCACTTCAGCTGGCTTCTGAGTTAGATGGCATCATACTAGATTTTCTACAGCTTTCTACATCATGTAGCTGCATGGATCTGTGTGGCAATTTATTAATTTTTAAACCTGGATCAGATCACAGTATTACAGCAGACTCTTTGGTTTTGGAACTGATGCCAAATTAAGCTACTTCTTTGTAGAGCGCACAACCCTACTATGAACACTTCCTACAAGGTTTTTGTGCTAGTTCTGGATAGAGATGTGCTGATTTGAGCTGGTACTATTGAGCACCAAAGCTTTAGTAACGTGGAATCTGACATCTATAAGACAAGAAGTAAGAAGATTGAGAGGTACTCTAGGCACATGGCCTGTGGATGAATCGTCTCTAAAACGGGAATAATGTTACTCATTATGACACTTCTTAAACAACTTTAAAATCTTCAAATGTAAAGCCCTATGAATTTTCTGGGTTTGGTTTTAACAATATTTTCTATGGAGCTATTTGACTATGTCATTCAGTGAGTTCTCCTGTACCTCCCTCATCTGAACAAGGTCTGTTTTTGGTAGGGAGTAGGAAACTTTGGGGGCAGAGGCTGTGACATTCTTGACAGCATGCTGACAAAATGTCAGATAAAGTATGAGCTCTGTGATAATCAAGCTAAGACAGGGGAAGCAACATGAAAATAAATATATTGAGATATGTTTAACAAAAGCTGTAGGGCATTTAATAATTGGCTGCTTTTAGTTCTGGAGCTGTTTTATCAAAATCCTTCCTTGTCTAAGCACTAGCAGTAGGTATCACAGTGATCAGTATTAAGGATTTGAAAAGTATTGAAAACAAATGGGAGATTAAAAGAACTGCAGAGCTGTTATCTGAGCAATGTTCATTACTAATCTATGCTTTTCCATGTTCCAGTATTTGAGCCAGAAGCAAATGTATTTATCTGCTTTGTCAGATTTTTAAAAATGCCTAATTCCTATATGTTAATGACAAAGTTTTTAAACAACTAGTTGAAACAGAAATGCGGGGATAATATGTACATGAAAATATTAGAAACACTAAACTTCCTATTAAAAAATACAGTTTTATTTCAAACTTCTACACACTAGAAAGGAAGAAGGAAATTTCACTGCACCAATAACACAGAAAATGCTGACTGCTGATTTTATGTACTTTCCCTCCCATACTTGAAAGCAGGTACCTCAATCTTTACATTACACAGCCAACAGAGGCAGCAGTTTGCACAGAAGGGAGCAAAGGGCCTCGGCTGAATTTCTATCTGCATAAACCTTGTCAAGTATGGTGGTGACAAGCCACAGAGCGGTCTCCCTAGCAGGTTCTGGAGCAGCTGTCTCAGCCAGGGTAGAAGCTTCTGCACAGACAGAGCTTTGGATGGTGGATGCAGCCCTCCAAACCCTGGGCTGCAGGGAACATCTGAGGCCTCTCCCTGATGCCAGAAGCAATGGCCCTCTGTTCTGCAGGAGAAGGGCTGTCTTGGAGGAGCTGTGCTGTCAAGTGAAGGAGTTACAGTAGGAAATGAGCAGGCTACACAGCATTAGAGAAGATGCAAGGGAGCTAGATAGGATCTTCTTTGAGACACAACAGCTTGGAGAGCCCCAGAATCCACCTGCAGTAGAGGTGTAGGCAGCGTCTACCCCTAGTATTAAGTTAAGTGCAGCCTCTAGAGAGGATAAAGGATGGAAGCTCATGACTTCTGACTTCAACAGGAAGTCTATTGCCCTACCTCAGGACTTAAAACCAAAAAAAGTTCACCCTTAAAGTGGAAGAGGAGCCAGATGTGCCTTCAAGTAAAAGATCTGGGCCACCTGATCCTAAACAATGCAAGACCACCAGGAATAAGTGGTGAGCGATTGTAGTGGGCAGCTCCCTCCTGTGGGGTCAGAGAGACCCATCTGCTGACCTGACCAATCACTGAGAGTTTTGCTGCCCGCTAGGGGCTTGAATCAAGGATGATGTAGAGGTACTGTCAAAGTTTGTTCAACCCTCTGACTACTACCTCCTCATGTTCTTCCATATGGACACCAGTGATGCTACCAAGGACAACCAACAGGTGGATGAGGCCTCTACAGATAGAAGCAGCCTCACATTGGCAGGATTTTGTTCTCCTGAGGAACTTCAACCACACTGATATCTGCTGGAGGGACAACACAGCAGGGCATAAGAAATCCAGAAGGTTACTGGAGTGCACCAATGACAGCATCCTGACCCAGGTGACAGAGGAACCAGGGAGGAGAGGTGCTCTGATGAACTTTATACTTGCCAGTCATGAGGGGCTCGCTGGGGCTGTGAAGGCCAAAGGCAACAATGGCTACAGAGACCATGAGATAGGGGAGTTCAGGATCCTGAGAGGACGGACAAGAGCAACAGGCAAGATCACATCACTGGACCTCAGGAAAGTAGACTTTGGCCTCTTTGCTTGGCAGAGTCCCACAGGATAAGAACCTGGAGGGAAAAGGGGACCAAGAAAGCTGGTTAATGGTCAAGGATCACCTCATCCAAGATCAAGAGTGGTCCATCCCAACACATAAGAAGTCAGGCAAAAATGCCAGGAGGCCTGCATGGATGAACAAGGAACTGCTGGCAAAACTCAAAAACCCGAAGCATACAGAGGGTAGAAACAGAAACAGGTTAATGTGGGAGAAATATAGGAACATTGTCCGAGCATCCAGGGATGAGGTTAGGAAAGCCAAAGCTGAAGTGGAATTGAATCTGACAAGGGATATCAAAGGCAACAGAAAGGGATTCTCTAAGTGTACAGGTGACAAAAGGAAGGCTAGGGTACACTGTTGAAGGAGATGGAGGACCTAGTGACATAGACACAGAAAAGGCTGAGGTAATTCTATGTCTCAATCTTAACTAGCAAGACTGGCCTTCAAGAATCCCAGGCCCAAGAGACCAGGGAGAAAGTCTGGAGCAAAGAAGATGTGGATGATACTCTTCCTTGATGGAAGAGGATGAGATCAGAGAATACTTAAGCAAAATGGACATACATGGGCCCTGATGGAATGCACCCACGAGTGCTCAGGAAGCTGGCTGATGTCACTGCAAGGCCACTCTCAATAATCTCTCATTCATCGTGGTGACTGGGAGAAGTGTCTGAAGACTGCAGTAAAGCAAGTGTCACTCCTACATTCATGAAGGAGGACCCAGGGAACTGCAGACTGGTCAGACTCACCTTGATCCTTGGGAAGGTGATAGATCACCTAATCCTGGAAACCATTTCCAGGCGTGTGAAGGACAAGAAAGTCATCAGGAGTAGTCAGTCTGAAATGACTAAGGGCAAGTCATGCCTGACCAACCTCACCGCTTCCTATAATGGCTTGGCTTGGCAGATGATGGCAGAGCAATGAGCATTGTTTACCTTGACTTCAAGAAGGTTTTCAACACCATTTAGCATAAGATTATCACTAAGAAGCTGTTGAATTATGGACTGGATGAGCAGATAGTGAGATAGATTTAAAAACTGGCTGAATGACCAGGCCTAGAGTGTGGTGGTAGATGTGCAAAGTCTAGTTGAATACCAGCAACTAGCAGTGTACCCCAGAGGTCTCTACTGGGTCACGTTGAACATGTTCATTAATGATCTGGATGATGGGGCAGAGTGCACTCTCAGAAAGTTTGCTGATAATACCAAACTGGGAGGAAGGACAAATATACTAGGGCGCCATGCTGCCATCCAGCGGGAGCTGGGCAGACTGGAGAAATGGGCTGACAAGAACCTCATGCAACTAAACAAGGGGAAATGCAAATTCATACGCCTGGGGAGGAACAACCCCAGGCATCTGTACGCACGAAGGGCTTCCCAGATGGAAAGCAGCTTGGCAGAAAGCAACCCAAGAATCGTGATGGACACCAAGTGTTGAATATGCACCAGTAATGTGACCTTGCAACAAAGAAGGCCAATGCTATCCTGACTAATGAGCTGTGTTAGGAGGAACGTTGCCAGGAGGTCAAGGTAGAAGATCCTTCCTCTATACCCAGCACTGGTGAGGCCACATCTGGAGCACTGTGTCTAATGCTGGGCTCCCCAGTATGAGACAGACATGGACACACAGGAGGGAGTCCTGCAAAGAGTCATGAAGAAGCTGGACCTATGGACATCTCTCCTACGAGAAAAGGCTGAAAGAACTGGGACTGTTCAGCTTGGAGAAGAGAAGGCTCAGGGGGATCTTTATCAATGTATTTAAATAACTGAAAGGAGAGTCCAAAGAGGATGGAGCCAGGCTCTTTTCAGTGGTGCCTAGTGACAGGACAAGAGGCAATGGACACAAATTGTGAGCGTGACCAAGCACTGGCACAGGTTACCCAGACAGTTTTTGGAGTCTCCCTCCTTGATGATAATCAAAAGCCATCTAGATGTGGTCCTGGGCAACCAGTTCTAGCTGGCCCTGTTAAACAGGAGGAGTTGGATCAGGAGACCTGTAGAGGTCCCTGTCAAACTTGGACATTTTGCGGTATGATAAGGAATAAATTACACTGTATTCTCCATTTTTTTTTTATAGCTTATATTTATTTTATAATCCATTATATCATGTACATACAATAATGCTATAGTATTTTCTTATGATGACAGACATTTTTATCTTGTCTATTTCTTGGAGCAGAGACTAGTGCATGGTACTGGATGTTTAAAAGTACTTTGAAGTTCTAAAAATTAAAATAACAGGCAGGCAATTTAGAAAAAAGTAATTCAGCAGCCTTTCAGTTCTTGAACATTTCTGTGTGACTGTTAACTGGGATGGCGCTAGGTGGATGAGACCGGTTTAGAATCATAGAATTGTTTCGTATAGAAGTGACCTTAAAGATGATCTACTTCCAATCCCCCTTCAATGGGCAGGAACACCTTCAACTAGACCAGGTATCTCAAAACCCCATCCAATTCAATCCCTTACACACTTCCCAGGGAGGGGACAGCCACAACATCGCTGGGCAACCTGTGCTGGTGTCTCACCAGTAAAGAATTTCTTCCTAATATCCAATCTGAATACACCCTCTTTCAGTTTGAAAACATTTCCTTAGTCCTGTCACTCCATGCCCTTGTAAAAGGTCCATCTCCAGCTTTCCTGTAGACCCCCTTCAGGTACAGGAAGCATTCTATGAGGTCTCCCCAGAGTCTTCTCTTCTCCAGGCTGAACAACCCCAACTCTCTCAGCCTGTGTTTATAGGAGAAGTGCTCCAGCCCCCTGATCATCTTTGTGGCACTCCTCTGGGCTCGCTCCAACACCTCCATGTCCTTCTTATGTAGTATAATACAATATAGTATATAATATAGTATATAATATATAATCAGTTATAACTGATTACTGATTATAACTGATCACCTTTGCATGAAAACAGAAAATAGTCTCAACACATATTTGGGACTTCACAAATGGATTTGTACATCTTAGTGGCTGCCATGGTAACACGCTTAAGCCCAAAACCTTAAGCCTTTCAAATTCCAGGTGATCTGCAGTCTATCACTAGAGGAATTTAAGGTCAATAAAGGTCTCAGTTACTGACACTAGCATGCACCGGGTACCTAACATTGACTTCAGGGTATTCTCCTGGTACAGCTCAGCTTTCTCAGTGCTGACAAACTCACTGTATACCACCTGCTAGAGCTTTCTCCAAATACATGGCCCAAACCTTGCAGGGGTGGTATTTGATCCAGTTATTTGTACACCAAACAGTCATGGCCTAACAAGATGCAAGCTTTAAGCATAGCAAAAAGGGGCAGCAAAAGCTGTTAAAATTGCCTTATGTTTGTCATATAGTTTGATGGTGAAGATATATATGCTTACGAGAGAGATGCATGTCTGGATCTCCCTCAGACAACGGAGACACCCAGTGCTCTCAAAGACCAGGCAGTTTTCATTAGGCTTTCAGAGAGAACACTCATAATTAGGGAAAAGTAGACTATGTCTCCAGGTTTGCATCTACCTCTTATTTACTTAGATCCATGATGCTGAATTTGTCAAAAGACTTCATTAAAGGTGTATTATTGAATTACAATTATATTAATTGCTTTGCAAGTTACTTTAAGAGTAACTTGAATTAGTCTTTCTTATATGGCATGTTAACCTGAAAGTTAGCAAAGCTAAGAAACATTGTTCAGCAGGAACTGGCTGTTGTATGTATTTAAAATTAAGGGCCTTATACATAAATGGTATTTGGAGTCCATAGTTTATGCTTTCTAAAAAGTTATTGACACAGGCACCTTGTTCATCCAGAGCTTGTAAATTAGTCTCCAGGCTGCTTTTATACCAGTATAACAATTAATAAGAGCTATGATAATTGGAAATTTAAAACATTTTTATACAATTAAATTCTAAGGACAAAAGCCTTTTTTATTATTTATTAAAGCAGTACAAAAGCAGACTGGAGACACTGGGATTTCACAATGGTTCTGTCAAAAAATTTACATTACTGGCAAACAGCTACTTGATAGAATTAGGAAAAGAAACGGTAAATGTAATTTTTTTAGAAGTTACTCAATTTAAGCAATTGTAACTTGTAGGTAAAGTCTTGGTCATCACTAACCAGCTGAAATTATTAAGTTTGTCATAGATCTAAAATTCAATATTATTTTCTATCAAATCCTTCTCTTGTTAGCTACATTAGTGTCTTGGTTTAGAACAGCCA
>VZRW01004551.1:234638-256493 GCA_013398125.1 Aegotheles bennettii | reverse complement strand
TGGGCCCGAGCGGGGCGGGGGGGGCCTGGCCCGGCCCGGCCCGGCCCCGCCATCGGGGATCGCCTCGGGGGTGCCTTGGAACAAACCGGGAACAAACCCTTGGAACAAACCGGGTGCTCTGGGCTTTCCGAACGGCTGCGGAAAAGTTGACTTCTCGGGCGACTTCGGAACTTCCTTGTTTTCTTGTTTTCCCTCTTCTAAGACGTTGTACTTTCTGTCCTAACTCGGGGATCTTTATTTTCTTGAATTTAAGTAACGAGAATTACTGACACGAGTTCCCAGCTCTGCCTGCACGGCGCTGCTTAAATCCTGACCGGAGTGAGACAGGACTGGTCTTGCTCTGAGAGCTGTGTCCGGTGACATGAATGGATTTCAGAGTAAACAACTGAGCCTTCAGGCTGGGGGCAGGGGGCTGGCTTTGCTGTTGAAACATTTTCCCTGTGATAAATGTTTCAGATGTGTTACATGTGTTTCGTAGGTTACATGTGTTTCATATGTTACAGGTTTAGATGTGTCTTCAAACAGATGTAATAAAGGTGAGATTTTTCGTTTGCTGACAACATGGAAGATGAGTGCAAAGCCTCTGTCAAAATCACTGTAAACAGTAAAATGCAATTACATTTTTTTCTGAATAATCATAAACTTAGATATGACCATAATGCACATTTGTGGGACCAAGTGGTGTGTGCTAGTCAAAAGGTGTGTCAGCGTTTTGTATCTCATGGACAAAGTTTGCCCTTCCCTAAAAAGGTGTGTGAAGTGGATCACACAGGCTTTTAGTCTTTTAAGGAGCTCTTTGATACAGTTTCCATTGTCCTTAATACAGTACCAGGGATGGAGCTTTAACATTTTGTTTTGAACCGGATTTAGAAGAACGTAGAGCA
This sequence comes from Aegotheles bennettii, assembly GCA_013398125.1. NCBI lineage: Eukaryota > Metazoa > Chordata > Aves > Caprimulgiformes > Aegothelidae > Aegotheles > Aegotheles bennettii. The sequence goes on along the minus strand of VZRW01004551.1, from coordinate 255,609 downwards.
CTGAAAGAAAAGCAAAAACTGTGTCGGAGTAGGGCAAAGAAATATTTGATAGAGACAAACAGAAGAAGAAGGTGAGTATCTAGGGTTCTTTTGGTGGGAGGCTAAAAAAAAGTGAGCCAAAGCTCAATATATTTCTACTATTTGCATGTTCACATTGTTAAATCACCTCACTGCTTTGTTCTAGAGGAATTGGGGCTGAAAAATTTCACTACAGTTTCTTGCTGTAGGACAAATGAAACATAAAAAGAACAATATTCTGAGTTACTTGCTACTTTCTGGAAATTCACTGTGGTCACCTCTTATTGTGTAAAGTAAAGGCGAGTAAGGCTTTCATTTTGTGGATATGCATTTCTAGTCTTACTCTGGTTTTCACTGCCTTCAATGAACACACAAACAGCACGTTGGGGTTGTGCAGTTCGGGTCAACAGGCAGGCAGTTGTCCTTGCCTTTTGAAGTGTACACTTTTCTTCTGCATAGCAGCTGCACAGCCCCCCTTTCACAGTGCAGCTTTGTGCTCCCACCTCCCAGTAAACACAACACAAAGTCTTCCTGGTACGGGATGATCAACATTCTGACAAATTGACATTTTAAACAGAGCTTGGAATATTCTACCTTTCAGCATCTGTGAAAATGCAAAGTCATGAAATACTCTGTGACAAATCGATTAAGCAAATTGCACACTGAGATGTTTCAATGAAGGGCTGTTAGTTTAACAGGCACAAGGGGCTTTTCCCTAGCACAGAGATCGTGCTCTCACATACAGGAGACTTGGCTGTCTATACTGCAGAGGTAGTTGGGTTCCTCCTTGCAAGTCCCCAGCCTCAGGACAGGTTCCTCTGCCTCGTGTTAACTTTCATCCCGCATAGTTCCCATATCAGATGATTTCTGTTGTACAATGTTTACTTACTGAAATATGTTGATAGCTCATAAGAGAGGCAGTAGACATTGTTTATGCTGCCATTTTGGCTTGACAGTATGTGCTGTCAGCATATGTTTTGAAATACAAAGAAATATGGAAGAGGAAATATAATCACCTGGGAGTAATTAAAGACAGTGTGAGACCCACAGCCTTTGCAGATAATAAACTGAATTTCAGCTGAAAGATTAAATATCATATTTAGTTTTATGGAACAGTGCCACTGTAACACAACACATCTCAGATAAACACTATTGTTTTACTGGTCTTGAAATATTATATGCTGATGTAAAAGCAAATACCAGACAGCCTGCGTATTTCTGATAGACCGGCATAATTAAACTAGTACTTGTTAATACATAAATACATTTCCATATGAATTTCATAGCAGCCTTAAGAAACACCATATAAATCCAAGTTACTCAGGTGAGCCAATTAAAAATTCAGGTATGTTGTTCATAAAATGCAATCTTTAACCAGATCAGGCTGGTCAGAGCCCCATCCAACCTGACCTTGAAAAGTAAACAGTGCTGTGCAGAAAACATGCAATAGATTACACAGTTTATTTGACTCACAGAATCACGGAGTGGTTTAGATTGGAAGAGACCTCTTGAGGTCATCTGGTCTAACCCCCCTGCTATGGAAGGACCACCTGGAGCTCATTGCCCGGGTCCACATCCAAATGGCTTTTGAGTATCTCTAAGGATGGAGACTCCACAACCTCTCTGGACAAGCTGTGCCATTGCTGGGTCACTCACAGTAAAAAAAAAAGTATTTCCTGATGTTCAGACAGAACCTCCTGTGTTTCAGTTTGTGTCCATTGCTTCTGGTCCTGTTACTGGACACCACTGAGAAGAGCCGGGCTCCATCCTCTTTACATCCTCCCTTCAGGAATTTATAGACATTGATAAGATCCTCCCTGACCCTTCTCTTCTCCAGGCTGAACAGTCCCAGCTCTCTCAGCCTTTCCTCATAGGAGAGATACTCCAGTACATCATCTTCGTGGTCCTTTGTTGGACTCTCTCCAGTTTATCCATGTCTCTTTTGTACTGGGGAGCCCAGAAATGGACACAGCACTTCAGGTGCGGCCTCACCAGGGCTGAGTAGAAGGGAAGGATCACTTCTCTTGGCCTGCTGGCAGTGTGTTGCCTAATGCAGCCCAGGATACCATTTGCTGTTTGCAGCAGCAAGGGCCCATTGCTGTCTCACGTTCATCTCGGTGTCCAGCAGGATCCCCAGGTCCTTTTCTGCAAGGCTGCTTTCCAGCAGGGTGGCTCCCAGCATTTGTTGGTACCTGGAGTTGTTCCTCGCCAGGTGCAGGAATTTGCACTTCTCCTTGTTAAACTTCATGAGGTTCCTACTGGCCCACTTCTCTAGTCTGTCTGGGTCAGTCAGCAGGACCCTCTGATATATGAGCCACTCCTCCTAGTTTTGTGTCATCTGCAAACTTAGTGAGGGTGCACTCTGCCCCATCATCCACAATCATTAATGAAGATGTTAAATAGGACTGGGACACGTATTGACCCCTAGGATACACTGCTAGTTACAGGCCTCCAACTGGACTTCATGTCACTGATCACCACCCTCTGGCCACTCGGCCAGCTTTCAATCTGCCGCCCCATCTGAGCATCCAGCCTGTACCTCAGCAGTTTGTCCTATGAGGATCCTATGGGAGACAGTATCAATTGCCGTAGTGAAGTCCACGTAGGCAATATCCACTGCTCTCCTCTCATCTACCGGGCTAGTAGTTTCTTTGAAGAAGTTTATCAAGTTGGTTAACCATGACCAAATTTAATGTCAACCTTAAATTTATAAAGCCTATGCTGAAAAGTAGTAACAGTGAATTTCCCTTAGCAAATGTATCGAGGGGAGATACATCAGAGCTTCTGCTCTATTCTCAGTCTTGTGTCATTTAGGTTTATTCTCTTTGTGTTGCATCATGGAAGAAAACTTTTATGTGGTTTTGGTTTGTTTTGGGTTTTTTTGAAGAACCACCACCAGCCTACTTTTAAACAAGGTTGTACCAAGGCTGAACCCAAGTCTGATAGCCCCTAGTGCCCAGCTAATGAGAACTGCATATGCAGAGAGTTTGCAGATTGAGCTCTTCTGTTTTCAACCTTTTCTAAATGTACTCATAATGAAATTTTCCCTGACAGTGTTGTTTTGATCTGTTGTCAATACCTCTAAAATGCAGCAGCTTCAGTATTAAAAATACTCACCTTCTAACAAGATGTTTTCAATTAATTGGTTTATTAGTAAAAGACAGCAATATCACTTGCACATAGAAGAGGAAGTACAGCTTTGCAAAGCAGAGTCTCAGAAACTTAATTCACAGATCTTTTTCAAAGCAAATGCTTAGAGGAACTCGTTTTCCTTCCCATCTGATGCCATTGGTTTCTTTGCATCTCTTGTGCTCACCAAGCTCCTTAGTTTTGTGTTAACAGCAGTACTTCAACCTAGTGAACAAGCAGCTTACTTATTATTTTTACATGAGTTGCTCTAGTATCAAGAAAGTAATTCCTTTATTGTCTCGCTAATACATGAAGTTGCAATTTCAAGACCAGCTTAAGAATTAAATATGCTTTGGGGCAGTAGCTGACAGATATTTTGTTTAAATAACAGTATTCTGGAAATAATAGCTACTGACTAAACACATTCTTGATGGAATTGAATAGGATATCATATTTTGTGCTTATATACTGCAGCTGCTAACTTGCTGGTGACTGCAGCCATCCTGCTGTTTTTGCTCCACGCAAAATGTGATCCCATTTTACTGTAACGTTACTGGCTACAGGTTGTTGGTTCATTCTGGAAATGCAATTGTCTGTGTGCATTTTTAAACGAACCTTAGAGTCAGCTGTCTTGGTTCAAAATTTTAAATTACCTTGAAATCTGAATAGCTGATCCATCTGTAGTAACTGGGGAAGGAACTGTTTTTCCAGTTGATATCAGTTTCCAACCTATTCCCATTACTGCTGTTTTTTTTCAAAAGTATCTTATTTTCATCATATGCACAAGCTTTGTGCTCCACCTACTGGCTGATTATCACTGATTATTTAATAAGAGCTCTGTAAATTATTCATCAGTGTTGCTATCCAGAGCAAAAATCAGTCTAGTGCCAGAAATGAGAGAAAAATGTTAGCACTTGGTAAACAGGACAAATTGTTAAGATTTTAGTATTGTTTTCTACCTGAAATGGAACTGTGAAAGGTAGTGGTCACTGTAACTGTGCAGACCTGAAACCCAGTATTGCCGTTTCTGGTGATGGGCCACAGGGTTATGCTGAATTTGCAAGGCCTCAGGACAGATGCTTGCCAAGCTTGCTCTCTCTGAACTTTTCTTGACCTGCCCACAACTTTGTTTTGCTTGGTTTAGCTGAAACAGCAATTTCTCTGATTGACCAGGTGTCTGTGGCTAATTTATTTTGCCTTTGTTTATCTTTTTATGATATGACTGTAGTTTTATATAGCAGTAACAAGCTGTTGTTTGATATAGCAGATGAGATATTTATGACTCTAACATAATGATGCAGAGTTGGAAATACAGGCATGGTATGATCACAGGGGCCTTGAGAATTGGAGGTGAAGGATGCGGCGTAGAGGAGTACAGGCAGGGGATGATAAGAGATGGTGCACAGGCTTGGCACTGGAGACCCCACAGCCATAAACAACTCACCAAGAGTTGGCTAAAGAAATACAGACCTAGAACCAACAAAACTGGCTTTAGGAGTACAAAGAAAACAAAAGTATAGTATGTAATATATGTAAAAGTCACCATGTATTTGGACGTATCGTGGAGCTGCAAAACAATGAAGAAAGAGTATTAAGGTGTTAAAGCACATTAGCAAATACAAAAATTACTCCAAGTGGAACCTGAGGTGAGGAAGAATAAAGCATTAACATGAACATCACACTACTGGTGAAGGGACTTCAGATACTGACAACTCACCATAACACCCCAGCACCACCAGAATGAAACAAACACCTTTGGGACACAGAAGAGCAACGGAAACGTGAGCATAACATCAGGAAAAGGGGTAAAAACTCATCGTGTGAATAACAATTTAAGCTGTATTATCACTATGGTTGAGGCTTTCTCTGTATAGAAGTATTCTAACTATGATTATTTTTTGTAACAATTATATCTGGATGAATAATGATTAGACTCTTAAGATTTTAATTATGCTAAAAAAAAAAAAGTTTTGTCTTTATCTATGGTGTGTTTACTTTATGCCCATAAATAAGATTTGGAGTGTAAGAACTGGTGGATAGTGCCAGCATCCCTCCTGTGAACCGTTGGGGCATTTTGGAAAACAGCTCTCTTTGGGCCCTTACAGCAGTGTAAAGGTCAGTTCTTATGAAGACCTTACAGCAGTTTGGGGCTACCCTTTTGTCTTCATTATATGGTAATCAGAGAAGATGAGGGAATAGTGTTAATATATGTTCCTATGGTCCTGGTAAGTACCTTTCTTAAAGAAAAAACTTGATTTATGGGCGACCTCTGCAGATCCTTATAAGGTTGGGATCGCCCAACCTTATAGCCTTCTATGAGGAAGTAACTAGGTGGATGGATGATGGTAGAGTGGTAGATGTGGTTTATCTCGATTTCAGTAAGGCATTTGACACTGTCTCCCACAGCATCCTCGTAGATAAGCTGATAAAGTATGGGTTTGGTGATCAGGTAGTGAGGTGGATCAAGAACTGGTTAAAGGGAAGAAGTCAGAGAGTTGTAGTTAATGGGACAGAATCCAGTTGGAGGTCAGTAACTAGTGGAGTCCCTCAGGGGTCGGTACTGGGACCGGTGTAGTTCAATATCTTCATCAACGACCTGGATGAGGGTACAGAATGTATCCTCAGCAAGTTTGCTGATGACACTAAACTGGGAGGAGTGGCTGACACACCAGAAGGTTGTGCTGCCATTCAAAGAGACCTTGATAGGCTGGAGAGTTGGGCGGGGAGAAACTTAATGAAATTCAACAAGGGCAAGTGCAGAGTTTTGCATCTGGGGAAGAACAACACCATGCACCAGTACAGGCTGGGGGCTGACCTGCTGGAGAGCAGTGTAGGAGAAAGGGACCTGGGGGTCCTGGTGGACAGGAGGATGACCATGAGCCAGCAATGTGCCCTTGTGGCCAAGAAGGCCAATGGCATCCTGGGGTGCATTAGAAGGGGGGTGGTTAGTAGGTCGAGAGAGGTTCTCCTCCCCCTCTATTCTGCCCTAGTGAGGCCACATCTGGAGTATTGTGTCCAGTTCTGGGCCCCACAGTTCAGGAAGGACATGGAACTGCTTGAGAGAGTCCAGCGCAGAGCCACTAAGATGATTAAGGGAGTGGAACATGTCCCTTATGAGGAGAGGCTGAGGAAGCTGGGTCTCTTTAGCTTGGAGAAAAGGAGGCTGAGGGGTGACCTCATCCATGTTTACAAATATGTAAAGGGTGAGGGTCAGGACGATGGAGCCAAGCTTTTTACAGTGCTGACCAACGATAGGACAAGGGGCAATGGTTGCAAACTGGAGCATAGGAGGTTCCATGTGAATATCAGGAGAAACTTTTTCACTGTGAGAGTGACAGAGCACAGGAACAGGCTGCCCAGAGAGGTTGTGGAGTCTCCTTCACTGTAGACATTCAAAACCCGCCTGGATGCGTTCCTGTGTGATGTACTGTAGGTGACCCTGCTCTGGCAGGGGGGTTGGACTAGATGATCCTTCAAGGTCCCTTCCAACTCTAGATTTCTGTGATTCTGTGATTCTGTGATATATGGTGTGTTTCCTGTTTGCCCATGAAGGGGATTTTGAGTGCAATGCCCCATTCTAGCCTTTTCTTGATCTTACTGTAGTCATTAAGTATACAAATACCCTCCTACCTCAGTTTTAAAATTACTGTGTACTGTTTTGCAAATGTGATTTGGCAATGGATGAATAATATCAACTTAGTATCAAAAGGTTCATCTCTTAGAGTTCCATAAGCACTCTATATATTCCTTTTTATATTTTCATTCAAGGTAGCAGTAAGCATTTGGTCGACCTGGTAATGTAGCATCCATTACTTCACTGTGAAGATAATTCAATAAAATTCACCAGGAAATAGTTCCACCATCTGGTCATACTGTTTTTAACATAAAAACATAATGTCTGTATATGTGAAACAGCTAAATATTTGAAGTTTCGTATTCCAAATTCACTATAAACATCTTGGCAGCAGTTGCAAAAATTGCTGCACCACTGGATTGTTTATAGTAGACAGAAAAAACTGGGTTAAAAAAACACCAGTCAGGAAATTCTTCTGCTAACTCTCCATCTTAAAGCCGTAAGCTTTTGCCAATGTTACATCTGTGATATGAACCTAAGCTGGTGGCTTAAGGAGAGTGGATGAACAAACATTTGTTTAACTGTTTTTCTGTAATATATCAATATACAATTGTAAAATTATTTATTTTACATAGCACACCTGGGTGTCACAATTTACATTCCGTGAGGTCAAGAAGTTAATGATTCAGGCTTCACTGAATATCTTTAATTCATTTCCTTACATTTAAAATAAGATTCTTTTTCTCCCTCATGTCTTAATCTAAACCAAATAGTGATCACGATGAGCTGTCATGATAAAAACCTCTTGCATCAGCATTTGAACTTGCCCATTTCCAGCTATATGGAACAAGAGTCTTTTTTTTTTTTTATGCCAGTTCTTAGGAATGTGGAAAAGTGCAACTAAGTCATACTCTGAAATCATTTAAAAGCAAATAAATAAGGGCTCTGTCAGAATTTACTCTTTCCTTTTTGGAGTTATACTCTGGAATTCTTCCAGGTGCAAAATTGTAGAATTTCCCACATGTCTGAATTTAACAACTACAGTTCAACTAAAGGTCTTCTTGAGCAGCTTCTAGAAATATTAAGGGGATCAAGAAGAATGCGTTTAAAGTACTTACTAGGATAAGTAAGTCTGTTTCCTCTGTTGTGATTTTCCTATTTCTTTAGTCAGGATAAAGATGTAAAATACTGTGGATTTCTATGTCAGACTTTAACATAAGTGAAATACAGGAATACTGAAAGTTGACAATGAACTCTAACTCTACTTTTTTAGCTCTAAATTCTGGATTGTACAGACAATTAAGGTTCCTGTGAAATTTTAACCAAATTGCAGTAAGACCACTTATGTGGATAGAGTTCTCTGCAGATTTTTTCTATTTTTGGATAACTGCTTGTCCAGCTTCATCACATGCCTCAAGTGAAGCCATTCCTGCTTGCTGACAAACTGAAGCTTGCAAATGAAACTTGCAGTGTTTGGATTATATTTTAGTTTAATTGTTTCTCTTTGCGTAAGTCAATCTTCTCTCATGCTTCATTTGAAACCGTAGAGTTTTATAACTTCATCTCTAGAAGAGGAGTTACCTTGAATTGTAGAAATTCACCTGGATTTTTGAAAATGTAACTATTAAATGTAATTTGAAAAAAACAGAGTGCTAAAATAAAATGTAAGCTACCACCTGTAGGCTGTAAAATGCAGGCTATCACCTACATGTTACAGGGTGTAGTTTCAGCAGTTCTTGTGATCCAATTGTGAGGAATACCACTGCTGAGAAATCTGGAGCTTTCTGAGAGGAATGTATTTCCAAAGTAGAAACAGTAATTGCTTTTGTTGTTCACTGGCATTTTGATTTCTGACCTTGGAGAACATTAATCCAGAGTGCTACATATATTAGCAAAAGCAGTGGATCCTTTTTCACATTTTGTCTCTTACTTCTGGCTTTTCATATGCTCCATCACTGTCTTTCTTGAGCGTAACACTTGTAGTACTGGAGGTGTAGTATTGAGGAAGGGAAGATCAGATGTAACACAACTTCTGATGTGGGGAGGAGTTTTAAGATGCACTCATAATGATGGCAGGAATGCAAGTAGGTAGTCTTTGTGATTTGAGGTTTGAATAGCTGGATGGAATCTGTTTACATTGCGTTCCCACTTAAAAAAAATAGCATCTTCAGTTTCTGTTAATGAAAGATAAGAATTTGTCCATAAAATTGGGAAATCTCAGTCATTAGTTTCAGAATGTTTTGACAACTGTGCATATACAAATTTTCAAACTAGTGAAAGTTCCTTATGTCTCTGTCTGCTATGCTTTGGCTTCCAAGTGGATTAAAGTGGATATTCCTGCAAAAGTGTGTACTTGGGAATTAGTTGGCAGTTTTCCTATTTTTTACTATTATGCAATTATGGCCTTTAGACTTTCTAAAATAAAAAGTACCCATTTCAAATGATTTTTCCGTTTGTTTTCACAGGTGATCACTCAGTGCTTTGAAGGGATACTAGAGAGGGTCAAGTTGACTATTTCAGTTTGAGCTTTTTCCTTGAAAAGTAAAGGGAAGAATCATTAAAATAGCTTGAGTTAAGGATTAGCAGCTTTGCTCTATTAAGCAAGAAGATCTGTGAAGCATCTATAAGTGACTAAAGTTGTGGGAAGGTATCTTTCTTACTGTGATGAGAGAAACAAAGAGCATATGGCTAAACACCACTGCCTTTCTTTCCACTAATGCTGGCTAGGAGTGGGACTCTGCCTAGTGACCTGTCAAATCACATTTCTAACACAGAGAGCTTTAAAGATGGGAAGCTCCCAGTTGTAGTGGTCCTTGCATGGCAGGCTTTAGAAGTTTAACTTGGAGAATATTACTTTACGGTGTTGCTCTATTTGAATATGGCTTGCCTGCATAGGCACTGTGCCAATAAATTCACTGGGTTTGTTTCAGTCAAGGAGCTAGTTTCAGTTTGTCAGTAACAGTTCATGATTTTGTCAGCCGGAATAAAAATTCCACATAGCTTCATCAAGCTTGTGCCTACTGAGGGAAAGCCTTATGATGATGGTTGGTTTTGCTTAGAGGCTGCTTTGCTTTCCAGCCAGTAGAAGGACACATTTGACATATTTGACATTAACAACTGATTCTGTCAATCATAGTTCAACATTACTGTTTTATCCCATCTTGTGCTACTAATCTGTTTGTCTTTCAGGAAGCTTCTCAACAACTAAAAGTTGATGCTAACTTACATATTTATAGGTAAAAGCTGTAATTCCTTTGTGTTATTTCTAAATAACAATTTTTAAACTGTTAATATTTCAGCTCGTGGAAGGTGCACACGCACACAGCATTTGCAGCTCACCTTCCTATTGATCTTGCCCACTGTGATACATTTACATGTTAATGTAAAGACGGTAGTGAAAGTCACATTGGTGACAAGAAGTGGTTAAACCTGCATGTTAATTCATGTATAAGAGAGAATCAAGTATCTGGTTGAAGCTAAAAAATAAAATTATTACAGTGTCTCTTCTTCACCATTCACTGTCCTGTTTGCATTCAGACAAACCATTAAAAACCAGCTGTGCTGAAGTTTATAGCGTTTAATTTATGGACAAGCAAGCTTTTGTACTAAAATTGCAAATTGTTAAGCAAGTAAGTGACTAATATTTTGCTAAGTGTAATTAGAAAACATAAAATTATCTACTTTTGCTTCTTAAATACAGGGCCTTTGAAGAAAGACAGAAGCAAGAAGAAGAAAAAGAACGAAGACTTAGAGAACAAATTTTGCAGCAGAGGAAAATTAAGCTTCAGGAAGCAACTGATAAGTTCCAGCGTGCTCAGATGCCTTTTTCTCGGAACAAACAAATAGGTTTGTAAATTAAAATTTAACCATTATCACAATATAAGTGGTTTTCTATTAGTAGAGTATAATTGAGGCAAACAGAACAATTAACTTCAATCAAATTAATGTAATTCTTTAGTATAAACATAATATAAACATAACTGACAAGATACTCAAATCTGATACATATTATGAATGGGTAGAGGGAATTTAATAAAAACATATTTTTTTTCTAAAAATTGTGAGATATTTCATTATATTCTGGCCATCGTAAGTACATCACCTTCTTAGGATATTGTGGCTTCCTGGGTTTTTCCCACCTTTTTCACTGTAATCTGCTTATGGCTTGACAATACTGTGCTTTCACAGCTGGGTGTGAAGCATTACAAGGCCACTGGAAGTTACCAGGATAGTATAATGATTCTCTATTTGAATCCCTGAATAGGAAATATTCAAGAATGTGCATTTTGTTTGTGAGTAAGTAAAAGTGGTCCTAGCATATATTAATGCATTACGTAACTTTTACTGAATTAGTCAGCTTTTTAAGCTGTTCTCTCACTGCTGGGAAGTTATGGTCACTTCTGCTGAGTTCCTGCTGTCTTGGAATCAGTGCCGATTGGCGGGAGTTTTTAACAGCATCTGCCAAGTCTGATTTCCAGTCAACTTTCCAGTGTTGAAAATCTGAAGATATGGTATATTACTTAGGTATTCTTTAATGGATTTACTCTCCCAACTGCAGTTGTGCCAGCTGTGAGGTAATGTCTCTGACTTCAAGATCAAATGTCAGACTAAAATAACAAAATAGAACAGTACTGGTTTAGGGCTTCAGTACTGGTTTAGGGCTTCTTCATAGCTCTACTGACAGCCCAGACTGTGTAGCAATACAGTGAATCACAATTTTTTTTCTTGGTTTTCCTTTATAGAAATTCTGCCTCTGCCACTTTCTACCCTACTTTTGCTTGCTTGAAAGAGACAACACCTTGTGCCTGTCTGGACTCTTTCTTTCTGCACTGGTTTGGTTAGTAAGTCACAATTTGGCCTCTATAAAACATCTGCAAGCCATAACTTTGGCTTAGTGTGCGAGCAGAATAATCATGATGTAAAAACAAAGCTAGTGCTGGATTTTTTAACCGCTTACTTTTTCAACAGTGCAGTCTAGAAACAAATAGCAAAAGTGTTGAATACGTGTTACTGTAAACACTTAGACTAGGGGTTTGTGTCAGATGAACTAGAGATGCTCCAGCATGTGTAATGATGCTAAACCACTCAGCTTATTATAACAGTCTGGATTTAGGCTTCCAAACTTAAGAAAATAAACCAAACTATGGTAAAAGATTCCATTTTTAAATTTTTTTTTCCATGGTATTTTTTACTCTAATCCCTCTAGTCCAGACAAAAGCAGATTTTCAGTTAGAAGAAGCTCTTGAACAAATTAAAGGATTAGTTTTAACACCAGGACTGTGCTTGCCAAGCCAAAACAAAACCAACTTCAGGTAAGCATTTCTGTTTACTTTGATGATCAAAGAAAGTAAATTGCTTAGTGTATTCAATAAACTGCAGACAATTACTCTTTAAGAAATTGTAGGGCATTTCTTTAGCGGCAAAGAAAGCATTTCTGTGAACTGTTCCAATGAAACATTATGAAACATCCTTCGTGTCGATTTGGTAAAACAGCAGAGGACATGACACAACCCTATTCCCTTCAGCAGAATTGTGGGAATAGTCGGTGCTAAACCCTGTCCATGTTCAGTTACAACCTGACTCAGATTGCCATGGTTATCAAACCATCTGCTGTTCTCTGAAGTATAAAGTATTCTGTCTAGGTGATTTCTTATTCTTAATCAGATTTTTTCTTTTTGACATTTAAGGACAGGTCATTTTGTATATTCATCCCATGATCTTATCTTCTTTCCAGCTGCCATTTCTATAATTTCTCATCCTCCATAAGTGTCCTGAACATCCAGATAACAATTTCACCTGCAATTTCATTTAATGTATCACATACAACTTGAATTGCATACTTTTCACTTTGCCCAGGCATTTTTTCTAAGAAACCTTGACTTATCAATGAATGTTTCTTCATGCATAATTTATCTGCTGTATTTGATACTCCTTCCTGATTATCCCCTTCCTAATCTCTCATTTCTTTAACATTTCAGTTCAGGGTTTTATTTTTGTTGTGCTGCTTTTTTTATTACTACTATTATAATTATTTTCTTCATGCTGTAAATTGTGCGGATGTTCAGAATAGAGAAATTCTGTCTAGAAGGGGTGTCCCTACTTTTGAGCTTCAATGTATTCTTCATTGTGACATTATTATTCAGTTTGATTACCTTTCTACTGCTGATTAAAAAATGTTTGCAGGCGACAAACTGGGCAATTGAGAAAATATTTCATACCTCTCAGAGCTAAATACTCATGCTATCTGCTAGTCAGTATGCATATAGTTCTGCAGCTGCTACACTGGATTGACAAAGGATTGAAGCCATAAAACCAACCAAACACAAATCTACCTGCTAAATATAAGTTGAAATTATGGCAAAAAAACGTACATGTTTCTGAACCCTGTCTTAGGGTTCCTGGTAATTTCTCTCACTGCACTGATAGGCTCAATTAAGGACAGCAGCTCAATGCCTCTTCTTGCTGTCTTTATCATTTGTTTCTTTATTTTTAATCTTTCTTCAAAATGCTCGTTGTGCCTCGAGGGCTCACAGCCTTCTCTCAGGACATCATCAAACCACTTATTTCCTTAATTTCTTACAGTATAACATTGCTGTCAATCCATATTATATTTGTATAATTTTAAAAATTCACTATCCTGTAATAGTGATAGCATGTTCTTTTCCTAATTTTTATTTTTATAACCTGATTTAATAAGAATATTAAATTTATGCATTCATATTCTTTTAGTTTGTGTTCCCCTAGTAACCAAATTGGAGAGAGCTAAGAATCTCAAAGTTAAATATAATTCAAGTTTGAAATTGAGCAAGGAAGAAAGTATTGGAAGAAGTGACCCCAGCATGAAAAAGGCTTAAAAGTTGAGTCTTTTGAGTTGACTTTGTCACTAAATTGACATTTATCTACATAAAAGTCAAGTCTGCCACACAAGCCAGTTACTACGGATATGACAGCACATGAATATCTTGGAACCTGCCACAGAATGTGCTACCTCTTCCCCAGCTGGTAACTAGGAGGTTTGGGTAGGAGTCACACGCGGTGGTTGAAGGAGGATGTAGAGAATGTAGGGGTATGGTAAATAGTGAAAAATAATTAAGTTATTGCAGTACAGGCTTGTGAACCAGGGTAAGGCATACAAATTAATATGAAATAAAGCTTTGTTTATTCTAATGCTAAAAATTTGTCTTCATTCCTTGTGACAGAAAATACTCTATGCATTTTTGTCTGCATCTCACACAATCCTTTGCTAAGCACTGAGATTCAAACTGATCACGTGCTATGCAACATAGATTCTCTGGTCTGCTGCAGAAGATCTTAGTGCAGCTTGTTCCTGTTAGGTTTGGTCTGGGAGCCATAGTTTGTGTGGGTCATAGAAGTGGCATTTTTGTGTTTTCAAGCTTGGTTCCAAAAACTGCAAAATTCTCTTAGAGGGCAAATAAATTTCTTGCAAATAAATACAGCAAAGTAAGCTCTGATACAGAAAAAAATTTGAGAAAGTTCTCAAAGGTGAAGGTTCTTCAAAACTCACCAGTTCTGAGCTGTAAAGCTTTAAAAATGTCTTATAATCCTTATAATTGAAAATCTTAGGACAGCTAAGAAGAGGTAGTAAATCCCTTTCTGGATTTGTGTCTCCTCTTACACTTCTGCAAACACTCAAACCAAAAATCTTGTATCATCTTTAGAATTTACCTTCCCTCAGAAACAGAATGTACAGAATTAATTGACAGTCTCTTTTTAAAGGAAGAAATTAATACTGTATTAATTATTCAAGATAAATATGGCTATAGACCCAACAGGATACAGGTGTATTTTATAAGGTTCTAGAATTCTTAATGTCTATTTAAAAATTTGTAAAAAATTAAATTAAGCAACAGAGGCATATTACCACCTCTTGGAGAAAAGCAAAAAATCCTGGAACACCTAATGAGTGAGAGATCCTATTCTGTGCTTGCAGAAAGCTACATTGCTTCTAGTAAAATTTAGTTATTAAATGCTGAAACAAAGATTTTGGTCAACTCATTAGCCGAGGAATTGAGATGTGTGCACATTACATGTGTAAATGGTGTGCTGCTCTTTGTACAAGATATATTTCCCTGATTGTGTTTAAAAACAGTTGTATTTTATTAGGTTCAGTCTTGGGATAGACATTTAATTATGATGCATCAAAAAATGTTCTCTGAAAGAAGCTGGAATGTAGGAACTTTTATAAATATAAATGGTCTGAACATCCAAATAGTTATCAAGAAACTTCCCCCCACCTAAAAAAAAAGATTCTTGGGGGGCCAGGAGTGTATTTAGTAGCATGTAGGCTAAAAGTTTACTTTTGCCACAAATTTAGCTAAACACTTTCACTCAATTTAGCAATATTTAAGGGACCATGTTGATGCTGCTAAGGAACTATATATGAGAAATGCATCGTGGGAATGTTGGAAAGTAATCTGCATATTGAATGGACAATGGCTTGTTACCCAAAACCCAGTGATTACGGAGACGAAGTATCATTTCAAATATTGGATCTGATCAGCTTGGTAAAATAAAAGGTGGATCTCCCCTTTTGGGTAAAGGTATACCCATTTTACAAATAACTTCAATGGAAGCTTATACTGTTTCCAAGATCTGTTCTTCTTCACCACCATTTGTAATCATTGTGGGGTACAACAAATACTCGATCCTAATCTTGGCTTCCTAATCAATTGTAAGGGTTATGGCTCTACTAAACAGATGTGAGAATTCAGAGCATGGATCTGGTGACAGATTTCTGTTAATTGCCACTTTGGGTAAACCAGGCTAAGAGCATTTAGAGCCCTTGAACCAGTTTGGAGCCAAAAGACAGGATGAGTGTCCATTACTAAACTGTTCCACCTAGGCAGTCAAGCAAACAAGTCAAGCAGTCAAGTGTAGCTGGCAACCTGGTGATAGTTATATCTCCAGAAAACTAAAGCTTGATGGACCTGGTGGTCAGCTTGATTGAGTTGGTGGTTTTTGGTTTCTTACTGGTTAAAGCTGCTTGTTTCTTGGTTTTGTCATCCTTGATATCTACGTAGTTCTTGCCTCTTGCATTCTAAAGCTTGGTTCCCATTCCTAGTGATCTTACCCAGCCTTGTTCCAGTTCTGTCTGCTTTTTATTCTTGAACATATCTTGTTACACACTCCCTGCCTTCCTAGTCTCTGGTTGCACTTTTTCCTCCTCATTTGGCTTCACATGCTTCTTAGCTTTTTTTCCTGGGTGCCAACCAGCTTCGTGGTTCTTGCTAATTCTCATCTTGTAAAAATCTGTGGTTTCCTCTATCTAATTTGGGCTTACCCTGACCACAGAACCCAGCTACACAGCTACTTCAAAGATATTTTTTTTCAGGTAGCAAAGAAAAATTCTCTTATGTACCGCATTGCTGACATCAGTAGAGTTGGGGGTCTCTATATACTACAAAGCCTTCTTGCTATTTGAAGTAAGGGAATACCTGACAGCATCAGTATATATCTATCCTCTATATAAGCCAACCCCACAGAAAAATAAAGGCCATTATGCTTGTTTTTTTTTTTTAAAAAAAGGAAAAAAAGAAAAAGAAAAAGAAAAAGAAAAAGAAAAAGAAAAAGAAAAAGAAAAAGAAAAAACCCCTCCATGTTCCATTTCTGTAAATGACCAAACTGTTGGCTGACATTTTCCAGACTAATTCAGCCTGAGGCAGTCACCCAACAACCCAATCAGAAAAGTCTGACTATTTATAAATAGCAGAAGAGAAGGTTTAAAATGGAAAGTGTTGGACAGTTTTAGATAGTACTAACAGCAGCACCTGTAGTTACATATAGTTTAGCTGTCCTTCACTTGCCAGGCATTTATTGAAGTATACTTTTGGAAATTAACATGTTTTAAAGTGTACAGTTGACGCATGGAAATAAGCCAAAGTAATATTCTTTACTTGCATCAAGAACCACAGATGACACTTCATCCTCCTCAGCATCTAGAAATGGGTCTTTCCATCAGAAGCAGATTTCTGCAATGGTTGGCTGGGACAAAAGAACACAAGAAAGCAGTAGAACAAGCGTGGATGATAGCCAACTTCTCTTTCAGAAAAATCTAAAAGAAATACGACAACTCTATGAAAAAAAGCATCTCAGCCACTTGGAGGTATGTTATTTTCATGTGATTCATTAAATGATGCTTCTTAAAAGTAATAGGAAGTTTGTTGAGTATGATAAAATGCAAAGTTTGATAAGCACACTACCAAGTAGACAACATTTGAGGGCACACTGCATTATGCCTTACTAATAGATTATTTATAGTAAATTTATACATATTTTTCAATTAGAAATTAAAAATATTTTAAAATATCTGTAAGAATATTTTCATAAATTCTTCAAAGCCATCTGCCATGTTGTCTTTCTTTCTTTGAACGTAAGATTTGTGTGTCAGACTTCTTGGCTCTGAAGTCTCTTACAAAAAAAAGCTGAGGGAGCTGGACTTGTTCAGCCTCAAGAACAGGCGACTGAGGGGGAACCTTATTAGCATGTATAAATACCTAAAGGGTGGGTGTCAAGAAGATGGAGCCAGGCTCTTCTCAGTAGTGCCAACCAATAGAACGAGAGGCAATGGGCAGAAACTGATGCACAGGAAGTTCCATCTGAACATGAGGAAGAACTTCTTTACTGTGGGAGTTACTCTCTGGGAACAGGTTGCCCAGAGAGGTTGTGGAGTCTCCCTCACTGGTGATATTCAAAACCATCTGGATGCAGTCCTGTGCTCCCGGATGACCCTGCTTGAACAGGTGGGTTGGACCAGATGACCCACTGTAGTCCCTTCTGTGACTCTGTGAAGTAGCTAGCCATTAGTCTATCACAGGAGTCTTGTGCTAGCTCCAAACTTAAATTGGTGGCTTGCAATTTACACTTAAATTTCTGCTTTGCTAATTGCTACAGCTCACCACAAAATATTATGGCCATTATAATTATGGTAGATCAAATGCTAGGGGTTTCTTGTTTCTTAGTTTTCTTCCCAATGTATGGTGATTTTATAGGGATTGACTTCAAGATTCTTGAGATCCTTTTTTGTCATCTTTGGAATAGATGCAGGTGTTCCAGTAACAAACAATTAACTTTTTACCTAAGATAATTTTAGGACACAAAATCAGTTTCAAAAGTCACCTTGGAAACCCAGTGAAAATCAGGAAGAACTGAGCTCCAAAGTGATTTCTTATACCTGCACTTCTAAATGTGATTTTAGGTCTCTCAGTGTTGTCTTTTATTTTGGAAACATTGTCTTCAATATTACATATTTTTGAAACAAAAGGACATAATTTTGGACTCATTCTTTTATCTTATATTATTATCTACTGGTATCTGGACTTGTGGTACCTGAAATTACCTTGACACTATGAAGTACCGTCCCTATATATTGGTGATGGCTAAAGGATCATTGGTGGCAATAGAGCAAGGGCTTTTCCTTTTAATATGTGTGTATGGATAACTTTTGAAAAACTGTACACAGGTCAGATATATTTTGGTTTCTTTTATAATGTTATTTTCAGACACATTTATCTCTTTCTTTGTATCTCCTTTGTTCTGATGAGTATTCATGAGAATCTTGAGCAGCTGATGGCTAACATAGAAAATCTCGCTCAACTGGAGTAAATTTCAAAAATGTTGAGGAGACAGAAAGTACAGTTTGTACTGGCAAGATTGTTGATTAGTGTTCAGTCTTATTTCTAAGCATAAAAGAAGGAAGAGCAAATGGCAGTTTATCAAAGACAGCTAATAAATCTGAACTCTAGATAACCACTTTCAAACAAAATACAAAAAGGTCCAAGCTCCTTTTTTTTTTTTCAGTACCACATTGTGCATTTCATTGGAATAGTGTTTGCAAGTCCCTCCCTAAATCATGATGTTGAATTTGGCAGTAGCTGCATTAAAACATCTTAGAATTAGGGAAAAAATTGCAATCTTTTTGATTAAAATGTATTAAAATATTATTCTTAATATATTGTAAGACAACTATATCATAGTGTATTTTATCAAACACAATTGTCACATTCCGATTGAATTCTAGGGGAAAACTGCTGTGAATCATGCAGGATTTTTTACTTACAGTTTTTTCTAAATGTTATCATCCGCTTTGGACACTGCATATAATACAGGAATTTGTTTACACAATAATGTGTTTTTGAAAATGCCTTGATCCTGTAAAAAATTTTACTTTTTTTTCCAGAATATATTTTTCTGTTACCACTAGAGGTTGCTCAGCTTCTTCCCTCTGATAAATAGTTTCAAATAATAAATATTTGTACTTCAAACATTTGGACTTCCTTTCTTGAAATTACATGCTTTTGAGTCCGATTAGAAAAACAGCTTAGAAAGCTATTGTCATTGTTCTAAGGCCTGAGTTTTGGAAGTTTAATACTTGGATTGTCCTGGTGTGCGTGTGCATTGTGACTTCCTGTGATGTGAACGAGTATTTATAATACTCTTATGAACAAATTTTATAATTTATAATTATTTATAATACTCTTACTGACATAAATAAGCTTGAGAAGTCTTGTTACTGTCCATTGTCCAAAGTAATTTTGACAGTGCTTGACTTTCTGAAACTAATGTCAAAGTATTTCACTGTGTACATTCTTTGCAGTCTAACCATCCATTGAGATCCCTTGACCTCTCTTTGTTTCTGCTTTTACAGGCCCAGCAGGATTATAAAGATTCCTAAAATTCTTTTCTTTTCTACAGGGTAATAAAGTTCTGTGTAGGCCCTTACCAGTAGATTTGGTGTGTTCTCTGCTTTCTGTCCCTAAAAATTTGTATAGTTTCAGCAGTAAGCCAAGTTTTTTAGTGACCCTTCTGCCATTCTCCAAAATTATTTTGCTTAAAATATTGAGAGCAGTAAATTTTATTTGGTGCAACAGTTACGAGTGAACTAGTACATCAAATTATTAGTTGTTGTATGTCCATAAGTATGCTATGTTTTGAAGAAATTAATATTGTTAACTTCATTCGCAATCAAAGATATTGTCGCACAGTCCTTTCCTGGTTTTGTTGCAGGCATAAATAAAACCTCTAAGGTGGAGCGTGGTCTTTAGCTAAAGCTGCATGCAGCTTTTCACCAAAAGACATTACTCCCAAGTGTTTATCATTTTTCCAAATGTTAACTGTTTATGTTAAAATTTTCCAATTCCGGCACCTGTCTTGAACTGAATAATTTAGAAAATTTCCATTAAAATGGCTCAACTGTGACATGGAATAGTATTATCCATATATCTTTCATTTTTTTCTTTTCACCATGACTTTAATTTGATTGCCATACAGAATTGTGTTGGTCAGTACAACATTTTTATGCTCTTCTAGAAAAAATACATTATGCTTAAGTTAAACTGTTTGATTGATGTAACATTTTATCTCTACTGTTTCAATTTTTAAACAAAATACTTGGAAGCAAGAGCTAATTTACAGACAAAATAGGTATAGATTACAACACGGAGATTGTATTTTCCTCTTCCCTCCTTTATATTACCATAATTAGGTTATTCAAGTGGTGTCTGTGAAATCCAAATTTAAATCCCTTTCTGATTGATTTGAAGCAGGAATTTTACCTTGGCTCTCCTTTTTTACTAAGCATATTGTGCAGCCATTGATGTAATCAATATCGGTCTTTCTATCGCAACTGTTCCTCTTGGCATAAGATACTTCAATATTTATTGAAACAGGGACTGAAACACAGGTATCATTTCTCAGAAAGTGCAAACATAAGGTCAGAGAGTTACTCTTATAGTATCTCTAATACAATACAATTGTGTATCCTATTATACTGTGTGTGTGTTTATGTTACATATAGAATTAAATAAGTCTCTGAGAAATAATGAAGAATATTTTCTAAATCACAGAATCACAGAATCACAGAATTCTAGGGTTGGAAGGGACCTTGAAGGATCATCTAGTCCAAGCCCCCTGCCAGAGCAGGGTCACCTAGAGTACATCACACAGGAACGCATCCAGGCGGGTTTTGAATGTCTCCAGTGAAGGAGACTCCACAACCTCTCTGGGCAGCCTGTTCCAGTGCTCCGTCACTCTCACAGTGAAAAAGTTTTTCCTGATATTCACATGGAACCTCCTATGCTCCAGTTTGCAACCATTGCCCCTTGTCCTATCATTGGTCATTACTGTAAAAAGCTTTGCTCCATCGTCCTGACCCTCACCCTTTACATATTTGTAAACACGGATGAGGTCACCCCTCAGCCTCCTTTTCTCCAAGCTAAAGAGACCCAGCTCCCT
>VZRW01004551.1:162361-233856 GCA_013398125.1 Aegotheles bennettii | reverse complement strand
GTGAGGCTGACCGGTCTATAGTTACCCGGGTCCTCCTTCTTGCCCTTCTTGTAGACTGGAGTGACATTTGCTATCCTCCAGTCCTCAGGCACCTCTCCTGTTGCCCATGACTTACCAAATATGATGGAGAGTGGCTTAGCAATGACCTCTGCCAGCTCCCTCAGCACCCTTGGGTGTTCCACTGAATAAAAGCAGCAGGTGCTGCAAACAAATAGTTATGGACCATCTCCTTACTTGCATGTTTTCAGTCATTGATGGAAAAACTGAATTAATTTTCAGGTAGTATGACTGGAATGTGTTAAACAAGGGTTTCTTCTGCAAGGTGTATTGTATGAGTCTAACTCTTCAGAGGCATGGACAAGACCAGCATGGAAAAAAGGAGTGCCCATGTACAGAGTCTCTCCCGAGTGTCAAGAACTTGTAGAATGCTCAGGGCTGGTTAGTGGGAAAACAGTGTCTTGAGGGGAGGGTTAGGATAAAATGGCATTGGAACTAAGATTTGGTTTTGAAGAGACCATTCAAGACTTGGAATAGGTTTCTATGGTCACCTTAAATTTAGAAATGTTGGCCATTTTTTAGTTAAAACTGTGAATGTTAAAGTATTTTATATTGATCACTTAAATTATATGACAAACTGGACTGATTTCCCTACTCATTTGCCTTTTGGCAAGATCAGGGGAGTCAGTTTTTATTGGCTCTCAACTGATATTGCAACATGCCACTATCTTCCACGTTATTTCACTAATCTAAAACCCACATTTGCTATAATAGCAAATTGAAATGTACCTCCAGGCTGAATTATTTTACCCAAATATTCAAACCTGTTTTGATTGTGTATTCCTCAAGAGTAGGATTTTTTATGTGTCAGAGTGGTTTATTCTAAGCCTGTGCTGTATAAAATGGCATTATAATCTTCATATCTGGTGATCTGGATGTTCAGTCATTTGAAGAATGTCGTGCTTCAATTCAAAGCCCTATCATCTAATATATATACCTGCTCCTCCTTTACAATCATACACATTTTCATAAGAACGGCCATACCTATTAACATGACTACACTTTTGGTTTTACATTCGTATACATATGACCATGTATATGTATCTATGAAATATGCACTAAATTATTTCTACCGTACTTCACAGCTATTTTTAAGTGATTTGTTTTACTGGAACAGAATAAATTGTTCATAAATGTAGTTAAAGGAGAGGAACAGAGGAAAAAATAGCAGTATCTGATCTTTAGTTTACTGCAGTTATGGTAATAAAATGTTTGCTTGCAGGAAGGGAGTGGAAGATACAGAAGTCTATGCATACTGGTCTGCCAGGATGCTATATTATATTATGATAACTTGATATTGTCAGAAATAGTATATACTAATGTCTCAAGGGGATGTTGGGAAATCTATTACTTTCTCATACCAGAGTAATTCTTCTGCTTTAAAGATGGCAGATCTTTTTTTTAAAGAGATAAACCTTTAGTGAAATGGACAGCAAAACAGAACTTAACTACTTTTTTCTCCTAGTATTCTGCTTCTGTACTAGCAGTCTCATGGTGGCCTGGGTACACAGAAAAATTCTTTCTTTCTTTTTTTTTTAATATGAATTATTATAAACCTACAACTTCTGTGGTATTTAGTAGCTTGAGCTTTGCTGTGCAGTTTATGCCTGATACTGGCATATCTCCACAAGGAAGTATGGCTCACCAACTGGGAAATAAGGCATTAAACCAGACACCGAGAACTCAAGAGGACAGGAATAAGCAGAGAATAGCTGGGATCGAGGAGACTGAAAGATCTGGTAACGAACAACTTACAGAATTATGCTGTTTCAAACAGTGGTAAGAAAAAATATGTATCAGCCTTCAAATTCAGTAGACTGTTCAGTGGAAGGTAAATGCTGAAATCTTGTACATGTTCTTATAAATCGTATCTGTAAAGTTCTTAAGAGGAATGTAGGTCTTGAAAAATATCTGATAAAAAAATGGAATACGTAAAACACGTAACACATAACAGTCATTAAATATTTTTTTCAAGATAAGTGATTATATTAATGAAGCATGCAGTGAACGTTGGCAATTACACAAAACTGTTACAATAGATAAAATTCTTTCTAGAGAGGTATAAATATATAAATTAGAAAATGCTCTTAGATATGTGTTTTAACTATTAGGTTGCCCTTTGTGGAATCAAACCTTGGACTTGATGATCCTCATGAGTCCCTTCTAACTCGAGATATTCAATGACTCTAAAAGTATTTCTGTATCTGACCTTTAGGATTTCCTAATATAAATACACCTTCTGTCTTGGTTGCTGCTGTGCAGTGCACAAGATAGAGTGGAAATATGTTAAAAACTGTTCCATCTTTGCAATGTATTTACATAGCTGAAAGAAAAAGCAATGCTTTTTATAGACTGCAAAAATGTATACTAATTTTTCAGTAAGCCAGAGAGACCTGGTAGGATAGCCCCTCAGCTATACTAGGGATTATCTTAAAAGTTATATTGACACACTGTATGATTGTGTGTATTTTAGGAGATGCGTACTGGTCAAATAGCATTAATATTTTTTTTTATGATACAGCCCCATAGCTTCATTCAAATCCTTCAGCCCTAGTGTTTTGCCTTATTTGTGTGTTTGTGAATAAGAATCAATCAAGAAAGATTCCAAGCTTTCTAGAAGAAAAAGAAATAGTTTACTCCATCAGTTATTCTTCTCTATCCCTGTAAATCAGACTTACTTAGAAAGCTTTTCTGAAAAGGATAATTTCAGGGCTTTGAGTCTCATCATTAAGGCCTTAGCCATCACTGAGATACAGGATTATTTCTTGCTTTAAAATGGAAAAAAATCTGAGAATTTTTCCCCTTCATTTCTGTCTCTAAAGTACTGTCGAGAAATAGTTTCATCGACAAGATATTTTTCAAAACATCATTTCTCTTACAACCTGCAAATTTCAAAGAAGTGAAAATGGATGTTTTAACTGATTTTCATACTCCTTTTTGGGGGGATAACCAAAATGACATTGAATATCACATAGATTGTAAATAACTATGAATCTGCTCATTAAATTATGTCATTGTGTTTTATGTATAACAAAATTATTATTAGTTAAGAACTTCTAGAATTGATGGTGCATGTGCATGCTCAATTTTTTTCCGTGTTTGTTTTCCTTATGATGGTTTTCAGTTATGCAGCCCCATTTTAATAGAATTTAAAAACTAGCACTATGAATTCCACTTCTGGAGCTGAAGTTAGTCTGTGAGAGAACTAGGCACCTGGAGTAGGGATCCTGAGAAGCAGCACTCCTCAGATGCTAAATTTATTAATAGAAAGCAACAGAGAGCAATGTTTACCTGAAAACCTGTTCCCTACACGGTTATGTACATTCACCTCAGGACTTCATTAAACTGGAAGTCAGAACTTGAAATCCTGACAGTTAGTGTTCAGATCACTTTTCTTTAAAAATCCTTCAGCTCAGTACAGCTTACTGAAGTGCCTGAGTGCCTACGGACTGAGAAACTTGAATTCTTTTTATCCCAAGGAGTTTGGACCCATGTTTCTAGCATCCTATGATGATTTTCCAAACAGGCAGATCAGGTCCTTTTAAGTACTCGGATTCATAGATAGCTAGTTTCTGTATCCTAAGAAGCTTGGGGGGAAATTAGACTACCTAGTGATTAGCCTAGGAAAGACAGGACTGTTGATAGAAAGCTTTTCTCTAGTCATTCTACATCTCTTATAACACACAAAGAACTCCTGTTAAATAAAACAGTTTTCAGAGTAGGTAGCATTTTTTTAGCATTTATTTTCAGAGTGTTCCCATTCACCTCTTGGAATTGTGAACAGTCAGCACTTCTTTTACAGAAAATATCAAATAAACATGTAGCAGCTCCTTAGTGTAACAGCATCCTGACAGAGTCCATTGGCAGAAAATTCGCTTGTCAGGTTTTCTTAAAATTTTACCAGTTGCAATGTTGTTCTTCCATTGGCCTCATGAAAGGTTTCTTAGGCTCATGTTTTCTCTTCGGTTTAGTGCCTTACTGAAATGAAATTGCTTGACACAGCTGTTCTAAGTCTTAAGACATACAAGTGACCTCTTTAACTCCTTATAAGTGTTCCCTTTCCTAGAATACCCTGTCTGTGGACAGGCTGGATTTAGATTTCATGCATTAGGATATAAGGTAAGGCAGTACAATAAATTGCACTTATATAACAGAAACAATATGCAAATCCAGAAAATAAAAAGATAGTACATTCTATGAACATTTTTGTTTCCTTATCATCCAATAATATTCTCACAAATTAAATCATTTGGATTTCCAGGTTTATTTCCCTGTAGCTATTGACCACTAAAAAGAAAGAATAATTGTTGAATGCTTTTTGAGGACTGCAGAAATAGTTCTAGTTATGCATTTTTACAAGAAAATGTGACATTCACTTTCATTACAGACTAGGCTATAAAGTGAAATAAAATATGTAAATATTTAGTGACAATTATAAGCATCTTTAATCTGTGAAATGATGAAATTTTATGATGCAACAAAATACATGTAAATTAACTAAATTTGCATGAACTAGGTAAAAGTGAGTATGTGTTTAAATGAGGAATTCTTCTTTATTCTTTAGTTCATAACTGATTTCTGGAGATTGCTTAAACTGAGATTTTGTGTTCCCATGAGGTTTTGTTTTACAAGAGTAAAATTATATATAATGCAAGATCAAGTCTGTTTTCAACCTCTGGTGCACAACTGGGTAGAATTTTTTTATCTTAATTTTTTAAAGTTGCAACTTTTCTTGATCCCTCTAGATTTACCAATTTAAGCCAACCTGCTATCAGAACAGGTTTTTAAAAATCAATCCTTACAAAATTTTTCCTCTATTTAACTTAGTCATTTTAGAAACACATGTTTAACTATACACATGCAGTTTCCAGATTAGGCAAGAAGTAAACCTGACACCTATAATTTCTTTTTTACATTTTTTTCCCATCTGAAAACTTCAAAGTTATTTCTTAAATTTGGTCTGGTACAGAAAACTCTGAGCATATGACTTTTTCTTGTTTGGTGAAGTTCAGGCAGAGGTTAGCAATATAATTTAGCCAAACATAAAGGTTAATAAATAACTAACAAAGCATTATTTATTCTTTTCTATTAGAAAGACAGTAGTTTGTATAGCTTTAGTTTGAAAACGTTCCCTAAAGGGATCTTTCCCTACATTTGGTTCTTCGTTCTTCTATTTAGTTTCTTTAACTCAGATCATAACCAATCTCTGAACATTTACAGCAAGATTTAATTCAATCATAGAAAATCTTTCAGGACTTACTAAGCATTTTATTTTGTAATTTTAAATATTTGTACAGCTATAAACTATACAATCTTATGGTATAACAAGGTTGTTAGAAAAAAATGTTTATTACAGAAATACATTCTTATTCACTAATGAATTTTATGCATTCTTTGGTAAATTTTCAAAATGTTAATTCCATTGTAATTCCCAGGGCATATATAATCACTTACCTAGATGAATAGATTTTGCTACTTCAGACATTTTCTATTTAAAGTCACTAAAGACAAAAATCTTCATTGTGTTAGATTGCATATCTAATGCTGCTTCTCTTAGCTTTTTTTCCAGCATGTGGTTTAAAATCACTTAGCTGCTGAGTTGTATGGAAGTGAGCTTAACAGCAGAGTGTAAGAGATTCTGAATATAGTTGTTATGCTTGTTTTCATTTATGTTTATGTGTATTTTGAAATGCTATACTTACAAAAAAGTAGGCATTTTCAACCAGTTCAGACATCTCAGTGTTTGGATGGAGAGGTAATAGTGAAGAAAATGGCTGAATAGTACATACATAAAGTTGTCCCTGTGGTGACCCAGATGGTCGACAAAGAAGCTAGGGGAGTAGATTGGGACTCCCAGGTGCCGTTAGACCTGATCTGTCTTCATAGACCAGATGATATTTTCTTCTTTCTGAAAAATGAGAAGAGGGGGTTTCACTGGGAGGGGGAAGTGTTAATCACTGTGATTAGGATGGCTGAGATATTTTTTTCTGGGTTTGACATGACAAGGTTTAAATCCTCATCACTTGTGGCACTTTTATATGAAAATAAACATATTCAGTCTAGTATTATGGAAAAATTCTAGTTTGGGGTAGATCCACTATCAAATCTGCATTTTGTGGATTCCTTTTCATTTTGTAAACTCCCTTACATGTTAGAATACAAAAACCATCCTGTGCCATAGGGCAGTCCGGAAACAGTAGCGTTGCTTAGACAAATCTTGTTCCTTTTTTGATATAGTAGAATAGATATAAAACTTAAGGTTAAATTTGTTGCAGCTTTTTCCTGTGAATTTCATGCCCAAAATCACATGATAATTCTGTATTTCAGAATTTTCATCAAGAAGTCCAGAAAACAGATGATTCAGAAAGCTTGTCAAGCCTTGACAGTCTTGAGGCTGGAGAACAAAATGGAAATTACACAACACCAAGTGAATCATCTTTGACTACACAGTGTGACTGTGCCCTGTACAATCCAGAAAAGTCACAGACTCAGAACAATGGCTTGCTTTATACAGAACAGAGTACTTCTAAAAATATGCATCTAAATAATTGTCCTAGAAATGCAGATTTGCAAAACAACCACAACTTACCTGTTCATGATCTTTTAGCTAAACATAATGTTCTTGTTCCTGCTGAACATGTAAACAATTCAGAAGAGGAATCATCTGCTTCTCACAGATCTGGAAAAAAACCTGCAGAGTTCTCTACCAATGATAAGCAAGAAAGCTCTGTCAGTAATGCATTTCGTTTTCTGCAAAATATAAAAGAAAGAAGCAAGCCACCTTCTGGAATGGCTGTCATATCAGCCACTGGTCATCCTGCTTTCAGTCTTAGCAAAGCCTGCGCCAGCCCTGACTCTATTCCAGGAGAAAGAGTTCAGGATCTGATGCAAGATCAGAGTTTTAAAATGACCCCACAAAAAAGAACTTTATCTGTGCAATCCTCCAGTCAACCTATTGCAACATCTATAATCTTATTTCCTAATCAGGGATGTTCCACTGGCATTCCCAGCACAGCTGATACATTACCAAAGGACAAAAACAGCAGTACACAGTTTTTAAAAAATACCTCAAGAAAAATGACTGAAACAAAAAAAGAAAAACGTATTGATGACATTAATCCAGGATCGTCTTTAATTCAGGACATACCAAATGCCTCAGTTCTCTGCAATGTTAAGCAACAGAATAACAAAGAGGAAGAAAAGGGAAATATGGTAGAGACTATGTCACTGGTGTCTGATATGGAGTTAAATTCTGACACTCCTGCACAGCACAAAACCCTGGAAAACAATATTCTTGAAAGAAAAAGAGCAAGATTATTCACAAGTATCTTAAAGAAGAAATCAAAATATGAACCCAGTCATTTCAAAGCTGTGGTTATCAACCATGGGAGCAGTTTTGGAAGACGACCCATTTCTTCTGTCAGAGACAGTTTAGAACTGGCAAAAATGAAAAAGAAAAGTGCAGAAAATGAAAAACACGATAGGAAGCTAAGATGGTGTGATCAAATTGACCGGATAATAGTAGAAAATAATGAAAAATACTTTGGAAAAAACACCAGTGAAATATCTTCTGCACAGCTGCAATATGTTCAAACT
This sequence comes from Aegotheles bennettii, assembly GCA_013398125.1. NCBI lineage: Eukaryota > Metazoa > Chordata > Aves > Caprimulgiformes > Aegothelidae > Aegotheles > Aegotheles bennettii. The sequence goes on along the minus strand of VZRW01004551.1, from coordinate 226,203 downwards.
ACAAATAATGCTCCTAAGACTAATTTAAACATTGTTGCTCAACCTTCAAACCCCACGTTCATAAAAAATCATCAGGAAAACTCTCATATATCAAAACCAAATGTTAATACTGAAGAATCAAATAAAGACTGCACGTCTCTGAATATATTTATGTCTACTGGATCTTTTTCTGCTAAAAAAGCTTGGATGGTATCAAAAGATGAAGAAAGTAAACCCCCAGTATGTAGGAATAATTCTAAAACTAATGAAGTTAATCAACTCAAAAATAAGACACAAATAACCAGAAGACCAAGATCTGTAAAAGCCCAGCCAAGTTTTATGCCCAAGAATAGAAGAGGCCCTATAATCCCACCACAGCCGAACGCTGAAGCCAACAAAACTCTAAAGGCTCCAGGGAAATGGTTAGGACCTCACCCACAATCCACACCTCTGCTGGGAAACAGAAGTGGTGAAAGCCCTGGGTGTCAGCCACTGCCACCGTCAAGTCTTCAAGCTACCACTGCAAGCAGGAATGATTTAAATGAAAGGCATGTTTTGTTAGCAGATCGGGTTTTTAATAGAAACGGTACAGAAAACAGTGAGAGTATCACTTGCCATTCGGTCTTTGCCACTGCAGTACCTACACCTGGCTGGAGCATGGCCAAATACGAACCTTGGGCAAAAAACACTTTTTCTGTAAACAGTGTTCAGGGAAGCGCCTCTCAGGCTCATTCAGTAGCCTGCAGTGAAAGAAGACAGGGTTACACACAACACACATCATGTCTCCATCATACCCCAACAGCTGGAAAAACAAGCACCTTGTGGCAAGCAGCTCATGCTGCCCGAGCTCCAAAAGACTCTGCTACTGGTAAGTCATGTTTCTGGGTCTGGCCTGAGGGGATGTCCAGAAGAAAGTCTTTTTCAATTACATCACGATTTTTTTTCACTTAAAACATCCAGTCTTTCATCCCTTCAGACAATACATCCAGTTTTAACAAGTTTTCACCATTTATCATTGTTGTTTCTATTCTACTGGTACCCAGAGGCCTCTCAAATATAGATCCCCATTTTCAATAGTGCTCTACAATATTAAATGAAAAGGAAATATTTTCCCTGATATTATATTCCTGGTTAATGACCAGATGTGGCAGGTGGTCAAAATAATGATATAGGAGGAAGTGACTAAGTCTCTATGATTAAGTTTTAAAAGGTAACTGGGAGTCATAGGTTGTTGTCCAACAGTCACTGCCACTTGAGTGTGAAAGAAATGTAGATCTACCATGTTTGTAAACTGCTGACACTGTAAATGTCTAAAATTATTAAGTTCTAGTCCCAGTAATACAAATAATGCTCAACAAAATTAAATTTAAATTTACAAATAACGAGCTTCTACTGGAAAAATCTGCTATGCTGCAAAATGTGTCTGATTTATAAAGAATTTTAAGAAATGTTAGGAGCAGTCCTGCATTTTATTAAAAATTAACCTTGGGGACAATAAAATGCAGAAATTGTTTGGTAAGATAGAGAAAAAATGCATAAGAAATTCTGGGAGAATAAACTTTAATCTCTTTTTTACATTTCGAACTATGTTTCATGGGGTTTTGATTTGCCTTGTTTCTCCTCGCAGCTTAGTTATAGTCTGTGCCTCGGGCACTGTTGGCATCCTTGTGCTTGCAATTTGTACGTTGTATGCTGGTTTGCTTCCTACTGGGACTGCAGCTGGAGGCAGGGCTCCTGAAACTGTAAACCCTGCTTCAGGTACAAGCAGTATCCAAACCACCAAACGTACTTGGATCACCCCAAGGATCGGCTGCAGAGCTCAAAGACACTTCCTACCAAAAATAAGTAATTCCCATAACTGAAGAAACTAAATTTCTAGTTTTACCTACAGTAATACATTTTCATAGTTTTAACCATGGAGTGATTAGGAACGGCTCTGTTGTGTAAGAGCAGAGGTAGGTGAATATTCTTGGCCTGAAGCAGGGGTGGGAAATGAGAAAGGTTTATCCGCTTGTCCATCCCAGTTCAAAGTCAAACAGATGAACTAAAGATATGTGTGACTTAACACATTTGATTTTACATTGTAAACTAACAAAGTCCTGCGTGACCATGCCTTGCCTCTTGATGTCCTTATTTGCATATCACACCAATGAATCAGGAAATTTACTGGTCCGAAGTCTTCGTTGCAGCTTTGAATGCTACATCCTCAGTGTCACATAGCTCCAGGTCTTTAGAGGAACATCTGAGTAACCTCTTTCTAAAATTTGGGTGGGTAGCCCTCTCTCAGTATCTGCTTGATTTGTATTTTGAAAGGTTTCTTTATTTTAAATGCTCTAGATAACTCTTAATGACTTGCTATATTCTATTCCATTGCCTGCAAATGCAGAGAGATCACCACAGTCTTTGTTCTGAAGTGCTTGCTATGGGAGCCTGAATACTGCATTCTTCTTGAGTAAAGTATCTGCCGTGGCACTGTTACAGAGCTCAGTAAGGTCTGTGAGGACACTGTAGAAAATGTGATCTGTTGCCATGCTTGGCCAAATTTATGCTACAGAAAGAATAAGTAAGAACAAGACGAATAAATAAAATTGTCCTTGAGGATCTTCCTTTAATTGCTCTTCCAGGCTGCAAGTGGTGTATCTGCTGGCTGATAGATATTATTCTCTCTAGCTAGTTATTAGAATTATTTCAAGTCCTTTCATGTTCAGTCAGTAAAATGCTTTTAAAATGTGTGTAACATTTGGGTTGTGACAAATACAGGGCTCATTCACAGGCTTATAGTTAAACCAGGGTAGACTGCTCAGTATCTCATGCCCTTAAAGAGACTATTGCTTAATATATTTTTGTCTTAAATTTCCTAAAGGAGTCTTTTCTTTGGCATAGATCTGGCATGTCTTGCAAACTAATTAGATTAAATGTTGATGCATATCTATAGAACAATTTAGGATTTTATTTTTCAGAAGAACATTATGTGACTACTAACACAACAAGGGGTTTATTCTTTGCTTCTCTTTAAATTTTTCCCTGTATTCAATATAACACGATCACATTTCCTTTCCTTATTCAGCACCATGTGTTACATTACAATAATTCTTATATAACTAAATGGCAACCTTTTAAAGCTAATATGTCCCACATTACTATTGATGGCAGCAGCCAGATGAGTAGTTTCAAATCTTCTTCTAGGAGCAATGAATTGGTTTCTTTTTCTGCAAATGGCAAGGATTCTGCTGTGCTATATATCACTGTAATAACAACTAAAGAAATAAAATTCTGTTAAAATCATGAGAAGACCTGATCTAATAACAAACTGTACGTTAAACTACACATGTAAATATTTATTATGTAAATAAATAATTTATCTTCCTAATTATAAATCAAGTAACTGCATTTACAAATCAAGTAGCTGTGTTTACAAATGAGAATATAATATCTCCTTGGATTCCTGACTTGCGCATGAAAGTGCTGATTTGCTGCTCCAGTTTGTATGCATGAAAGTTTAGTTAAGACCTTAATTTAAATTTTGAAACTGGATGCTTTAATTTTGAAAATGTACTATCCCACCAGAGAAAGCTGAAATAATTTTGAGATACAGTGTCTAGGTTAGGCCTCTCTAGCCGAGTGAAAATACTGCACAAGCAGTTCTGTCTTCACTAAAATTAGTATACAGTTGTATAAATTAGTAAGATTAACTACAAAATCCCAAGCTGTAGAACTAAGGTTTTAACCCATGACGTTACATTTGAATCACTCCTGTGAGGCCACACATGGAGAACTATGTCCAATTCTGGGCTCCTCAGTACAAGAGAGACATGGAGATACTGGAGACAGTCCAGCAAAGGGCCTTGGAGACGATGAAGGGACTCGAGCAACTCTTGAGTCTGAGAACTGTCCAGCCTGGGATAGAGAAGGCTCAGGGGGTATCTTATCAATGTCTATAAATACCTGAAGGCATAGTGCAAAAAGGACAGAGCTAGGCTCTTTTCAGTGATGCCCAGTGACAGGACCAGAGACAATGGGTACAAACCAAAACACAGGAGGTTCTCTCTAAATATCAGGAAAAACATTTTTACTGTGAAAGTGACCAAGCACTGGAACAGGTTGCTCAAGGAGGTTGTGGAGTCACTTTCCTTGGAGATATTCAAAAGCCATCTGAAGGTCATTCAGGGTAACAGTCTAGGTGTATCAGGGGGGTTGGACCAGATGACCTCAACAGGTCCCTTCCAACCTCAACCACTCTGTGATTCTGTGAGTCAAATAAACCATGTGATCTAGTGCATGTTTTTTGCACAGCACTGTGTACTCTTCAAGGTCAGGTTGGACAGGACTGTGAGCAGCCTGATCTAGTTGAAGATGTCCCTGCTTACTTCAGGGCATTGGACTGGATGACCTTCCAGTCCCTTCCAAGCCAAACTATTCTATCTTAACAAATGTTAACATCTCTTAACAAATGTTGAATCCATTAAGATATAAATAAAGCATCTTGGCAACAGACATTTACTGTGTTGGACAATTAGACTTTGGGATTATTCTCTAAATGCAACTGATTTTTCTAAAACATTACTTTTTGGCAAATTATTTGTTACTTGTAATATTCTACTTCACTGTTCATTCTCCCTCTTACTTTGTAAGGCCATCTTGTATCTTTGTACAAAGCACCTTTATTTACGGGGATTCAAAGTGGAGCTTCAGTTAACCTGCTTATAAATGCCTACATAGAAACCACATCTGGATTTTATAGTCCTTCTCTAACATGAAATTAAATATTCCTTCAAAGTGCCTGCTTCTCTCTTTTCACTGTAATAAAATAAATTTTGTGAGATCAGATGTAAACATACACAAGGTAAACTTGTAAATTTGGAAAGACAAATTTACTCACCATTACCAGTTTTACTACTAGTAGTAGCTTTATCATGTTTTCACACATTTTTGGTTTATTATTGTATGCATCTCATTTAAGGTGTTGTTCCTGTTACAAGACAAAAGCAGATTTTTGACAACAGAGAAAATGAACACCTCTCAGCACACAGAAGGCAAATTGTAGCCTCTGAAAGATGGAAACCTACACATCATACACAGGTAAATATTAAATACTATTTTTTAAAAAAAGCTTTTTTACCCTCAAAATGGAAAGAGTTTCAAGACTATAAAAAAATTGTTCATTGTCACCAAATTTTGAGTCAGTGTTCTTAGTCAGCTTGATGTCACTGCTAATGAAAACAATAAAACCAACTAGACTACATCTACTGTATTGGTATACATGAGTATTTTTGTACTTGAAAACATTTAGTAATATGAAGTAGTAAATAAAGATGTTCAGGAAGTAGTACATTTACTTTAAATTACACTTTAAATATTCTTATAATGTTTTTGATAGAATGCATTATGTGCTGTCCAGCTGGGTCCTATTCAATCTGCATTTAATCCAGTACAAAGTATGAATTACACCCATAAGTCTGATGAAGGTACGGTAAGACACCTCACTTCAATTCTTTGTTATACACAAAGTAGTGACCTAATAAATCCACTGTGTAGTATAACTTGTCTCTTTTGGCATCATTGATTATAAGTAAGAAAGGGTAGTTTGTTGTGAAGACCTAGTTTTTTTCATGAAAATGTAAGATGTAGCATCATGTGTCATGATATTGGTGGTTTTATAAATGCATTACAACATATAGTCAAGTTTCATCCCATTCCTGTTTGTATTTAACTGTATGATAGCTGTATGTATCGTACATAACTGATTTGTACAGGTATCGCTTGCTATCATTGTATATTTCTGAAGGCAGCAGAACTTGCTCTGGTGACAACTGTAAGATGCATTAGTGATCTTAATTATGTCATTTGCTAATGTATCATGCTTCTTGACTTTGCTACTTTTTTTATCTTCTAATGTGAATTTTGTGTGTTTCACAGACCTATAGTAATGAAACCAGGCATCATATTTAAATATCATGAGCTCTTCTCGTTTGAAGTTACCCCTGTAATCTCTTCAGTTTCAGAAAGCACTGTTCAGTTTCTTATGGCAGAAAAACTGGCAAGTACACCAGTTGCGGAAGATGAAATCCTGGCAGCTATGGAAAATGTGCAAACGGCCAAACAGCCCTTGCTGCTTAGCAGGGCTCCATGTCTAGGCATGAGTGCACTTTCAATAGAGGAACAGAAGATTTTCCAGTCTCTTGATCACCTCAATCAAAGGCTACAAAGTAGGTTTGATAATAAATAGAATCCCATATCAAGTGATTAAGTAATTCTATATTTTGTTGTCATGGATTTGGATTAAAAACATTAATCCTGTGACAGAAATTTCTGTTTGTTCTTATTTTCTTATTATTCTTTACTAAATTTAGCAAGATGGAGATCAAAATAATGAAACCTTTCTTAGATTCAATGAAATTAATTTAAAATGCTGGTGACTTCGCCTTGGTCAAAAAAATCATTCAAAACATGACTGCAAAGACACCTTCAGAAACTGTCTCAGCCCAACTCTAGCTGTTGTTTCTAACAGATGTTTGTCAAAACTGTTCTTTGAAGTGTACAGATAGAGAGCTATCAGCCTCACAAAGGAATATGTTCCAGTGTTTATCCATCTTAATTTTTTTGCAATTATTTTTGCAAATAATTGCCCTTTATATTATACACCCTATATTTTTGCAAATGTAACCCTTTATAATACATGGCTTTTCATTTCCCCTCTTCTAGTCTTTTAGGATGTTCCTCTTCTCCATGAATTCTTAATGGTCACAAACATGGTTCTGAGATTCCTGAAGCCAAATCAGAATGTTTATGTGAAAATCACTTGCACAACTATTTTAAAAAACTCAAACTTATCTGAGTGTTCTCTAACATTTCTCTATGCCAGGCTGACTTCTTACCTGCTTTATAATGGTCCTTTTTATATGAGCTGTCCCATAACAATTGACATTTTATTGAAGAATGTGGAGAAAAAGTCTGTACTGATTCTTGATAATTTTTTCACTGCAATGAGTGAACAACAATGAGTTAGCCAACACTTTCAGTCATTGTCCTGTTATAACTAACATACTCATAGAACAAACTTACCTTTTGGGTCTCTTGCTGCTGTATCTAACGGTTAGTATTTGCTTTGACCTACATGATCATTCAGGTCTTTCATAAAGTTCTCATTAGTTTGACATAGTTTCTGCATTCTGTGTGCTCCATCCTGTATTTGAAATCAATGGGGACCTTGTGCCTTTATTCCACATGGTCTCTTCACTGGACTGCTTGGCTTTCCATATCTTTGGAATAACTTCTGCTTGCCATTTTTGCTGTTTATAGAATTGAATTTTATGTTTTCCTTGGACTTTTTCACATAAAATTTTACATGCCAATTATTTGAGTTTATAAGAGTCTGCTTTCCTGCTTTCTTAAAGTCCCTTGATTTTATTTTACTATTCTACTTCTTTTCCCTGTGGACTGTACCACGTTTACTTCCCTGTTGATTGAAATCAAACTAAACCAGGGCTTATTAAGCTCCTCCAGACTATCCATACACTTTTACATCAAATGGTGGATTGCTTGACTTTGAGGAAAAAGGCTTCAGTTTCCTGTAAATGGCAACAGCAGAATAAAAGATCTTTGCAACTGCTTAGAAACTTTCTGCAGCTGTAGCTGACAATTCCTGCTCCCATCAAAGTGTGATTCAGAATTTCATGATATCTTACCTCATGGTTATTGCTTCCAGGCAAATAGAAGTGAAGAATTCTGTCTTTTGCCAGAGAAGAGTTTTAGTATGATGTGCCTGTGTTAAGAAAGTAGATATGAAAAGAAAAATGCAAGAAAACAGGAAATACATTGCTGTATAAATAGAGCAATAACAAAGGGATACAAGCAAAGGTAAATGCAGCAAAGGAACTGAGAGCAAGAAAGCTGAAGTCTGCAAAGTGTGAAAAGGAAAACTGTAAGAAAAGTATATAAAAAATATGGTAGAGACAATGAAAGAATCATAGAAGTTAACTGATTGCAAATGAAGTAGCTGTGAAAAATAATGTAATACATATATCTATCTTATAAATTTAATTAGCTTGCCTAATTATTTGGGGATTAAGTTAGTAATAAGCTGTGAAATTTTACAAGTAGACTTACAGGACATGTAATCACATGTAAGTATGTACCTATAAGTAAGTAAAGCGTTGTAAGTACTTACATGTCATGTAAGTACATTGTGTTTTTAAACCATTACCTTTTTGAACCCCTTTTTTGGCTTTGTTTTCACTTGTTACCAAATTAAGTGACTAAAACTGTGTACCTTCATAGCGGTCTTTTTAATGAATAACAGTTAGTCACTAACCGATCTAAGTCTGGAATTTTTGTTGCCAGCTTAAAGTAGCTGGCATTCTTTTTTCTAGCTTTAGATTTCTTTATTGACACTATGTTTTTTGTTCAGATAATAATATCTAGCTGCATATTTTAAAAATATAGATATGATATATACTTCAGCAGCTGTTAGTAGGGAACAAAAGAACTGTGCTATTAAACTGCATTACCACAATCTGTGGGAAGTTTTGTGTTGAATATCTGATTGTGAATCATGCTTCTATTGTAGTATTTGGTTTACATAATATTTATGATATACTTCTATATTATTTTTAGATGTTCTAGAAGCCACTACCAGAAATACACCTGCTTCAAATGTTTTGCAGATATTCCCCCCTTTAGTAAGTATTTAATTTGAATACGTTCAGCTTTAATTCGTATAAACTGACCTTATGGCTTATTTTATAGTAAAAATATAATTTAAAATGTTGCCATTAATCTGTTCAACTGGCTTGCCAGATTTTCAGATTTCTATTTATGTTAAAAAAACCAACCCAACACATCTGAACTTTGTAGTACTGTAAACAGACTTTAACAGTTTATACCCAACTGCCTCATCCTCTATCTTCATTTTCCTTTTGGAATCTTAAGACACTTGCAAAGTTCAAGGAAGTTCCAAGAACTTTTAAGGAATAGTAATTTAGCAGGGTCCATTTGAAATATATGTAGCTCATAAGTAATTTGTATTTCTTAATAACATAGAGATGAAAAGTGAAATGATGCATGGTAGTGCATAAAATAATTGGTAATAAAATTAATTCTCACTTTGACATGCAGGTATGCCATGTTGTATAAGGGACAGGTATTACCTTTCTTCAATAAGTGTTTGTATTTTGTTTCAAATGTTCTGGATCTTGTCAGTTTGAAACACAATAATCATGATACCTGGAATATAAAGAACTGAATAGGCAGATGTTTGTCCAAAGTACAAAATTTACATTTCAAATGCTAGTAGGAATTAGTATTTATAATCAGTATTATCAGTCTCCTCCTTTACTGTATATTTGCACTGAGGAAAAAATATAGACAGATTACTGTATTCTTCACATACTTTATATACGTTTACATACTTCATATATTTTACTGGATAAACTGTTACCAGAAATGTTAGAGAAAATACTCATTATTTCAAAAGGCCTTTGCCACTTACTGAGTTTGAGACTGAAAATCCCCAGAAAGCATCCAGGCTCCTAAATTTAAAATGATTTTCTGGTTTTGAAGTGGGACTGTGAAAAGAACATCATCGCCTCTATTCTGTGAATCCTAGTAGTAGGTGTGACTTGGAACCTCAGCTTCCTTTCTTCTGCCTCCTGTCTTACAAATTTAATTCTTTATGGCTAAATACACAATTTGCAAATTTTGTATTTTTCAGCAATTATTGTAGAATAGCTACCTTTATTGCATCTAACTGTTTTACTGAAGCATTTTTGTGTTTTTAGGTTCTCTGGGGCTTTCTTCATAGCCTGTTCTACTTGGAAAAAAACAAAACAAAACATGAAAAAACCTGTTCTCCCCACCAATGCATTTTCCTGACTTTCAAGTAGTCAGACTTCTTGGCTGGCTGGTCTGTGACAAAGCTTTCTGCCACTAATTCTTCATGTACAAGATTTTTGTTTTATGAATAATATATAAACACTAGACATTACTCAGACTGTCCAATCTCTGGAATTGTAAGTTCTCTGATTGACATTTAAGACCCTTTTTTCCCTACAAGTATATAATTAAGCACTTAAACAGGTGTCCAGCTGTAGGTCTACATTCAGATCTCAGGCACTGGCTTTGGAATTCTACTTGATGATAAGAGCGAACAAGTGTCATACACGTTCCCAGCTGCAGAAAAATTATTGAATTATCATTTCACCAAAAGAACAACCTGCTTCAGCTCTCTTAGTTTCAGAGCATCCAAATAAATCATGAATATTCTCTCAGTAATTCAAGTAAATGACACTGTACCCTGTAATACCAACCTCTAAATCCAGATGAAGGTGCACAGTTGTTTAGATATGGAAAACCGATCACATGATAAAATCAAATTATGTTTCTTGAATGTTATATTATATATAATCACATTTCTCTTTATACACATGTATATCTCATTATTCTCCATTTTATTACAGAGTACTCAGCAATGTGTATCTTCCCCTTTGGTGAACACTACAATAGCCTCACGGCAGTACCAGAATGCCTCAGCCAGAAATCAATTGCAATTGTACAGGAGATACTGACATTATCTGCTCCAGGATATTGCAGCTTTATGTACTTTATATGTAATGTGTGTACTATTTCACACTATAAAATTATCAACAAAATAAAGATGAAAGCAGTAGCTCAAATAATGAATGTCAATTGTCTAGCATTTTTAGGATAATTAAGTCTATTTTATTTTGCACTGTATGTAAAATTAGAAGAATGAAAATACTTTACATTTTTAGTGTTTGTACTGGCTGTGTAAATTTCCTGTACCTATAATTAAAGTGAAAGGAAAACAAATACCTTGCTACTTGGATTATGTGTAAACTTTCCTAACTTGAGTTTTTTAAGATTTGCTAATAGATTCTATTACAATTGTAAAAGATATATTTTAAAAGTTATGTGATTATCAGTAAATAATACATGGAGTTTCACCTTTTATCTTTAGCTTGGTGGCTGTATTACAAATTACTGTAGACTATGTGTTGCCCTTATTCAGTAGCTACATCTGGTGCCTCTAAAACTGATTGTGTTCCAAACATCATACTTGTCCTAGCATATGTTCCTTCAGGTCTTGTTCCATTTGTTGGAGATTCCTGTTTTCCAGAGGTTCCCGACAATATTTATCAACATTTGCACTTAAAAAGCAATTCTTCCTCAGCTCCTCATGTAAAGAACCCCAGGCTGAAACTGTCAGAAAATTAGAAAGGAATGTGCTTCGGAAGGAAGCTTACAACTAATGGTATGTAGATGCACTTTCACTGAAGCACATAGGGAGCCTCTCTATGTCAATGTCAGCTTTAGGCTAAAGCAATTATTCTAGAAACAAAACCATAAGCACCCAGGTAGCTCATCAGCAAAAGCTGGTTTTGGTTTTTCTTTGTAATCCATATTACAGAACCTCTACATAAAAAGAAGCAAAGTGGGGACAAGAGGCCTGGACATTAGGACTCTATTCCTGTGTTTAAGATACCCAGATGTAGCCAAATATTAATATGTTCTGCATAAGGGCATATATAGTCTAGGGAGACATCCAAGTGTCTTTCTACAGAGCTAGATGCACTTGCAGTTATCTTTGCAAGTGTTTGTTTTGGAGAGACAGATTGGTTTTGGCAGTTTTGGATTGGCAGATTATACATTGGTCCCTTGACTTCCAGTGGAAAAGTAGCATGATGAGTAACAGATTGATGATTCAACAGATTTGACACCTTTGGTGATAAACCTGATTGAATTGCTATGTCAGTTCTTGATTAAAGACCTTTGGTTAGTTAATTAGCATGGCACCTAAATCTGTGAAGTTAGTTAATTGCTAAGGTAACTTTTTAACTTCCTCTTTTCTCTTCCTCTGCTGTTTCAGTACAAAGTAGATTAACATTGAAAAAAGCTGTAGAAGGTATATACAATGCACAGAATCAGTCAACAAATCTAGGGTGGTAGTTAGCTGCAAGAAGCAATAAAAGCGATTTATTAAATCTCTGCCTTTATAACTCCCTATTAGATGCCTGATTCTCCGTTTGTATCTACACAGTAAGAATTGTGGGATTAGTCTGGGGACTTAAGCATTACTGTGTTTCCACCAGAGATGTGCCTGAGTCCCACACAGGTTATTGCTACTCTTTGTTAAAGTGTATGGGACCTTAGGGGAGTTGTATTTCAGGAGTGGGCTTAGTGCTGTTCCAGTGCAACCATGGGAATGTGCACCCAGAGCGACACTGGCATTCCTCTGAATAGAATGCCTCTTCCCAAAAGAAGCAATCAAAATATTATTTCACAAGAGTATTTTTCAAGTTTTGTTATTCCCCATCGTACCATGATCATCCTACTGTTATTTTTAAGAAGTGTTGTCATTGCTTAGGAGGGACCCAGCCTCTAAAAAGGAAAGGAGAGGAGAACATGTGCCCATCATAACAATGGACAATTTATCAGGCAATTAGAGCTACCTGCTTGTGTGTGGTGTCAGCCAAGACCAAGGCAAGCTACATACATAGCAAATAGTCAGCAACTGCAATTTTACAAAGGCGGTTTAGGGAAAGATTAATTTTTTCAAAACAATGTTTGGCAGAATGGAATAATGCTACATTTCTCCTCTAGCTAGCTATTGCAGCATCTTTGGAGGAATAATCTGGTAGGGTCACAGGGGCTGACTTCAGTCTGGAGCCTGTTATGACAAACTGTACTTAAACATCAGAAGTGTAGAAACTTGATGTTCTATGATTGCTGTTGCTGTCTGTCCTGACAGTGCTGCCAGAAGGGGGAAGGTGCAGCTGCAGTCCACAGCCTTAAAGGGTTCTGATGTGTGTCAGTGCTTACTGGGTCTTTGATGCTCAAATGTAAAATTCCCAGCAAAGCACATGCGTGTATCCTCAGAGCACATGAACAAAGGCCTTCTGAGATGGAACTCCAGATTGGTTTGCACTGAACATACTGAGCCCTTACATCTCTGTTTGTATGCAGTACACTGCGACATTCCAGTATGGTGAGGATTTAATACTTAAATAGCGAGGGAAAGTTTCCCCACAGACATTATGAGAGGGGAAAGCAAATAATCCAAATACCAGAGGCTGTGGATCAAAACCAACCCTGCTAGTCAGCAAGTCAGAGCACCAGCTGAACCAGGTTTCTTCTCCTGTTAATCGGTTTAGGTGGCAAAAGCAAAGCTCATGAGTCAGCTTCCTCTCTTAATTACACGGGGAGGTGCTTTTCAAAAGCAGGTGCCTGTGTTTAGGTTTCTAGGAAAATATTTTCAAACAAGTTATTTGATTTAGGGTTACAGGCTTCAACTCAAACTAATAACCTTGTTTCCTAGATCACTTTGGCTCTTTCGACAATACTGAAGTATAGTATTTGTTTAGGTGCCTAAACAGCACAACCCTCAGGCACCAGGAATGTGCACTGCGGGAGTGACCCACAGGCAGCTGCTGGATCTTGAGCACTTGTGAAGAGCCAACAAGGTCTTTTGTTCCCATTAGTTGTTGGTTATTCTTCAGATTGAACTTTCCAGGCTTTAATATTCATCACATAGAAATAAAAAACCCCAAAACTTAAAAGGCTTAATTGTGTTTTTCAAATATGAAGAAAAGTAAACGTGATAAAATCAACAAGTTTGGTTTAGACCTGAACATATCAAAATCTGTGTACCTTAGGTTTCTTTCAGAAACTCTCCACTCTGCCTACCATTTTTTTCTGCTTTTTAAAGAAATTAGACCATATTCTTTCTACAATAAAATTTTAGTATTAAAAGAAAACATGAAAACCAGGTTATAGTTTCCAATACAAGTCTACATACAAAACACCCACAATGCGTCTTAAATTTGCACTTATGTGCCTGATTTTCAACTTGATTGAACACCCGTCGGGACAGTTTCAGGTGCAAGGATGCCTCAGTGCTTTTACAGAGAATGACATGCAAATAGTGCCAAAAAATAACCACGTGACCGCATGTAATGAAGTGTAACTTGAACAAAAGGCTGAAGACCAACAAGTCACATGAAGTCGTACAGGGGAACCAGCACACAAAATTAATATTTCATTGATAAGATTAAACTGCTGCATTTCAAGAAAGCAAATGTATTCCTCTTGGAAGGAAATTTGCTGCTTTACACTCAGCTTCACTCATAGTCTAATTTGCTACTTGAGCTGCAACACCGAGTAAATTGGCCTGTCCATAAATCACAGATTGATAAGAGAAATTAATTTTTTATGATATTTTACTTATATTACTGTGGCATAATATTTTGCTCACATTAATGCAAGGTCAAGGCAAACCTGATTGTGAACACTGTAGAAATCCAGCGTCTGCAATCAAGCAGTAAGTCTTCAGGGGCAAATGAAGGCAAGATTTCAGCATGCAAGATGGCAAGATGGCAGCTCTACAACTCCTTTGTGGCAGTTAGGAGTGTGTAATGATACACCCGTTCCAGATTGACTGAGGAAAAGTTACAATAGTGGTGTAGACGCAGCATTGTCTTCAGCCCATCAGCTAATACAAGGCAGCATCCATGCAGAATGTCCCAAATGGGTTGCAAATGGCAGTGGAGCCAGATAAGGGTGTCATTGACAAGCAGCCTCCGGAGGGCAGACGGGCCAGAAGGCAGCCAGGGTTAGAAGAAAGGGGCTGATGTTAACACAATTTTTGCACCCCATCAGAGGTTTGCAGAGTGTGAAAGCACCCCTGCCAAGGTCCACCCTCTCCGTCTCCTGTGCTGCAGCCTCCAATGTCAGGAAGATTATTATCTACATCTGGGAGGCCACCACAGGCCAATAGCCACCACCCCCTCCAGCACCTGCAGCTAGGTTTTAGGGTGACAGGAGGCAATGGACCTGAGGTCTCCTGATCAAGGCAAGATTTGCTGTTGGCACTGAAGACAGTGGTGACAGACATGAAAGTACTGTGGATGTGAGGGCTGGGTGAAGCTGCAGGCACATGGGGACTATGCCATATCCTCAGTGCTGGCAGGGGCATGCAGGGACACAAGGACTGGCTGGGCTGCAGCTGGAACTGCCATAGTAGCCCAGGAGTTTGAACATTAGTCTGATTCTCCATCTTCTGGAGTTTTCTGCTAGCCAGGGACATCAGGCAGCAGGGTCCTTGCCTATCTGTGCTGGTTGATATGGTCTTGGTGGTTGCAAGAACCTCAGTGGTAATGGGGGAGAAAAGGGGGACTGGGAGAGGCCAGAGACCTTCCCCCTCCAGCCATTGTTCCTGGTCAATTTTCTTTCATGGGGAAGAAGTATTTTCTGTAGCTAACAGATTCACAAGACAGCAGAACTGCAGCCTTGTGAAGAGATGAAGGTCTTTGCAGAGCCACTACTGACAGCTGTACTCTATGTTTCAAATATTTTAAACACTCTGCTTTGCAGCCAAAAGGGGCACAAGTAAACCTTTGCTTTATGACAGTGCTCAGGGACAGCCAATATTTGTGTAAAACTGCAGCAGTGAACCGTGCTGTTCTTTGGCCTCCTCAGGGACCTGCTTGGTAGGCTACCATGGAGGGAAAAGGATCCCAAGAGACCTGGCTAATATTCAAGGATTCCTCCTCCAAGCTCAACAGCGCTGCATCCCAGCAAAGAGGAAGTCAAGCAAAAACACCAGAAGGCCTGCATGGATGAACAAGGAGCTCCTGGACAAATTCAAACACAAAAAGGAATCCTACAGAGGGTGGAAGCAAGCACAGGTAGCCTGGGAGGAATACAGAGAAATTATCGAAGCAACCAGAGATCAGGTCAGGAAAGCTAAAGTCCTGGTAGAATTAAATCTGGCCAGGGAAATCAAGAGCACCAACAAGAGCATTTATAGGCTTATCAGTGGAAAAAGGAAGACTAGGGAAAATGTGGACCCTCTCCAAAGGAAACAGGAGATTGGGTCACCCAGGATATGGAGAAGGCTGAGGTTCTCAATGACTTTTTTGCCTTTATCTTCTCCAGCAAGTGCTCAAGCCACACTACCCAAGTCACGGGAGGAAAAGGTGGGGACTGGGGAATGAAGAATCCACGGTAGGGGAAGATCAGGTTTGAGACCATCTAAGGAACATAAAGGTGCACAAGTCCATGGGACCACACAAAATAAACCCTGGACCTGTGCAAAGCATTTGATACCATCCCGCATGACATCCTTGTCTCTAAATTAGAGAGGCATGGACTTGATGGATGGATCACTCAATGGATAAGGAATTAGCTGGATGGTCACACTCAAAACTTGCGGTGAACAGCTCAATGTCCAAGTGGAAATCAGTGACGAGTGGTGTTCCTTGGGGATCAGTACTGGGATCGGTTCTCTTTAACTTCTTTGTCGGTAACATGGATGGTGGGATCAGGTGCACCCTCAGCAAGTTTGCTGACGACACCAAGCTGTGTGGTGCGGTCGACACATTGGAGGGAAGAGATGCCATACAGAGGGACCTTGACAGGCTGGAGATCTGGGGCCGTGTAAACCACTTGAAGTTCAACAAGGCCAAGTGCAAGGTCCTGCACCTCGGTCAGGGCAATCCCATTCACAAATACAGTCTGGGTAAAGAACATATTGAGAACAGCCCCAAGGAGAGGGACTTGGGGGTGTTGGTTGATGATAAGATCAACATGAGCCGGCAGTGTGCACTTGCTGCCCAGAAAGCCAACGGGATCCTGAGCTGCATCAAAAGAAGCCTAACGAGCAGGTCAAGGGAGGTGATTCTCCCCATCTACTCTGCTCTCACGAGACCACACCTGCAGTACTGTGTCCGGTTCTGGAGTCCCCAGCATAAGAAGGACATGGAGCTGTTGGAGCATGTCCAGAGGAGGGCCACAAAGATGATCAGGGAGCTTGAGCACCTCTCCTATGAAGACAGGCTGAGAGAGCTGGGGTTGTTCAGCCTGGAGAAAAGAAGGTTTTGGAGGGACCTCGTAGCAGCATTCCAGTACCTGAAGGGGCTACAGGAAAGGTGAAGAGGGACTTTTTGCAAGGGCATGGAGTGATAGGATGATGGGAAATGGTTTCCAGCTGAAAGAGGGGAGATTTGGATTGGATATTAGGAAGAAATTTTTTCCTGTGACAATGATGAAACACTGAACAGGTTGCCCAGAGAAGCTGTGGCTTCCACCGCCCTGGCAGTGTTCAAGGCCAGGCTGGGTGGGGCTTTGAGCAACCTGGTCTAATGGAAGGTGTCCCTGTCCATGGCAGGGGGGTTGGAACTGGGTGGTCTTTAATGTCCCTTCCAACCCAAACCGTTCTATGATTCTATGCAACCACAGGCTATTAGGACTAAGGGTACCTCAAAACATTTGAGACTAGAAGGTACCCTTGAAATACGGATTTACTTGTACTAGGCCAGTATTTAGTATATGAATCTTTCATTATGTGGCAGAAGGTCTGGTAAAGCCTCTGCTGGGGAGGAGACCCAACTGATGTTGTCAGATTCTGCAGTTAAAACAGGAATGACAATGCACATTAAAAAAGAAATCAGCAAAATGTGGGCAGAGTGAATACAGGGACTGCCATCTAAAACATGGCTGTTGGTGTGTAGGAATAATCAGACTCACTTGTCATCAAATACACTGAAACACTGAAATCTGCTTGATCAAGTAAACAGGAGGTTCCATATCCTATAATCATACTCATCATAATCTTCATAATAGTCTGACTCATAATGGTTCCTGCTCTAACACCACTGCTTTTATAAGAGAGAATTCACTCAGAGTGAATTTGACCCCATATAACTAAAGATGACTCCACAACGTTTTTGGAATTGTATTTCAAGCCATAGCCGCAGGATTCCTTCAATATTGAATATAAATCCCAAGCCAGCAACAGTGGTGGCAGTGATCCAGGTGACAGAAGTGGCTGTGGGTGACACAAATGTACATATAAAATGCCTATTACGGTATATATTAATTTTTTGTTTGTTTTGAGAAGGAAGGAATTCTTCAACATTTTTATTTAATCTGTATCCAATAGTTCATGGTCTTTCAAAGTGGCAGGAAAAGAAGGAGAAGAAGAGTGAGAGTGAGAGTGAGAGGAGAGAAGAAAATAGAACAAGGAGAAAAAACACTTTCCTATGTCTTTTGTCCAGTTTTCAGGAATGTCTGTTCATATTTAATCTTTCTTAATGGTGCTGGGAGGAGATTCTAAAAGATACTGAATCTGTTTAAGGTTGTGCTGTCATGCAGTTAGGTAAAAATGCTAATAGGATGGATCCCTATTTGTTATTGAAGGTCATTGAAGAACTGTGCCATTAAGCAAACTGAAATAAATGAAAGCACTTATTTCTAAAGAAGGAAATGCTCCTAGAAACTTCATATTCAGAAAAGAGTTTTGGTCAAAGCAAAAAAAAAAATCACTGCAGTTGAAATATTTCTGTTTATATTTAAAAGTATGACTTTTCACTTCAAGGTAACATTTTGAGTCTAAATTTAGCTTAATCAGATTAGTTGAAAGCTACGTGAAATGTTTAGTTTCAGATCCATTTAAATATCTTTGTGATTTTTTGCCAGACAAAATTATTTCCCCTTCCGATTTCTCAGTTTGGCCATCTAATAAAAAGTAAAAATTATTTTCACTATTTATTCCAGAGATCTGAACTCTGCTCTCAACTCTAGACAAAGGGTTTGGCACTGGAGAACATGATCTTCAGAGGTCACATGGTCGGTTTGCTGGAGTTATTTTCTCTTAGTTATTCACATTGCAACAGTGATCTTGGTGGTTTCTAGTCAGCCCATGCCCACAGTCTGCTTTTGGAGAACAGAGCTTTATCACAGAATCACAGAATCACAGAATGTTAGGGGTTGGAAGGGACCTCGAAAGATCATCCACTCCACCCCCCCCTGCCAGAGCAGGACAACCTAGAGCAGGTCACACAGGAATGCATCCAGTCGGGTTTTGAATGTCTCCAGAGAAGGAGACTCCACACCCTCTCTGGGCAGCCTGTCCCAGTGCTCTGTCACTCTCACAGTGAAAAAGTTCTTCCTTATGTTCACCCAGAACCTCCTATGTTCCAACTTGCACCCGTTCCCTCTTGTCCTGTCACTGGACATCACTGAGAAGAGCCTGTCTCCATCCTCCTGACACTCACCCTTGACACGTTTATAAACATTAATGAGGTCACCCCTCAGTCTCCTCTTCTCTAAGCTAAAGAGACCCAATGGCACTGCTTTACACAGCTTCTGTGGCAGTACCAACACAGACGTTCTCAGTACTTGAGAACAGTACAGAGAGGTTTCAGCTAGGAAGGATATGGGGGGAAGGATGAATATTTACACATACCTGTCATGATACTGCTCCTAACAGCAGAAAACTAGGGAAACAGACTGCAGTTTGCTAAGGGTGAACCTCTTTCCCTTCCTGGAGAGACTTCCTGTAGACTGGAACCTACCAGAAATACAAGGTGACTTGGCTGACCAGACAGACTGTATGTTTAGGTTAAGTGTATAATGGCCTACATTTGGTGAAGGTGAAGAGTGAGCTCAGGATTTCCTAGACAGCTCCTAAACCAGTAACAAATATATTTAAGTCTTTTCCCTTTTTCTTGAATTATTAGAAAGCTGGATGAAAACGTGAAAGCAATAATGTCCTTCAAACACTTCAAAAGTACCTCACCACCCACACTCTGTGATTAAGTCCTTCTCTCTTACTCTCAGGTCGTCAGAAGGGATCTGCTTCCTGAAGCAGGATGCGCTGTAAGGTCCTGTGGGACAGCAGAGACTTTGCACACACAAGGTGCCCTTCCAGACACAACTAAACCCTCCAATTCAATGATCTTATTACACACATGTGTTTGTTTTCTAGAGGGATGAAGATGTATAGGGCATATATAAACAAGTTCTTAATCCTTGTTAATTAGCACTGCTTCTGAGAGTGATAAATATAATAACTTTTGTTTTTAGATTTCAGGATGTGGCACACTACAAGACAAGCTTCTGTGTTGTTACTACAAAAACACCCTGCTGCAGGGGGGAGGATTTGTCTGCCTTTGAGGGGGGGTTGTAGACCAAATATGGTCCAAGCCTGTTTGATAGTTCTCTCGTAAATGAAATGATGACAATCCTCTTGTGACTAGGAAACATTCCAGAGCCAGGGTGTAGGGTTACACAATGGTACAGTGTCTTGCCCCTGATTTATAATTTGAGAAGCAGATTGCGTTCAGACAGAATGTGAGCTGAACAATGAGGTTTCTAGTCTTGATCTCATTAACAGAGATTTATACCAAGAGGCTATTGTATCTTGTTCTTTTGCTTTGCCATGCCAGCAAACATTCATAAAGTTATTTTAAAAAGAAAGCTTCTGTCACACACTTAGGTCAGAAAGTTCTCAGGAAAATAGCTAGTCAAATATAGAGTGGTCTCAATCTGCTCTTACTATGGCTTATGTTTCTGCCCTTAATAAGTCTCAGAATGATTACTGGATCAAACGTCACACTCAAGCTCATTATATGTAAATATTTGTGGAGACACGGCTTAAAATGCCTTTTCACATATTTATATTTGTTCACAGTTGAGTCACTTCAAGATACCTTATTATTTGCAAATCATACATAATGACCAAAAGAATGTTCTTTCAGTGCAGAAGAACCATTACTAGGTGGAATAACAATAATATCCCAAGAGTTACTTTCCCTCCTGCCACCCCCAGAGCTTCTGTGCTAAATGAAAGGTCATAAAGACGTGGCCTGGAACCTGCTTTTTGCTGACAGCTGAGTAGTCACTGTGCATGGAGAAGAGGATGCATAGCACATTAATTAATGTTTCAATAATGCAGCCAGGCAATTTGGCCTGTCCACCAGTAAAAAGAAAATGGAGGCCCTTTTCCAGTCCCACCTCACTAGAAAATAGACTGTCCCAGCCGTGGGTGTCGACAGCGCAGCTCTGAAGCCCGCAGACCAATTCTGCTACCTCAGCAGGAGGCTGTCTCAGAGTGTCACAGCAAGAGATGAAGTCACACAGAGCACAGCAAAATCCGGCACAGCTCTTAGGAGATTAAAGGACAGCGTATCTGGAATACAGGAGGCATCCAGCTTCAAAGTAACTAAGTGCCACCCAGCTGTCATCACCACTTTTCATGCTCCTGTGAAACACGGACAGTTTATCATTATCAAGGCATGTGACTTCCCAATTCCACCTGCACTGACTTTTGTGCTGCTGCTGGTATAAATAAGCACACAGTGCAAGTAGTCTATTATTCATGGTCCTGTCACATATTGAGTGCTGTAGTAATACTCCTGTGAGCTGTGTTCTCCCAGACAGTTGATACACATGTCAGATGAGAGGCCCCTCGAACCCAGATTCAATGGCCAGTTTGCATATATCAAACAGCTGAGAGTGGGTGAGGGGACAGGGCAGCAGAAACATGTCAGGCTAATCTTCAGGTGGCAGCCAGCTCCACATCTTGGAAAACGGCTGCTAAATTGCTTCTACTGTGGCAAAGGACGTGGATCAGTCACATCACACATAGAAAGAAAGAAGGGCAGTGGAGGGGCGTGGGAGAAAGTGGATGTTGTGAAGATCAACAGCGATGTCTGTGGCATGTTCAGTTTGTGCTGTGGAAATAGGATATGCTTCTTCCCAGTAAAGGTACAACAGCTGAGTCTTTGAATGTTTCTGGGTGATACGGTTTAGTGATGATATGGTTTAGTAGGTAGGCGGTTGGACTGGGTGACCTTTAAGGTCTCTTCCAACCTTGACGATTCTATGTTGAATTAGCAGCAGAGATCATCTTTACATCCTATTGTGGGACTGTAGCTAGACTCTCCTTCTGGTCTCCTCTGCCTGAACTCCTAGTAGAGATTAAAAGGAAAAATGCAACATCATCTCAGTCAGCTTCTGGCCTCACTGTTATAGAAAAGTTGCATAGTATTTTTAATCTTCATTTTGTGAGCAGATTTTGAAATGGATTCAAGTTATCTCAGCTTCGTATCATGTACCTTTGCTCTGTGGTGAGCCTGGAGAAACAGGAACATCTGGCTCACTTTTTCTGTGCTGTTCATTGTTTTGCAAGCTTTTTCCAGAGAAGTTCAGACTACTGCAATAGCAGCTTTTCTATCTCGCTAATGACTTGTTGCTGAGAGACAGACAGTCCAAATATGGAATAATTGGGATAGTAATGGATGACATTTTCTAGGCAATGTGAATGATAATCTTTAACTAACCTCTTCAGCCTTGTGCTTAATCTGTGTCTTTTTTCTTTGGCTGAACATTTGGTGTTAAGTGACAGAAAAATGTGAACTTTTCCTTCATTTTTCCCCCCAAATGTATTAACTATTCCTTACCTCCCACAATAGCCACACTTCCCGTAAGTCTTATTTTCTATCAAGGAAGTTCTCCTTTACAAGTTTCCTATCCAAGTGAAATTGATTTCTTGCATTTTACACTTCCTTTAGTATGAAGAGATGGAAGAGACAATTCACAGAGTTTGTTCAGCTACCAAAGTTCTGTCAAAGTGCAACAATCTGACAAGGCAACACTCAGAGTAATAAATCCTATGTTAAATCTTTGCAATCAAAACCATTTTCAATTGTCTTCTGTGTTTCCCTTCTTGGAAAGCTCTCAGTGCCATACAAACCTTCCTACTGCAGTACTTACAGCAGGATCGCCCAGCCTCCCCTCTGAAAACTGCACTTTTCATGTTTCTGAGGACCCATCCCCAGAGTGGGAAAAGCAGGGCTGAGTTTATGCAGGAGGAGGTCATGCAGAAGCTTCTGGCCTCAGCTTTGGAATTAAGCTCTGCAATGTGTTTTCTTAAATTGTATTTTGTATTCACACACTTAATCAAAATTATAAGACCCACATTATTAGATTCACACTCTTTGATTTTGAAAAAGATAAACTTAACAGAAAGGCTCCTATTGGTAAGAGCAAATCCTTATGGCAAACTTATTGTCTGAGGGACTGCTCTGACCATTAGACTCCTACACAAAAGGCAATCAGGGCCACCTCCTCCACCCATTACCTTGTTCTGATGTGTGCTCCATGTTGCCTGCATCTGTTAGGTGTGCTTTAAGGGCACCTCATTTTTCAGAGCACATATACTCAGGGACATGTAGATGTGTGCTCTCAAATGCCTTAGACCTAGGACTGGTGCCCAGATAGTCTGTTAACCAGAGGTAGCAGCATTCCTGTAAATGGGCAGGAACCAGACTTTGGGTATGGATTAAGTACTGGACCTGTGTCCTGATCTTATTTATCCTCTTAGATCTGTGCATGTCATTCTGAATGTTTCCAGAGGTTAATATCTTTCTGAGAACTAAGAATTTATTCCTGACTTCTAGTCACTCTAGTATAGAAGTGTACATATGTATGTATATATACCAATAGTCATAGTAGTTGTGCTGTCTCATTATCTCAATCAATTAGGACAGAGAAGAGGACTATAAAAGACTTCTCCAACCTTACTGAGGTTACATCCTACTCTAATAAACAAACAGCTGGCTACTGACTCTTTCTTCGCCATGGTCCAACCATATGGTCCAATCTCAGTGCTGTTGAACCCCCGTTAGGTCCCCTGCTCACAAGCTTTGACAGCTCATGTTAAAATCATAGAATCATTTAGGTTGGAAATGACCCTTAAGATCACTGGGTCCAACCACAGCCCAGTGTGGGTCACTTAAGGAGTCAGACCTCATCTGTCCATCCTCCCCATCTTTGAAGATTTGCATCCCCATGGCTCAGCTTCACTTCAGAGCCCAGAATGTGTCACTTAATACCCAGGGCATCTCAGGGCTATGAGTCACAAGCCTCATCATAGATAGCATTGGAAGTAAAAACACAACAGTGCTTGTTTTGCCAGGCTATCCGCAAGTGCTGCTAGACAGGGGACATTCAAAGTAGAAGTAATTGGATAAAAAAATACAAACTTGCAAAAGAGGTAGCCCCTGCGTGCTCACAATACTCACGCAGCTTCCCTTCTTTTCAGGGACCTGGTAGATGTTTTATGCTTTTCCTGGCCATGACCACATGGCAGGAAAGAAGAGAAGATGGCGCTAAAATAAAGAGAGCACAGAGACAATTTCCAACAAGGAAACTGTGCATGGCACTGCATGTCAAGATAGTGGCTACACAGATACATAGATGATGGCTACATAAATTAATAACTTGAGTATCTCTGATTGCAGTTAAAATAAGCTTGTTTTCTTTTCAGTTTAGGCCTTTTTTTTTTCTTTTTCTCTGTTATTGTCTTTAAATCCATTGCCAGACAAATACCTAAGCAGAACAGTTGCAGAGTCAGAGCCAGAGGCAGAGACTTCTGGATCCAAGTTTCAGAAGGCAGGGAAGGAGAAGAGGAAAGGAGAAGGAGTTGCAAACTGAGCTAACTATGGGCAACGCCATTCCCAGGAGACTCTGCAGCAAGGTGCAGAGCTTTCTGAAAACCATTTGGACACGTGGTAATTTCAATAGCCAGATCTACAGAACTGACTCCAGCACAGCTGTGGTCTAAATGTGCCACTTTATTCACCATGTAGGGTCAAATGCAACTGTCCTTAAGGCATATTGGTTGGAGAGACCATATTGCCCCTAGCTTTGTGTTACTTTTTATTGGCATTTATAGCAGTCTCAGTCTCATTTCTTCTTTCACCTGATTCCTGAGAATGCTATGACATACATAAAATGTTTGAGAGATTCTGTATAAATGTAATTGCGTAGTTTTGCAGTATAGCAACCCAAATTATGAGAACATCATCAAGACAAACCTTGTCTGAATAACGTATTATGCTGAAATTGTTTTGAGAGTGGCTCATCTCCATTCTTCATCCAATACAAAAAGAAACTTTGAGACGAGTTCTAAGTTGTTCTGCATCTGCTGTTAATGGAGGAACAGAGACCCCACATAGAAGAAAACTCCACAGTGTCAACCCAACATGAAGGAAAGTCAGCATCATCTCACTGTAGAACACCTCAGGGTCTATATTCTGATGTCCTATCATCTGGGCTCAGTTCTTTCAACAAGAGTTTTTTCAGTTATTTCAACTAGATTCTTTCACTCCTCTTTGCAATTGACCTCTTTGGCTCATAGCATTTGCAAACAGTCTGCTCCAAGAAAGCACTTTTCAAGTTCCCTATCAGTGATATCAAAGATTTTTAAATGAAACTATATACAGGACAAAATCTCTTGATTAAATGTTTAGATGAAGGAGATTATTGATAGACACTAAACCCAAGTGGCCATTTGTTAAGTACGATTATATTCTAGAACAAATCATGTATAATAGAACAGATGCCATTTGAGGAGTCAAATATCCGTAGTAAATCAGCATGCTGATAGCTCAGAATCTGTTACTCACAGATTTTCAAAATGTTGAGGATCTACACCACAGGGAGCATTATAAAAGCTATTTTGCAGTAATCTTATATTATTATATGAAAATATATTAATTATTAAGTATATATACTATATTGTATACATACATTATTGTATTGCTAGTAATGTAATTTCATACTTATTTTTATACTGGTGTCTTCTACAAAGTGAGAAGCCAAGAAAAAGCTTGAGTTTTGTGGCTTGCTGCATGGAGCTGGGAATATAGAAAATATAGAAGGAGATTACTTTCTTTTGAGTGTAAAAGCTAGACAATTCTGAAGAAAAGTGGCACTAGCCTCTGGAGAAGACTTCCATTTGGCTTTTGTGTTATTGATAAAAATCCAAATTCAAGACAAATATGCTGACATGAAATAATCAAAATCAGTGTGGTGTGGGGTTTTTTTAAATTTTATTTTGGGAGAGGAAGTGAAATAAAGTATTCAGCATAGTGAAATTAACAATTTTTGTACAATGTTATAATAGTCTAAGGCAGCTTCAGAAGCTTTTAGTGACACCTGAAGGGACAGGATTCAAAGGTCCCTTTCATTTTAACAGAAATGTCCATATTTTTTTGAAAGATTTTAAAATCTCAGTTAGGATTTATAAACCAAGTACAAACACAGCATTTGAACAGCACCCAAAAAGAGCAATAAATGCACAGAGAACATTGCAGCAGATCAAGGTGAATGCAATGGAAATGCCTAGTTCAGTTCCTGAATACTGAAGTGTAAATCCTTTTCAGAAGTCATGTAGAAGAGATTTCAAAAAATAACATAACTCTTCAAATCATACAGATTTTCTCTGTCTGTCTGGGTCAAAATTCTCTTTCAGTGATCTGTAGCTGCCAGCCATGTTACCCTTCCTCTTAGAGCTGACTACAAACACACAACTTTGTGGCACAGCACTTACAGCTCTGAGTAGTCCTATCAATTTAGCTTGGCACCACATGCAACATCTGGCCCGTAATTAATACAGCATTTTAAGACCCTTCTGGTACTATTAACTGCAAGATATATTAAACCAGTGAGTCTAAAAGTTACTCTTATTTTTTTTTCTGGAGAAGAGAAAAACTGAAGAGTTAAGGAACATGGAGTTATTAACATATTTTAAAAAGCAGGAGTACTGGATTTCACATCTCTGCCTGTTCCTCAGATCTCGTTTGTTCTTGATAAGCCAGTACTCTCACGTTAGCGTGTGGAGTATCAGATGGCCCTTTTGTGCTTATTCATTTCCTATAAAGAACATAACTACCGTGGCTGCTCATGTTTCCTTTGGCAGCTGAGCTGCCAGAGGTTTAACATGCCATAAATCTGCAGCTGTAGCAGAGCCCAAGTTCCACCAGGTCCATGGCCGTTGTGCTGAGGACTGCCCCCAAGCTGCCGCCCCCAGGCCACCATGTGTATGTCACCCACAGCCCACTGAGGTCCACGCCCCTACCCTTCAATGCCTGGCCACCATGGGGGACTGGACATAAGCCGAAAGCTACCCCTTGGTGGCCTACTGCAGCTGTGTATGCTGTGTACGTTTAAATAAGATTTTAAAAATTATTTTACAGTACCATTGTAGATCGAGAGGTTAGATGTTTTGTATGCCTCCTGTAGATGTGCAGAAATTATGTCTGAGATAATTGCCACATGCTTCATTTCTAAGTACTGGAAATAAACACACAATTTAAAGGTATGATTCATCTGTCCCTAAGGTATATATCTAAAATAGGTCAGTCCTTAAAAGTGCCTATTTGTCTCTAATGACTTGAAAGAGAGCTTAGAGACTAGGTCAGACATAAGCGCTGTGTAGAAGGTAGGTGATATGAATGTCATTGTAGACAGACCCAGAAAAGGTCTACTGACTTCTTTATCTCTTGGCATACTGTTGGCTTCTTCTTAAAACTATATTTCGAGTTGATATTATCAAATTTATCTAAAAAGGATTTATAACATGAGAATTTGATCATCACCAATGGACCTTGTGGCACATCATGGTCAAACTGGTTATGTCCCTATAGATAGAACTTTGTTCATTTGCAGTAAATTCTCCTTTATCCAAGTAATGGAAGAGTTGGGATTCCACAAGTAAATAATAAAAAAACCCCATGCTTCCATGCCTAAACCGAGGAAGTTTGAAATCTCTGCATCCTAATCCCTAACATGCCTGATGCAAAAAGTACACTGGGTGTACAGAAGGTAAGCTGACTCTCCTATCTGTACACAAAATGGACCATAGCCAATTCTTTAGCTCCAAAAGCAAGTGGCATGCTACATCTTGCAACCACACAGATAAACTCTCTTTCCATCTAGAGTAGGTGGGTTTTTTTCATATTGTATTTGCGAAGAGTCTGAGGAATGTGCCAGGCCCTAAGCTGGGGTTGAACATTGTCTGGAAAAGTGCTAACTGGCACAGGCCATACCATGCCAGGGACTGTCCCACAAGTTAAACTTTATAGACCATTAACAAGCCAGTGCCTAAACCCACCCCCTGCGCTACTACATGTTTCCAGTGTATCTGTAGAAGTGGTTAGAGAGTTTAATAAAATATATTGGCTCAGACATACTGTTATGTGAATGTGGGTTACAGTTCCCATCAGGCAGCCAGATCATATGCCTCTGTGCCTAGAACGTGGTTTAACTTCAACAATGAAAATCTGGCCATCAATACTGGATAACTGTATTTTCAATATCATATCATATTATGAGCGTATCAAAGGAAAACAATATATTGCAGTAGCATGATCAATATTAAACTGGAGTGGAGTTTTTGAAGATGATATTACACCTTCCTAGCCTCTAGACTTTCAGGGCAGAATTTTCAGTGTTACCTAAATAATTTTCCCAATCCAGCCTGACCAACTCTGCTATAAAGGTTTGAGTTATTCTAGATGGAATATTTAACACATGGGAAAAATGCTATTTCAAATTTAGTAAACAAAAAGTACATCTATACTGTGTTGTTGGTGTCTGCTAGAGTTTTGCACCCAAGTCTTATCTCCTGAATGTCCACACTGCCTCAGTGTTAGTTCACCCTCAAGGTCCTTTCTGGAGCAAGCTCAGTTGTTTCTGGGCTGGGAAGAGCTAGGCAGAGACTAAAAGATGGTGTGTGCCAGTGTCCCACCCCCACACTGCATGAAGATACAGTATGAGTGTGACTCATGTCGGATTGGGCTTCTCCCAGACTAACCAGTATTTCAGCAGACCTCTCAAAGGCCTCATGTGCTGAGCCACCCTTGGTGTTACACAACAAAGAGACATATCTGGCAGCCTGTGAAACAGCTTCCCAACAGCAGCCCAGGGCAACATCTTAAAAGGACCATACTCAAATCAATGGCTCCATTGTCAGGAAAATTTCTTAGCAGCAATTTAAAATTATACTGAGTGTCATAGCACAAGCTGGCTTAATACAAACTGGAGAGCAGTGATGGTTCTATTTCACATATCTATCTGTATATCTACATATATGCATATGAATTCTGTCTTCCATGGGTATATGTGTGTGTGTGTACATCCAGGAGTAACCACCCCTTGGGTGCAGGCAGGCACAGCTGCCTAGCCTACACCATCCTTGCAAGCACAGCTGCAGCAGAGTTCTTGGTGCTCCAGGACTGCTGTGACCATGACCAAGCAGGTCTCCGTTTTCCTCCTCCAGACGTGAATATTACTGAGAATTCTAGGGAGGAGCCCTCTTCCTAGGCTGTGACACGTACCCCTGTAGACTCACACATCTAATGGATTTATTGTCACTGTTTTCACAGGAACTGGGTATTTTTTTCTTTAGGGCATATCTATACTGCTAAACCACAGAGGAGTTTTTATGAGCTCAGGCATTCACACTTATTGTCACACTGTTTAATTCTTAGTGCTCTCCTTGACTCTGTTTTGGACCACTTCAGTCGTCGCTAAGAGAAGTCATTTGTAGAGGGAGTTGACCCGGTGGAGTGTGGACACAAGCCAGTCAGTGCTATTCAACCCCAAGGCTTGAATCAACTCAGCAGTATAAACACAGTCGAACAGTCTGTATGTTCAATGAGATGAAAAGGAGCACATTTAATGCCAATTTAGGGTTCTTAAGACCGCCTTTCCCACCAATCAAGCTGTTATATTGTCTAGCTAAGGGCTTTTGTGGGATGATAGGATGAGAGTTTGAGAAATCTGTCTGTCCCAATCATGTTGCAGGGAGTGTTCAGATTTACTATCAATTCTTCACTAGGACGTAGTCAACATGTTGATTTTGGTAAAATAAATAAAAGTCTGGAATAAGGAAGACATTCAAAATAAACAGGATCCTAGGAAAGGCATTCACTCTAATTTTATGTTTATTTTTCCCCAGGCAGGAAGAGGTAGAGCTTGCCAACCTTTTAAGTCGCTTGCTAACTGCATAATGAATGGGGATAAGTTAACTCTGACTATGTTTTCAATTTCCTTAGGCAACTAGATGCCAATGCCTTTGAAGTTCTTCTGTTAACATCTGAATACTTCTATGTAGGGGCCACCTTACATATCTAACAGGACTTTCAGTGCTTCCAACTTAATCGAATTTATCTTATAGCCAGATGATTTGCCAGAATTACAGTTCGCAGGATATTTGGCATCATTGATCTGATTTATAACAAATAAGAGGATATAAATACAGTTGTATAAAAAATTGCTTCCTGACACCCCTTGTTTATTCCTCGAACACTCTGCTCTTCCCTTATCAACTCTCTATGTGTGTTCTAAATCTAACTTTGGAGAGTATGTTCTTTAAAATTATGTATTAAGATTGAAAACCTAATTATCCACCAAGCGTGATATGTTTGCACCTCAAGACATTCACATACAAATAATCTGTATGACTCCAGTCCTTCTGCTGTTGAATTAAAAGCCAGAATTCAATAACTATAGTGGGAATAGCATCTGAAACATTTTCAGGGACCTAAGATGGAGAAGAGAAATGGCTAGCAAGGAAAGAAAAAAAACCACCACTAAATAAAAACCTAACACAACAAAAAAATAAACAAAAATACACAGTAGCAAAGCTTGTTTATGAATTAACTGAAATTTAACTTTGAAGAAAAAAAAAAAAGAAAGCAAAAAGAA
This sequence comes from Aegotheles bennettii, assembly GCA_013398125.1. Taxonomy (NCBI): domain Eukaryota; kingdom Metazoa; phylum Chordata; class Aves; order Caprimulgiformes; family Aegothelidae; genus Aegotheles; species Aegotheles bennettii. The sequence goes on along the minus strand of VZRW01004551.1, from coordinate 195,870 downwards.
AGAAGGGGGGGAGATCTTACAGCAAATTTCAGGCTTGTCAAGCATAATATGTTATAAGAGTTTTTTGAAAAATCTTTGTATATCTTTGTGCTTATGGAGTAAGGAAATGCTTAGAAGATCTCTAGAACATTAAATAATGTTTTCTGAAATGTATGGAGATCTCCAGATAGAATTATAAAGCACCAGATAGTGTACCATTCTGAATGCGCTCAAAAGATGATTCTGTAAGCTCTGAAGGAAGTTATGGGTTTATTAAGATCACCTTATGCTTCTCTTACTTGTTGTGTCTTGGGTACAGGCTTGAAAATTCTTAACAGCTCTCCTTCAGATTATAAACTGTTTTATTGTACACACATGTCTGGCATAACTAGTCTATATTTTGGCAAAGGTCTCTTGGTCTATTGTTATATAAATAATTTCTCTAAATGTTGCTTCCTGGATCCATTTTTTTTCCCTAAGAGGGTCTTAATACCAAAACATTTACCAGTCTAGTCTAAATATTCCTCAGCTGAACTGCAACATGATTAAGAAGACAACTGCAACTTTAGAGAAAATGGCAATGATCCCATTGTTCCCTCTAGGAGCCAGACCAGGCACTGTAAATCATCCATCGTTCAGAAGAAAAAGACCTCACATCCTCTGGCAGGACTTCTGATTTTGAAGTTTGTATGTTCAAACTTTTAGGAATCACTCTTAGCTCAAGCTCTAGCAAGGACAATTTTAATTTAGGCATTGAAATACATAAAGTATTAAAATCAAAAGTAAAATGTTGTCATTTCTCTTTCAGACTCATTGTTAAGGGATAAAAGCAGATTATGCATTCTTCATCGTGTCAGCTAAACAGGAAGGACAATCCAGTCTCTTTTGCAGGGGATGGAACTGATTAGTTTCCATCAATTTTCATAGTTTGTGACTCAATTCGGCTTGTTGTTATTCCACATAAGAGGTATGTAATCTCAGAAACACTTTAAGAAAGCATTTATACACAATTTTATTCAAAAAGATACTGTGCAGCATAACAAACACGTGAGACTTTCCTGGCCCATATCTTAGAATGAGTTTGTTGTTTGCTCATCAGGACAGTATTGCTTTAGTAACTGAGCCATATGCATTCATGTGGAAGGCTAAGAGGAGGCTTGTCTCTTTCATACTGATTCTTTCAGAATGGAGTCAAGGGGAAGATGGGATTGATGCTGATGTTCTAACTACACAGCGTGATTTGTAAGACCTGAGGACTGAAAGGTGATGAAAACACCTGGTGGGGAAGACAATATGAGGACAGATTCTAGAAGAATCTTTTCAAAGTATACTATCAGGCTATACTTACCATGGATTTGCAGCAGCCTTTTTGTTCAGCTGTTTTGCAGGTGCAAATTTATTCTCACCAAACAAATTACAGAAGCAAACTGTGTACATATCTTCTTATCTGCTGGCATCTGTATACAAATTGGTGAGCTTTCTGATTTGGTTTCCTGCCAGAGGACATGCACAAGATTTAGGCCACATATTTCATACCTATAAACTGGAGCCCCACATTCTTCTTGCAGTCTTGGACCTGTGTCAGGGGAGAACAATTGCTTCCTGCAACATGGATTCTGAGGCATACTACTGTTAGGAGATCAGTATTTAACACTGCACAGCAAATCACACTGCAGATTAGAACAGAATGTAGAGAAGGAAAACACCAACTGGTCCAGGAGGAGGAGTTTGCAAAGATAGTGTAGCAATCACATTCTCTGATACGTTATTTTATTCTGTTGTATAACTGGAGGTTTTGGATACGCAGGCTTTCATTAGATAATTTCATTTTGTATGAATCAAAACCAACTTCACCAAAACTCATGCAAAATTCTGAATAAAACCCCTCCTAGTTTCCTGCCACCAAAAAAACAATGCTTGATCAGATAATCAGCAGCTTGGTCTTCCCTGGCCTATGAATTCAAGACAGATCTATTGTGCAGATAGATCTGGATTTCTAGACTATATTGTTGTTCTCAGGGACTAAAATTTCTAACTCTAATGAGGGCTTTATCCTGGCACTGAAGAAGCCTGGACACTTGGTGACCTCTATGATAAGCTGTGAAACCCAAGTTTTAGACTTTCAGCTCTGCCCTGAGAAATTCCATGGGGCTTTCCTGACTAGTAGAAACCTTGTAGACTTCTCCAAAAAGCCTCAGATTTGCCAAGAGGTCAGAATTAACCACAGAATTCCTGGAACTCAAAACAAAATGTTTATCTATTTCCAAACCTATTTCCTGTTTCTTCTGTAGGAAATGTAGAAATGCCAAGTTTTTGTTCAACCTGGGTGATCATTTTGTTTTGACAACACCAGTGTTTCCTAAATTGACCTTATATTTATTGACTTCAGGCTGTGCTGCCTTAATGCACCCAAAATAGATATCCTTGAAAGGCTGCCCTCACTCTTCAATTAGTCCTGATTGCTATAGCCTGTCTCTTAGGTTGAGTAGAATAACAAGAACCTTTTGCTCAGACATTTACATGGGTGCCAATCTGCTTCCAGGTACTTATTATCCCTAGGTCCCTAGACATGTTTGTCTGTCCTAGAGTTGAATTTGCAGAGGTGAACCAGGACAGTCATAGCGCCTGATGCTTCGTGAGGAACCCATTGTCATCAGCTGTCTGGCAGAATCTTTATTTCACTTTGAGCAAGTCAGATTGCATGAAACATCTCTCTTACACTGCCTTTTCTAGGACAGGAGGTACTGGCATTATCCCTAGAAATAAAAGTCTTGGCTGATAGTCTGTTGGCTGCTCTGGAAGTCATGATTGTGAAGGAAAACAGCAAAACTGCTGCCTGGAAAATTTCAAAGGAAAGGAAATAAAAATCCCCCCAAAACCCCATTTTCTTGATACTTATTTTTGTGGACAAGCCTACAACAACCTTAATCTTGGTTTTCTAGAGTATCTGTCCTACACCTGAATAGCATCAGGATTCAAAGCATAGACTTTCCTCTCTTATGTGACTTTCAAAGCCCAGTTCAGTAAGCATTCCCAGAGATGTCCTGGTAGACAGAATCCTGCACAAAACAGGGGAGCTGGTGGCTATGTTACCCTTCTCCTTTCATCTGTGCAGGTAAAGCTGGATTTTGCCCATAGGGGCAATGTGCATTTATGTGACACCTTTTATAACTTCCAGATCAGAGGGCAGTATAGGACAGATATCCACCAGTCGTGCTGTTGAAACTATCTTTTTTTGTGTAAGAATGTAACACTTGGTGGGCTGAAGAGCACAAAAATGACTATAGAATTAATGGCCAGAGTATTGAACTGAAATCAGGGAGACTTCAATCCAAGGTCGTTCCTCAGTTCTCATAATTCACATGAAATTTCTCCTTTTCTCAGATAGTATTTCCCATTGGCTAGTTTCAGCATCTTTTTGCTTAGAGTAAGGCTTTTGGGGGGATATCTGTAACTATTCACATCTTGAAGCAGTATCCCAGACATGCAAGTAAGAATCTGGATCTTGATGAGCATCTCAACCCAACAACGCTACTTTCTATGTCTTTTGTGGGTCTAGTGCTAAATTACTTGCTTAAATTGCAGTAGGAGCTTTGTGGTCACATTGGCAATGAACCTATGTTCTCCAAAGTCCAAAAGAAGAAATTCACAGTGGAGCCCATCTTTCCCTCCCCTTTCTAGGAAGAATAGGATAGACTAGATTTCATCACACAATTGAAAACAATAACAGGAAAAAAATCTGCATAGGAATTTAGACTACATAGTTTAAAATAACCCCCTGAATAAGGCATTTTATAGAGGTCAAAGAACAAATATTGCAGATCAGCAAAGACCTCATCATTTTAGTAAACACACTGGAAAACAGAGCAATTTCTCCACCCTCCCAGATTGGTGAAGGGTTTAGATTTCCAGCCTCTCAGACGGCCGAGGTTAAGATTCATGATTATACAATGAAGGATGCTTGTCAGGCTGAATGGAAGACGACATTCAGGTACCTTATTTTATAAAGCTTTATAAACTTTGTTTAAACAGTATAAACAGTAGACAAAGGAAACTGGATTTTGCAATAATAGCTATTTTTATGAAAGTAAAAGTCACATGACCTCTTAGCCAGCTTTTAAGAGAGCAATAGAACTTGCTTTGCCTGCCAGCCCTAAAAAAAGACTGAAATTAATGTCAAAGACAGAGGTCTTGTTAGGCAACAGTGCTACATTCCAAATCATACATGTTTATAGCTTCCCCCCTGCCTTAACCCCACCCTCTTGATGAGAAAAAAAAATGCAGTTAGGCTTAACCCTTCATAGCCTTTGAGTTTTTCAGCAGCTGAGACCACCCTGATTTTTCACTAGGTAAATTTTTCAAAGCAAAGTACATTGATGGGTAGCTTGCATACATGTGACATGTTCATAAACATTCAGCTCACATGCACTGTAGGAGAGAAACCAAGGTCTCTGTGGGTCTTAAATATCCTAATTTCAAACCATTCATGTCAAGCTACATTGAGGTTCGTCACTGATGTATCTCTCTCAGTGTAAAATCAATACTGTAGGCAAGCCCTTGCCTGTTGCTTGCTCATTTCAACACATACATACACATTTCTCCAAAGTCAGCCTAACAGTACTTTTGGTAAACATATCCTACTGGAAAAACACAACTCCGTTTCCTTCTGAAATGAATCTTTCCTTTTCCCTCACGGAAACCTTTTATAAACTCGTCAAATGCATTATCACTCCCTGTAAAACCCTCAGTACTGACTGAACTTTGTATTTGATAAACCAAAAATGGAAACCCTACAAAATCTCATTCAATAAGAAGGAGAGCCAAGGAATATCAAGGTGAGTAAGTAACAGGATAAGCACCTAAGGAGTATACATTGGTGATATGCTTATAACTCATCTCTAATTCAGTAGCCCAGTATAAAACACTCAAAAAGGATCTTTTTACATATGATAATAATATTGTATATAGCCCTTTTCAGATAAATAAAAATGGTGGAAAAGCTAGTGCCAACTAGCTGCAATGAAAGTCAACAACTGGCTGGCTTTGGTACAGCAAAGGAGCTGTGAGTGAAACACAAATGCTATGGCACAGAAAGAGCAGAATAGGATGCAAAAATCCCAGAGAGTCAGTGAAAGAAGAAGGGACAAATTAACCCAAGTTTGGGTACAATGTGCAAAAGGTGGGAGGGAGTGAGGGACAGTGCACAGGAACTGGGATCCTGGAGACAGATGTAATTTGCTCATAAGTATGGGGGAGTGAGGCTAAATGGGGATGTACAAAATACTGGTGGGGAAGATAATAGTCTTAGATGCTTTATCAAGAGTATAGGTGGAGCATACGGTGTACAGAGTTAAGAGAGAGATCAAGTAAATTTACAATAGGAGGGACAGATGTGCTTTTTCAGCCACTCAGTCATCACCTCCACAGCTCAGATTCATCCCTGAATCCTAATTTCAGGTGCCTGTTGGGTAGATGTATACATGTAACCTGTACATTAGGTATACATGCAATCATGCATTCAGTAGAGTTCAAGTATGGAGTTTAGGATGGTTTTGAGCTCACCTTACGGTAGACACCTCATCAGCTAAATAAAACTGTTGACTCTGAGGACAGTACTGACTTAGGACTCAGTTCAGATGCCTGCACGTGACCACCTAATTCCTTCTGAGACGAAGCAGAGTATCACCTTTATGGAGCATGCAGTTAAATCATTATTTAGAGTAGACTCAGCTTCTAGCTGCCATTCAGGAAAAATCAGAAAAGGGGTATCTGGGACAATCTGAAAGGTAGCTTGGGCATCTGAAATGCCTCTCTATGCAATAAAATTGAGATCCTGATCTCTCCTGATGATAATGGATGTTTGCTGACCTGTAAACATCTAAAAGTGGACACCTAAAATTAAGTCTGTGAAGCTGAAACAAACCCCCAGGTCTCAACTCTCAATTCTAGGCCTAGTGCCATTTGAAATTCCCACCTGGTACTGCTGTACTCATGCAAGTAGAAGGGAGAGGAACTGTCACACTTCAAAGGAATTTCTTTTCAACACAAGAGATGTGAGCATCAGAAATCAATGAAGACAAGAGCATGTCTATATGCAAACTTTAATTCTTAATATATTTGTAAAAACTGTTGGGTAACTAACAGGACACCTTGCAGTATGGGTACACAATTGTCTAAAAATAATAAGGAAAAAAAATTAGTCATAATCAATAAAAAGCATTTAAAATAGGATTGCTGAAGAATTTGCATGCCTAAATCCAAGAGTACTTCAATAATTCATATTAGCCAGGCAGTCACTGGATAAAAGCAACAAATGGTCTTTGGCACTTGAACAGACCCCAGAGTTGCTCCATCTCTCCTAAAGGTCCTAACCAAGAAGTTATAGAGACAAATTCATGCTTATGTCCTCCAGCTACTATAGTAAAATATTATTTTCTATATTGCCAAACAGTTTCTGAGATACAATTACCCAGATGCCTTTTAAGCTTCTGTATGTAAACTATGTATGAAAACCATGTATGTAAGCTGTGTGTTTTTGGTTTGTGGTCCTAGAAGAGAGTATATCACTGAACTCTCAAAGCATAGGGTGCAAATTGCTTGAAGAGAGGCATAGCAGCTCAGTAAGCCTTGTCTCTTCTGCTGGATTTAAAAGAAACAGCAACTCGTATCTGATTTAGAGAAAGGGTGTTTAGACACCAGCCTTCAAAGAAGAGATTTAAGGCAGTGAATCTCTGGGGGAGTACGTAAATTGTAAAAGAGAGATGAGACTTAAGTGCATGAATCCTCTTTGTTTCCCTCTTAGGCCTGGATGGTGTCACACACACTGTGTTGAGTTTCCTGGGACTCTAATTTTTACTGTGCATCTCCAGCATCCCATGTTTCTTTTTTAAGGACCAAGGAATATTTAGGCATGGCAATGCTTTGGTGCCTAAACTTCCTTTTGGTATTTAGCTTCACATATTTTCTTTGCTACTTATTTCTAAAAACTTCTTATAATGCAAATTGTACATTATCTATTTTATTATTACATTATTTCAGCATTGTTTTTTGAATTAAGCCTCATAATAGGCTGTAGCACACATATAAAGCAATATATCACACATTCGTTAGAAGCAGAAGCTGTTAATGCAACAGTCACTCAGATTACCAAGTTGGTTAAACTAAAACAGGTAACATGGACAAATCTAGCATAAACACAACCGTCTTTCTACCACGTACTGTGTGTCAGGCAGCAGCAAAACGGGGCTATGCTGTAAGATGGGGTGAGCTGGGAGCTGAAGGTGCCCTCCCTGACATGGCCCTGTCAGACCAGACCCCAACCAGAACAGCAGAACAGGTCTGGTGACAGTGACCACATTCAACCACAAGTCCAGATGACCAGACCAGTCCATAGTGATGAGACAAGTTGAGCCTGAGGTCAGCCTCAGGATTGGTGGGGTGCATGGCCAGGCACAGGCATGATGCCTGTGCAGCTTCTGTGAGAAACAGGGGCAACAACTGGGGCTGAAAAGCAGCTCCCAAGCCAAGAGGATGATGCTCCTATGGAGGTACCTCGCAGCTCTGACCCATGCAGTGTTTCTCACAGCCATCTGACCCAAGGTCACAGCAGAGCTGACCTTGAGTGCAGGCAGCCACATAGCTGGGGAAAAGTGGTTGCTGAGTCTCTGGAGGGCCCTGACACTGTGATCCAGAAATAAGCTTGCTAGGACAGTGGTAGGTTAACTCAGGGGACATGACACCAGCCCTAGTAGTTAAAGCTCTTTAGATGTAAAAGCTGTGAGCTTCCTTATGCTGAAAGATGCTAAAATCCAGATCTCCCTCTTCCTAGGTGAGGGCTCTGGGTACACGGTATGAAGGTGGCCCCCCTGAGCTCTTTGGTTGTATTTTAAAAGAAAACCTCTGGCAGCCCCCTACAAGCAGAGGTGTTGATACCTGCCTTCACCTGAGGATCCAGAGCCTGGCTCCAGAATGGACAAGGCCTCATACCTTGCAACCTTGGATTACTGAGGGACAACATCTGGGGAGGGGGTGGACAAAAGGGGGAATTCAGATATACCACAGTCTTTCATATTTGCTAATTTGTAGATATTTTTAATTGGCTTCCATGGTGTTCAGCTCTTTCCCTTCTGTCTCTCTCGCGGACTTGAGCCTGGAATCTTTACCAGTCCAAGTTCCTAGAATTGGGTGCTGATACCAGTAAATCTTTTGCAAGAGCTGGGCTTGACCATAGTGCACAGTGGTTTCTATTCTGAGGGGGTTCTAAGTTCTCATTACAGAAAAGACGTAGGATCTGGACCTTAATTTACTCTCCATTAGACTTTTCCTACAGTACTTTAACACTGGAAAGACTCATTTATTTCACAGGTGTATAATTATCCCTTTCCTCCTCTGTTTGGCTTATTCATGCAGCTTAACTATCCCTTAGCAATGCTGAAGACTTCTGCAGAAGGGAGGGAGGAGCTGCTGTTCAGGTTCTTCCCTACCTCCCCGACTGGAAGTGGCTGCTGCTCCGTCACCAGCTGACCTTTGCCTCAAAAACAGATGCACTTCCCAAAGGTGCAACAGGGCTGGTCTTCTGTAATTTGATTTGTGTTTGCCATGGAAAGGCTGGTTTGTTTGCTTTGCACTTAAGGCCCACAGTTTATTCAGGACTGTAAAACTCTTCAAAATCACTTATAAGTAAATACGTGAAAAACAAACAGTGCTGAAAATTAGTCTGGTCAAAAGCGAGGGACTACTATTACTGAACAATATATACTTACAAGACTTCATTCTGCAGCAGAAAAATGTATTTTCCATGCTCCAAATATCTTCTGTGACACCACAAAATCCTTAAATTTTTTTTAAAAAAAACAAGTTAAATGTTTGTGTTTAAGAGTACTGTGCCTGACTTTCTACTTCAGGCTGTTGTGAATGACATCAGAGGATAGTGAGGTCAGTGTTTCAACTGAAAGTCCCAGTTTAACTTTTTATGATTGTTAACTGCTCAAAACTGGAAATGTTGAATTATAAAACTATGATAGGTAGATGGCACAACATTAAAGAAATTAATTCCATACTTTAGAGCTTCCTGTCCTGATCCTCTTGAGCCAGTCCTGAAGCCCTTACTCATTTCCTTACTCCTGGATTCATCAAAGCATTTAAACACTCTAGATTTCAGTGGGATTTAAGCACATGCTTGTTGATTCAACACTTGAATCAAAGAAAATCCTCACTAAAGTCAGTAGGCATTTTTGCCCCAAAAGACCCAAAGTTTCAGTTTTTAATCCTGTATTTGAGTCTGCAAAACTCAAAAGGGAGAATTTACGTGTTTTGTAGTTGTTGCTATGCATCACTCCCTGCCCAAACCAGTTCTTTCACTTTGGCTATTTAATCTCTGGCTAGTAATATTAGTGGCAAGAGGCATTTAACAGATGGGGTAGTGCTGGAGTAGGTGGAGGCTTCTTGACAGTAAGGTAACAATAATTTGTTTCAGGTGCCTCCTCTTTGGGTTGTATTTACATACTAAGGAGAGTATTTTTTCTTTATTCCCTCTTGAACTGTCTCTACCATTTGAACACATTCAAGTATAGTGTAGCTTTATTTTCTACTGTTGTTTAGGTGGAAGTAAATTTTTTTGGAAAAGAAATAAAATCGAAGCGTGTGGGAAAACACTTGGAGAAAAAAGAGTGGAGAAGATACAGAGGAATGGTTCCTTAAATGCCACACAGCTGCTACACAGCAACTTGGTTTGCTGAACTGCAGCCCGCTGGTGTAAGCATTCTTACAAAATTTAGTGAGCATGTTGTGAGCAATGAATTCTGCTGAAAATATGTTAAAACGGGGTTTCTTAACAGGCTTATAATACCTATTTCTTCTGAATTCCTTTGATACAAGCCTGTCTGACTAACACATCTTACAAGTCAAATCTCTGCCTCTCAAACCCCAACCGCCCTCCCCCCCATTGTGGCACACTGCACTTTTCTGCTTTCTAACAAAATAAAAAGTGATTCAGGTTTCCCTTTTCTTTTCTCTTTTTTCTTTCCTTTCCTTTCCTTTCCTTTCCTTTCCTTTCCTTTCCTTTCCTTTCCTTTCCTTTCCTTTCCTTTCCTTTCCTTTCCTTTCCTTTCCTTTCCTTTTCTTGAAATAAACAAACCCACTGCTGAACTCCCTGGGAAGAGGCCTGCTGTTTGGCCTGAGCAGCAGGTTCCTGGGAAGATGCCGGTTTTGGGGATTTGGTTTGGCGGGGGGTGGATTGCTGAAGGATGCATCATGAGATGTGCAGCAGCCTTAAACTCTCACTGCTTTCCCTGCGAAGGGCAGGAAATGCCCGGAATTTTCCGAGGTGTCTCTTGCTTTGCCAGGCTTTCTAAAACAACTTCCTCAGGCATCGTTGTACGTTCCTTAAACTTCCCACTGGGAAGAGCTTGGAAGCGCGGCCTCCCTACTCGCACACAGCTCAACACCCTGGGAAGCAAGAAGCGGCTCTGGTTCATTAGAGCTCCATAACTCATGGATTTGGGCTTTCCCCCACCGCGTTACTGGGATGGCGCTGATGGAGCCTCCACTGCTGGTCCCGGTCCTGTCCCACCCTGCCCGCTGGCTGCACAGGCGCTGCCTGCCAGGCTCCTCTCCGGCCCGCCTGAGGGGGTTTTGCGGCGCACAGGCAGGAGCGGGATCGGGGGGAGAAAACCGCTGTTTTGTTAGGGGATTTTACAGGTGAAACTCCGAGCAATGCTGCCCGAAGGGGCGGCCCCGCGGGGGTGCGGAACGCTTGCGAGTGGGGCCGAGCCCCGGCGGAGCGGCGGGCGGCGCACGGCCCCGTTTCCACGGCAACCGCTGCGCCATGGCCGCCTTCGCTTTCCGCTGCCTGCCCGAGCGAGCCCTCCCCTGCCTGCAGCACAGCGGCACCCGCGACCGGCTCCGCCAANGTCCCTCCCCGCCTCCCCCCGCCCCGGGCTTGGTTTCGCCTCAGTGTTGTTCAGGCCCGTAAAGCGCTGGTTCTGAGGGGCGAGGTGGTCCTGGCCTCTCGGAGGGAGGTGGAGGGGGCTGTAACTGAGAATCAGGGAATCATTTGGGTTGGGAAAGCCCCTTGGGATCCCCGAGTGCAGCCGTGGCCCTGGCACTGCCAGCCTGGCACTGACCCGGGCCCCGAGTGCCACAGCCGCACCCGATGGACCCGGAAAGCACCGCCCCCCCGGGGACAGAGATGGCTGGGTCTGCTCTGGCAGTGCCTGCTCGCTGGGGGTCGAGATTTAATCGTTTACTTCATAATCATCTTAGTAGCAAATTTCTGGGACCACACCATCAGCTTCTGTGAATTTCTGTTTTAATGAGCCCCACCTTCCCTGAGAAGGACCCCCAGGCCAGGCCAGGCCAGTAACCAACAGCCACTGCACGCTTCACTTTCTGAAGTGACTCGTGTGTTCTCTCTTACCTTAACGATTGCCAGGCTAGTGTGGGTATTAGGGAGTTACTGAATACAGCAGTGCTCTCCATTCTTATTTTTCAGACATGTCACCAGACCTATTCCCTGCTACGGTTGCCAATAACTAGCTTCTAATTAGCTGTCGGTGCCAGCCACCAGAAAGGTCCCTGTACATCTCAGAGCTCAAGAATTCTCATGATATTCAGTAAATGGCTGGTGACCCACTCCAGATTAGTGCATGTATCAATATCCACAGTCCCAATACATGATTTTAGAAGAGACCCTTTTATACTTCTTTCGCGCTTGCAATAATAAAAAATAAAGCCCATCATCATTATTATTGGTCAGAATAGGGCACTCTGTAGCGTACTCAGGCAAATTTTCAGAGTGGATAAGTACCTACTATGTCAGCACAATATTTAATTTTTCCATTTCAGGTCCATGCAAGGCAGGATCATAGCACAAGCGTTCAGTTTCGACCAGCAGTTTAAGCCCTATCAAAAGGATGAATTTGTTACGGTAGTTCTGGATCCTTTACATTTTAAGCTGACTTTTTTCCATGAAATTGTAGCTATTGGAAAACTGTATAGTGGCAAACACTGTAGCAGTGTTAACACGCTCTCTGCTTCCTTGAAAGTAGCTGATTTAAGTGTTGGTGCTCAAGCCTTACTTTGTGGGTGAACTGCATTGTCCAGTAAAAATATTTTAGTTTGCACTAATGTTACCCTGTTTGAAGAGGGAACAATTTAGTCCTTCAAGATTCCCAAGAATGGAAGTCTAAACTGGATGCTGATCTTAGGTACTGCATTTAATGTTGGGAAGTCCACCCAGGGAGAGATTTTAAACAGTGTAGAAGCAGTTGGTACCCTTGCTCACAGCTGTTATTTCTTTGTCACAGTAAATACGCTGTGCAATTAGACACACATATGCACCATAGATCTGAAAATGCAAGATTTTAAAATTTATTGGATGTCATTGCTTTATACTGGAATTTTTGGTGTTTAGCTTTTTGAGATTTAAATTTTCACTTTTGTTGTTGGCAAAGTGAAATCTGTTCATCTATTTGCAGACAGAAAATCATCTGTGGTTTTAAAAACAGTGTGGTTTTTACATCTGTTGTTTCAAAAACAACTTTCTGATTTGTTGTATGTCTACTTTATGTTGTTATCCTGGGTAAAGAATTCAGCCTTTATTGTATTTCAAAGAAATTCACACAGAAAGACACCAGTATTTCATCTCCCACTGATAAACATTTCAAATTATTGAAGTTTACAAAATACGCATTTACTTTCTAAATGCTTGTCTCTTTTAAATTAAAAATGTAAACATATCACTGTGAAATGATGGACTCTGAGTAGCTGTGAATTAATTGAGAACAAAGGGACCATTACATGATATGGTCCCATCTCTCTGTATCCCAGAGAGGTTGTAAAGAGATTTGGTGATGCAGAGACTGAAAAATCCATCATTTTCTTAGCAGCTTTGTCAGTGATTATTCACTCTTTTTGTATAAGTTTGGGTTTTCTTAATTGGCTTGTCATTTAAATGTGTTGGCTACCAACATTACTATGCATGTCTCCTTTTTTAACTGATAAATCAGTAAGATTGAATACTTAAAATCTTACTGTGGAACATCTCCACCCTTTCAATAACTTATGGTTTTCTTCTGTGTCTAATAATTTTTGTGTGTCTACACTTCTCCAAGCTTCAAATTTATTTACAAAACGTGAATTCTACAATCATAGTTACCGTTTCATTTTTTACTTCTACAACATTGCATGCAGAGATAGAATTGTTTCATCTCTTCCATTGTCTGTACATCCAAAGATTTCATTCAACCTTTTTCCATGTTCTTGAACTAGAAGAAGTGCTTTACTATAAAACTGCATATATAAATATGTACATGAAGATATCTTGAATATGTAAAAGACAATGGCCACACAAAATGGCTTACTAATTTGATCCTTATAATTTGCTTTGAAAGTATCCAAGGCACTATAAATTATGATTTTAAGTTTAATTTAATTAACTTGAATTCTCTTATTTGAATATTATAGGCATTTTTTAATGATCAGAATGTGAACTCCAGTTTGAAGCTGCTCTCAGCTTCAGGACAATGGACTACACTGGGTAAATTTAGAATAAATTACTCTTAAATAAAAAAGTCTGTGTAACTATTTTCCTCTAATTTACTGTTCTGTAATAATGACAGGTCATATATGTGTATTTTCTTTTACTCAATAATAAGATTCTTACCTAGTTTGTTTCTAAATTGTCACATTTTACACTTTTTTTCCTTGACCTCTGCATCAATCCATAAACCAAGCTACTAGAGGTGTTTTTAAGTGGTCTGTGACATCCAGTTCACCTGACCATGTATCCAGACATAATCAACTGCAATAATTTATTATTTAGATAATATTTGGAGAAAGACATTCTTCTATAGATGCAACCACCTTACTTAGGACAGTTCTGAGATTATTGCTGTGTTACAAAGATCAGATAGAGCACAGCCCCGAGCTTGTGTGAATTTGCCATCTGCACAACAAACGCAATCTAGGCACAGGAGAGCCATGTGATAGATTGCTCTAGATGCAATCATGGCATAAGCTTGACTTCTAGTTTGTTACCATCTCATTAACTGCTTATAACACTTGATTATGTCTGTAGATGGAGATGAGATGCTAAAGGAGGAAGACCAAAAGCAAATAGCACATGATTTTATGGCACCACTTTGAAATTGTATTTTTGATTATGTAAATGACACACAAAGGTCCATGGAAATTGCATGTGATAATGCGTGTGATTTTATTCATAATACGGACTCTGATATTGCCAAAGTGATTTTCCTTAATAGGAATGTTTTAAAAGGGGGTGGTGGAAAGTCCTCAGTTCTTTTGGTTTGTCTGCAAATACTTTACTATGTGTAAATGTTTAATGGAGCTTTGGGAATTTTGTAACTTTTCCATTTCAGCCCTCTGGAATTGGCATAGGTTTTCCCCACTATATACAATAACGTAAGACCTTGCCACCTTTTTGTCAGCAAAATCAGTTTTCCAAACACTATATCCAGCTGCTAAGACAACTGAAATATGTAAGATGCAAAAAATATCTCAAGTTCCCCTTCAGGTACTTCTTTTCACTCTGGCAAGCAAGAAGAAAATAAATATATTTCAAACCATGGGTAAACCAATTCCTGCTTTAGGCAAGAATTTTTTTAGACTATCTGTCTAGCCTGTGACTTGCCAGTCCCTGTAGTGAAGGTCAGTAGGTTACATACCTCATGTTAAGAGTGGAGGGTCACTTGCCAAGTATCCCAGCTTCTCTCCTGATTCTGCTCAATCTTCCTCGGCACAGAAGTAATGCATTTTGTTCTGAGGACTGGAAGGGTTCCCTTTCTAAATCCTGAACAGCTGGTATACCCCATTTGCTCTTAAAATTTCATCTTCCCATTCTTTGCCTATTTTTGGTGAGGAATGTTGGCACATTTTTCTATACTTAGTCTTTCATGTGCATTTTTTGAAAATATAGTACGAATTAGTGGGAGGAGGAAAAGAAAATCTAGAATTTTATTGTTCAGACACACTGATATATTAATCCAGATATGATATATCATTTACTTATCACTGTAGAGTAACTCTTTTAAAAACAAGTTTCTGTCCTTGGAAGAAAATACTGGAAATGGGCTTATTTTGCTTTTTAGAAAATCTGAAGAAAACTACATAATCTAGATTGATTCAAATACTGCATTTATTCCCCTGTACACAAAAATGTTGGGGGTTTTTTTTGCAGGGGGGAGATATTTTGGATGCACAATATAAGTAGGATTTAGATAGGCTCTTAGAAACCTCCCTACTCCCTGCCATGAGCTTGAGCAGAAAGTATTCATGGACCTACAGAAAGATGTCAGCACAATATAAAACATAAACATATTATTACTTTATGAGAATGTTTGTTTTCATAATCCTTTTGTCTTTTTCCAGGCTGTGGTCCCGTTTTACCTTCTCACTGAGAATTTATTTTTCTTTTTAGTTCAGTGGGCGTGGTTTCACTTTCATATTTATTTCTGTCTCCTGTGTTACTTGTCTATCTCCTTTTCCTAAAATCAGTTTCTCAAGTTCTTTATTTTTTTTGTCCTGTGTCTAATATCTTCTTTTTCTTCTCTTGACTGCTTCTCATTCTCACCTTAGTATTATCAGACTGTAATATCCTCAGTATCCATCTGTTAGATCAAAAGGTGGCATAAAACGTGGCGTCCCCAAAGAATGCAACATGTACCTCTCTCCCCAGCTCCCCCACGTGTCAGGAATCTTGGTAGAATCCCACATTAATACATTGTCTCAAAGACTCCAGATTTAACATTATGTGAAATATAACATTTTTAGGTAAACAATACATAAAGATATTCTCTAGTCTGCTTAATTTGATCAGACAGATACTATTCTCACACAATGCTTTTTTCTGTGTTGCAGTAGGGATATTTCTTCCCCTATTCTTGGCTGCATAGCAGAGTATTTGATAGTTCTGTCATGTATTTTAAGCCCCCCACCCCTTCATCTCTTGCTCTCATATTTCTAAAATAGAAGCAGCAAAAGGAACAAATTTGATGCATACCAATTTATGTCATGAGTCTTGTATTTTTAAATAGCTGCAGTGAAAACTAAATAGCAGATTTTCCTTGGACACACTGCTGGCCTTGCACCTGTCAGCAGTCTTGGGGCAGCAGGACTGTATCTGCTTAAGCTCAATTAACACTTGAAAAGTTATCTTCAAAGGGATTGGGTTACTGTCTTTTTTTTTGGTAAATAAAAATTTAGTATTTGCCTAAGAAAGTTTCTTAAGTTGCCGTGTGTACTTGAAGCTCTAATGATTGCTGTCTTTAGAATGAGGCTTTAAAATCTGGAAGGTAATCTTAAATCAGCAATTTTTTAGGCAACTGTTACAGGTTATAATTTGCAAAGATTTTAGACATCGTTTTGAACCTGTAAAAAGGCCTGTGCCTTTTACTTTTGAAATACCACCTTTTTAGTGCAGAGCACTGAACCTGCATTATGTATGTTCTGTATAAATTGTTTTGTAAATAATAAGTTGCAAGAGGTTTCCCTGACGTAAAAATCGTTCTCAAACTTTGGAGAAATTCTAAATATACCTCATCTGGGGTTTATCTGCCCCATACTAGATATACAATGTGTTCATGTAAAAGTATATTGGCAGCACTTTATAGATATTCCAGAGCCAGCTGTTACAAGAACCTTCATCTGCTTCAGTACTTCTCAGCTCTTTGTTTTCCACTTGCAGAGTTGTCAAGGCATTTCTTCTTCCTATTTTATTGCTCACTTTTACAGTGTTCTTAAAACTGGTCATTCTTTTCCAGGAAATTCTGAATCTCCAATTTCAAGTCTCACCTCTCAAATGGATAATAGGAGCTTACAGTATATTTAAACTTTTCCATTTATAGTTTGGTTTTCTAAACTACTGAATAGATTACAAAGCTCTTGATTTTTTTTCCTGATGAGAGTTTTCATAAAATCTTGTTTCAGAGCAGAAGTGTGTCTCCTTTCCTCCTCCAATAAAATCCTAACAATTTGAAGGCCTTAAATAGCTCTATTTCTTATACTTTGAGCTCAATAACTGGGAAAATGTAAGATGTCTCTTTTTTCGCAAGTCCTTCAACATCTGATTTTTGTTAGTCTTGACTCAGTTTTTGATTCATAGGTATTTACAATATCATTTCTATGTTAGAGGTTGATTTAGCTCTACTAAATCTCTTATAAAATAAAAATTCTATCCCTTGGAAAGGAAGCTGGAGAATTACAGGAGTCTGGATATGAGGGGGCGGGAGGAAGCATAAAAAAATCAGTTTGTTTCTTTTTTTCTGAGGTTGTGAGGCTGTAAGTAATTTTTTGTTCTGACTTATGATTTTGGTTATATAATTTGATTATTTTTGATAGTTACTATGTGGACAGGTAGGAGAATGTCCTAAACCTTTTTTCTTTAATACAGGGTACCCTTTTTTTAACCATATCTGTAAATATGAAGCCAAGCAATTAAACGCCAGGCTTTTCTCTATAGCTGGTTTTCTGTACATCACATTGGCCCATTAAAATAATAATAAAATTTCATGCTAGTATTTTTAACCTAAGTAGACACATTTTCAAGCCATCAACTTGCAACTTCCCTTTATTTTTTTTCTTAGTGTTGATCAGGTAGGTGGTACAGTTCGCCTGGGTTTAGATACCAAAATGCCAGCCCTACTTAATCTATGAATAAATAATCTGCATGTAATAATATATGGAAGAAATCCCAAGGACTTTTTGGAAGTGTGGGGGTAAGACAAATTTCACCTTATGCTATGCTATGCTTGCAAAGATTAGGATCAGAATGAAATGATAAGTGCTCTTGGAAGCATCGTGGTTTATACATAACTTTTTGGCATGTTTCTGTTTCTGAAATACTGTAATCTAGACTGAAATTTGGAAAATTCCTAAATACTAGTGTTTAGTGATCCTTTAGGTCAGTTTGTCAGGACACCGCTTAATTTTATCTTGAATTGTACAGCCAAAAGCCTTTTGATATTGCCGTGTTGTTGACCAGTCTCTCATCAAGGGAACCTACGAGGGAGAGAAGATAAGAGTAAGCTCATGGAAAGCTGGAATGCTGTGAATATTATCTCTGTGAAGACACATTGCTGTTGTGTTGCATGCTCACTTGTGCTCTCCTCCCCTCTTCTGTTCAGAGGCATTTTAAAGGGTGTTCAGGGGGACTTGGAGATGCGTAGAGAATATGTTCTAGCATTTGGTTTGGACACTTGGACCGTAGAGAGCAGATGGGACTGGACTGAGTCCAAAGCTTCTTAAACATGGAGTCTAATGCTATTTGAGATGCCATAAGTTATCCAACACCATGCATACAGATTTGTAGATGTAACACTGTATATAAAGAAGATATGTGCCCTTATGGACAGATACCTCATTAAGGAAAATACTGCAGGGCATCTCAAATGGCACTAGATGTCTATGAGCAACAGGATCGAGCCTTGGGTGACTTGCAAGCACAGAAAACAGAAAAATTGTAGAAAAATGTACTCTGCACTCAAGACTGCAGAGATAATTGTCCTGATTAATGCAAGAAGTGCTGATAGTACCTTTTTCATCTTCTGAAATATCTGGTTAGTAAAGCTTACAGTAACTACAAAATAACTTTTCAAAAAGTACTTAACAAACCAAAAATTGGTCAGGCCTGTGTTCAGTTTGTTTTTTACTTTGTGGGGAACTGTTAGCAGCTATTGACTTTTGTACCTTATCACGCCAAATTTGGTATTTGTCCTCAGATTCTTTAAGGCTTAAGCTATGAAATACGATTTTCTAAGGGTGTGATCTAAGGTGATGTTGAGTTCACATGATGGTTCATCTATTACTTCTTTTGATTGGTAGTGTTGCCAACAGGGGGAGCTGACACGGGAGACTTAATGGAAAGTTGCATTCAGATGGATTTAATGTTTTCTTCATGCTTGTTTCTTTCTTAGCTTTCTTTGTTTTTTGAGAGACTGTGTGATTGAGTCATATTTAGGTGATCTGTATTTTTTGAAGGAGTATGCCATACACAACCATTTGCAAAAGTCAATTATTTCTATGCTATATTGAATTATGAATTACTGTAAAACCATTAGTACATGGAAAGTCTCCTATTTTATTTATTGCAAGACACTTGGAGTGAAGCCTTTCTATATATTCCAGATTCCAAAGTGACAAAAACTGAAGCTGTAGTCGTGCCCTGTACACAGACTTCCATGTCATTTTTTGATCGGCTTTACTCTGAAGGACTTGTTAGAGAAACTGGAGATATTGTGAAATGTTATGATGACTATTACGAGGATATTCTCATCTCTGATGAATTAAGGAAGGTCAGTATAGCAATGACTAATTTCTTATAATTTTTCATACTCTATTAGGTACTGTAAGGACATGATTTTCAGTATTTTTTTTTCTGACAATACATGTTTTCCATGGTAAAAATGGGCATCGATAGCCATGTGATAGAAAAGACTGAGGCACTGCAGTGGCTGAATGTGTGAATGTGCAATGGCTGTTTTCCAGGTGGGCCCTCTTTCTTTCTTAGGTGGGAGAAAAAGGTAAAACCTTCTTCTACCCACCCTTATCTCAAGTAGTCAGTGCTTGGGTGCATGGGGATGGGGGGAAGGGAATGCAGCTACTTATTTGCTTAGGGTGGGAAAACAAGTGCTGTGAATGGAAAGGTCCCGTGATACCCAGAGCTGCAGGTTCACCCAACCTTCCAGGTAGTTGATGAGATTGAATATACTCTATAGCTACATCCTGAAGCATTCCTGGCCAGGATTGCTGACCATATCATATGTGAAGGTATTTACGGAAAGGCATCTTCATATATTTTCACTGAAACAAAGGAGAGGAAACTATGAAAAGGGAAATTATTTTTCAGTGTAACACTGGAAAAGGACTAAATATAGCTCCTGAACAGGCCTGCAAGGTAGAAACTTTTTTATACTCCAGTGGAGGTGTTAGCAGATTTTTCTGGAAAATAATCTCTCTCAGAGTGGCACCTTCTTAATCAATATATATCTTCACTGTAAGTGTTTCTTTTGACTTCATAAGC
Organism: Aegotheles bennettii; assembly: GCA_013398125.1. Lineage (NCBI taxonomy): Eukaryota > Metazoa > Chordata > Aves > Caprimulgiformes > Aegothelidae > Aegotheles > Aegotheles bennettii. The sequence continues at coordinate 175,853 of VZRW01004551.1, read as the reverse complement.
TAAAACATTTTTATTCTTACTTATGTTTGTTTAGTGTTAGCAAAGCATAGTGTGGGAGAACTGGATTTTGCTCTTCCTTGTATATGTAATCATCATAAGTACTTAATAATTATAGAGTTGCACTCATTTGCACTTGGCAAATCCTTTGAAGGCAATGTGTTTGAACCAGTGACACTGGTTACAGGATGTGGCCTGAAATACTGGTCTGTCTTGTAAAGTTCTGGGAAAAGGAGAGAACTCCAGCTCATGTTTGAATTTCAGATGTGGTTTGTATCCTAGCAGTTTAAAATATTATGTATTTATTTATAAGTCAGGTATGTGTGAAATGTTTTCTGAAAATTAAGTATATTGTATGTAGGAAAGTTAGAGGCAACATTTAAAATAAGAAATCATTGGAGTTTCAGTCTCTTTTCAGTCCTTTGGAAGGTCCATGTGTGTCTGCGTTTGCACGTTGAAGGATTCACATTTGCTTGAAATGAACGTGATTCCTACTTGTAAGATGTAAGGTAGCAGAAAGAATGAAGAGTCAAAATCTTCCAGGAATGACATCAAAGCTTCAGGTGGAATCAGTCAGATCCCCAGGGCAGGAGACTGTAGGGGACAGCAAACTGTCTGTTGCCTGGTGTCAGAGTGGCCCTTAGCTGCAGGCTTCCATGTTTCTTTCTTACCTACCACATCTTCTCTTGCTTCAACCAAGAAGAGGTTTGGGGTACACATGAGGTGGCCATCAACAACAGTTGCTGTCAAGATCCTTTTTTGCACAGGTTGTGCAGAGATGTTATAAAGAGAGCCAGAGAGCAGCAAGCTCATGTCTAGGTTTGAACAGTTTGCCTGGGTTGGCATCTGCAGTTTGGCTGATGAGACTCAAACATCTTGTGGCCATACTGAGTTACAATTCCTGTCCACTCTTCTAGTGCGCAGTGTTGAGGCTAATCTAGCAAGTGCTCTGTGTTCACTTAATATTGCAGGAAAAGGCAGGTGAGAAGCATGGAGGCAGCTGAATGCCAGGTCTGATTTGTCCAGGCTACAGAGAAAGGCTCACTAGGGTCTGCAGTAAAGAATGGTGTGAGTTCAAGTGATCTCCTCTGCGAGATCCTTGGGATTCCTTTACAAACGTGAGATAACTGTGTAAACTTAGAGTAAAAAACACAAATGTAGGCAAAGTTAGTAAAGACAAACTAATTGATAGTGATCAATATAGCAAATATAGCTAGATTATTTTCAGATTATTGATTGTTTCATTAGCATGATGAGCAATTAACCAGTGAATGACAAGACTCTTGAAAAATCTTCCCTTATGTCTTCTGGACACAAATCTGACACTGATTCTGCTTTATATTGTGTCTGTAAATTTTGAACATAATAGCATCATTAGAAGAAGAGTTTAGAAAGCAGTACTTATTTATTTCCATCCCTAGTTCATATATTTTATATGATCGTAAACTCTGTGTGACACAGAGCCAAGTAGTTGCATTATTTATAAACTTAATCTCAAATAATAAATTTTTGTCTATTTGACTTCTTTGTTATTCTCTTGTTCCACAAGGTCTTGCTTTTGGAAGATTCAGACCATTATGACTTATTCAGTCAATTGGATCGCAAGGAATTTCTGTTCTGTCTTTTTAAGCATCTTTGCATTGGAGGAGCTCTTTGCCAGTTTGAAGATGTAGTCACCCCATACTTAGAAACTACAAAAGCTTTGTATAAAGACTTGTTGAGGTAAGTGTTTTCCGTTTTATACAATTATATATGTATGTGCTGTATACAGATACTTTGTGTCGATTTGTCTACATCTGTTTAATCAATCTACAAGTTAGTTGTCAAAATACCATGTAACAGTGGTAGTAGTTCAATGGCAAAATATATGAATTTTTAATGGAATCTGTCCCACATAAAAAACTTCTTTTATATTACACATATGGACATTAGTGTTTTATAATTCACTCCCATTTTAAAGATTTTTATTTCTGTAATTGTCTGCTGAAAACATGGCATGGCACTAACCAGAATAGGTTCCCAGTGACACTGATAAAATATCAACAAGTAAGCCTTGGACTACTTTCAAGCTGCTTTTGGCTTACCATTTAAAAAATGAAATACTCGAGTTGAAATTTATAAATACAGTTGGATTTTGGTATTCTTAATTCCACAAATACACATTTTTTGCCAGGTCTGGTGTATGGAATTGTTTGAAAATATTTTTTTTTCTTCAGAGTAGAGGTGGCTGATCATAGGTTCCAATTCAGAAAAAAAAAAAAGGCAATGTTTTGCCCTCTTTTGGTATATTCATATATTGACTTCTCTGACAAAATTTCTTGTTTCCTGGCTAGTGGGAAATGGAATGTAGTTATCGGTTCTACAAAGATTCATTCCTAGCTCAGCTAATGGGAATGTGAAGGTCATGAATGTTATGACTAAAATTTTATATTGTATTATACTTTTCCACTCATAGTAAGTATTTGTGGGGTAGGATAAAGAACCATATTAACCTGAACAATGGAAAACAATTGCAGACCTCTGAAATGTGAGATAGTACAAGAACTCTGATAGCTAAGTAATGCACTGGAACGTACACTACAAAGGCTTCAAATTGCTTAAATTAGGAATTGGTATTTTTCTTCCTTCTCAGCTCTGTTTGGGATGGTGTGATGACCAACTGTTGTTTCATCTCCTATTTTAAGATTATACACAAGCATATTAAGAAAAAAAACATGTAAGATGTATTTGTCTATAAGTCTGTTCTTGAAATGTCTTTGAACAAACTAAAGAGTAAAATGTTTATGTCTGAACAAAGATACAGTGAAAGGATTAGATCCAGTTATTCATAATCACCTGAACATTTCTTTTCTTCTGTGGCACTTCAGTATAGCTTGCTGTATCCGAACAAAACATTTAAAACAAAAGATTTGGCTGGGGTTTTTTTTCAACTTTTTGTAATACTTAACCAAAGAAGCTTACAAAACTTTAATAACTTCTAATCAGCTTTCAGATTTAATTGATTCAGTTGTAGGCCATTTCCCAGGGTCATTTAAATAAATTATTTAAGTAGCAGTAGAACAGTTGATACTTCTAGAGAAACCACTTGAAACAGAGAAATTGAGCATTCCAAGAAGATTTTTTTGAAATAATGAACTTGGATTGCTGCATTTATTGTGACTAGTCACCAAAGCTTTGTTATTTGTGTAATTAGTTTTGATACTTTCATATCTTACATAGATGAAAATCAAGTGGGTTCTTCAGAAATACAGAATATGAAAAAAGGATCCATCAGTTCTTCAGCTCTACTCTCCCTTTTCTTTTAAATTGTTCACCCTGCACTTGAAACAAGCTCTTTGTTACTTTAATCCTTGCCTTTAGTTGACTCTGCATTGACTATAGCTGTTGAGTTGTTTTCTTATAAACAGGTTCAAGTTTTATTCTAAGCCACTCCTTTTTTTACCTTCATATCTCCTTAGACCTCTCTTTCCTTTTCCTGCTGTAAAATCCAATAAGGTTGTTAAGTAGTTCTTATTACTTAAACAAAAAATAATCCTGCTTTCAAGCTTTGCTTTTTCTATACCCTCAACATGTTCCCTATTGGGCTTTCATATATTTCTGTGATTTTTCTTTTGGATGCTACTTCTTTCCTTTATACAATATCAGGAGAAAACCTTTCAAGGTCTATTCCTGTTTTTTTGGTGGTGTGCTTGTTTTTTTTTCCAGTTGACAGCTTTCTTTCTATCCTCCAAAGTTTTAAAGTACATCTACTCAGTCCATGTGATGTAACTTTCTTAAATATTTATTTACCACGTGTCCCTCCACTTCTGTACCTATAAATGTCTGTTCATTTCTCACTGCCAGTGGAGCTGGTGTTAACACTGACTAGCAGTTGAAAAAGAAACTCATGATTTAACTAAATCTTTTATCCTGCTCCTTTGATATTAAGTTCTCTGTGGGTCCCATGAGAAAAGCTTTTGATCTTGACATTTCAGACTTTTTCTCCCCCTTCACAATCACAGTTGTCTCCTGCTTTGTCTCATTTCCCCCTGCCCACAGTTTATCTGAAATGGTGTTGCTGTTTTGTTACCATCTTCCTAAGAGAGAAAAAGTCAATGAAAGGATAAGGTATGCAGCTCTGAAGAAGGACACTCATGACACAGTCTTTACTGAAAGTTCTAATTTCTAGTCCATTCTGTGCACTGTGTTACTTACTTCATTTTTGCAGAAACTACACCAGAAAATAAAGCAATGAAAATTACTTTTTTATGGCCTCTTATTTTCAGTAAACAATTGTTAATGACAGTAGCAGTCTCTTAAATTCTGTTTACCCAAGAGTTCACCTTCAGATTCCTGTTGAAAACCAACTATTAAAATTTTTCTTTCCTAGACTGCTATCCTCCATCTGGTTTCTTTTCATCTTGGATGTAACATTGGATACTTTCTGCTCTTTGTAAAGTGATATTGAAAAGTTTTTGTGGTAATAAAAAATTCTGTAAACTGTACTCTTCTTAAGCTTTAATGCTTATGTCTTGAGGTCTCAGAAGGTTTAGTGGAAAACAAACAGTGCAATAATTATTAGCTGCTAGCTGATATGCATTGAAAAATTAGCCCCCACAGATTAATTTAGTCTAATTGTGATATGTTTGTAGAGGTATAAACCACTGTTGTTTGGTCCTGTAACAGTCTTTCTTATGGAAAAGAGCCTTGGCATGAAGAGTTCCACAAAAGTCTCTAGTGGCAGGAGTGGCAAACCTATTACGAGCTTTTTCCCTCTTCCTTACAGCCTTTCTTCTGGCCTTTCCTGAGTCCTAACTCCAAGGCACAAGCATTCAAAATAGTGCCGAAAGGTTTGAGATTGCATTTTATTAAAGCATTTCCATGTATATTGCTTTATTATGAGGGAATGCAATCATCTTTTGAAATTAACTGCTCTAGATATTTTGCAAGCACAGCTAGGGAATTCCAAATGCAACTCTTAAATGGCAGACATTTTCTCCTTTGTAAAAAAAGTAATAATTACTTCCTAATGAATTCATGCACAACTTGTTGTCTGTTACTAATCCAGCAGTAATTAGTCTGTGACCAGTTGAATCCATCCAAAATTTTAGTGTTAAGTGTCATCCTGTGTAACCTAAATAATTTCAAAATCCCTGTTGTAGTATTTTTGGTTTAGTTTAATATATTTACATGACAAATCAATGTTAGTTAAAATATAACCTATGAATCTTTGTTGATAAATCCTGTCTTCTCTACTTAACCCTTGATTTTTTTGACTGTCTCTCCATGGTGACAGCTGCTGTAGTATCCTATAGTCATTGTTCTCTTCTTCCTTCTGTGCCATCTCCAGGCCCTTTTCCCCATAATAAATTAATTTATGTGAAATCATTGAGTTGTTCTTTTAATGTTTGGAAAGCCTAATAAAATATTGCCAGTAAGGTTAGGATATAAATAGAACCCAAAGTGAATTGAGAGATGATGATGAAGTTTGCTCTTCATAAAAAGACAACAGATGCACATTAAAATGATGAAGGAACTACCATATTTAACAGTTTAGAAGTTAACAACTGTAAAGGCAAAAGGTGGTATTAAGACTATTTTTAAGGAAATACTATCCTTTTCAAGAAGACAAGGTAGCTTTTACTAAAACCTTTTAGGATGCAAAGAGAAATAGAGCAAATTAGTTTGTCAAAGGCAACCACCTGGTTTCTTTCAAGTCAGCAAGGGAAGAATCCCATCCAATTTTGGCAGATACGTTATTTTGCCTTAAAAATGAACCAAAATACTATAAAAAAGCACTCAATCTAAAAAATTACTTACAGGAAGCTAACCACAACGGGAAAATTCCTCAAGGAGGTGGAATAAATATTCTCTGTCAGCCTTTACTTTGGTATCCTAGATATACATAACACAAGAAATCAGAACTTGAAAGTCGTTGTTTTCAGACACAAGAATGTGACGCCAAAGTGACTTAGATACAGCTGTGGCTTTTGGGGGTGTTGGTATATGGTAGAAAGTGCTGACCCCTGTAGTGCGCTATACCTTGTTTTAAAGTTGTCACTCTTTCCTCAGAGATGGTTAAACTGTTTGTGAACTGCTGCAGTTTACAGCCTGTTACATTAGCATAAACTGACATCCATGTTAGTTTATCTTAATATGCTGGTCTGTAAACCGTGGTGGTCCAGAAGCTGAGTCATGAACCAGCTGAGCTGTCCCTGCTGGGAAGGCAGTAATCTCTGGAGGGGTGGTAAGGCTGACAACTGTGGCCAGTACCAGTTTCAGCAATGCTGACTTAATCCCTGTTGAGTATATCAATATGTCAGTTGCAACAAAAAAAATCTGAGAAGAGCTCGTTACTGACTCACCACAGGAAGGATCAGCTTCACGGTTCATACATGACTGTGTCATTGCTCTACAGATGCAATCAGTTAATTGGAGAGTCAATTTCTTTTATTGGTTGGAGAGATTGAATCAACAAAGATAATCTTGGTTGACTTGGGTTTTGTGTGCTCTTATAAAAAGAAGCTTTGCAAAAGCAGTGGTAATAGGGGACTGCAGTCACTGACAGCTTGGAGCTCGTGTGGTGTTACCTAGGGAGGTGGAGTCACTGTCCCTGGAGGTGTTCAAGAAGCGCCTGGATGAGGCACTGAGTGATACAGTTTAGTATTTTAGGTGTTATTATGGTGGTGCTGGGTAGACAGTTGGACTGGATGATCTTGAATGTCTCTTCCAGCCATAAAGATTCTGTGATTCTGTGATTCTGAGTACAGCTGGGCTGTGTTTAACACACATCCTCTAGCAACTGGGCTATATGGGCACCTTCCCTGGGAACTGAACTGGTTTGGGACAAGACAGGTTTTGAGCTATGCATTTCTTGGAACTGTGTAAGTATGGAATTAATAAGTCTTAGCTGCTCCACAGTGGGTTAATGTAAATAGGAATCGGTGAAATTAGATAAATTAATAGAAGTTACATGATCTAATTTATGAAGAAATGCAAGCATCACTTAAAGCAGACCTGAGGAAAAATGACACATTTAAAAATACTTAAATTTAAAACATGTTGAGATGCCTGGATTCTTTGCGGTAGTATCTTAGTGTTATTAGTAGTTGTGATGACAGTTTGGAAATATAAAAATACAGAATACTATCCGAAGTTGCATAGCTGTCTGTATATACAACATTCCAAAGGAGGAAGAATGAACCTATAGTTACATATTAATTAGAAATCAGCTAAAGTCTGCATTTCTTCACCAGTACTGCTGCTACTTCTTCTAGTTGGTATTAAGATGCAGTTTACTTCACAGTTCTTTTTTTCCCCAAAGAACATGTGAAAAGATTTTTACAAAATGTTTAGCTGGATAAATTTTCATAGCTATCAAAATGCAAACTTTATATTGGAGTCATCTAGGCCTGGGTAATATTGCTGTAATTTAATAGCTGAAAACAGTGAAATGAGCTCAGATGACTGGATACATTCAATAGTTTTCAGTAAAATGTCATAATATCCAAGTTATCTAACAATGCTCAATGTACCTTTTCATAGTTAATGTGACATGAGTTGAATTTTAACTATTAATTTGAACTTGATCAAATTGGAGTGAGAGCACAGTGCATGTGTTAAAAATGTATTTATTAAATGAAGGATTCTAATAATCATACATATTAAGTATGTTCTTTCCCCCTGTATTTCAGTGTCCAAAAGGATCCTGAAACAAAAGAAATACGTATTATTTCTACAGTCTTCAGAGTGTCTGCATATGTAAGTATTAATAAATTTTTGGCACTGGATTTTACTGGAGGTAGCATATGTAACATGAAAATAACGAATTCAGATTTACACAGGCAGCATAATATTTCATTTTAAAAGGTTATTTTTCCATAGTTGCTGTCATTTTTATTCATGAACTCTTTCCCTGATCTTGTCCTGCTTATGCTCTTTGCTAACTTTTCATCAATAACCACCAACTAAAGTTTTATTTGGTAGCTCACTAAAAATAGGCCTACTGGATTACACTTGAAGCCATTAATAGTCATCCAGAAACTAGTTTATTAAGAAACTTATCTTTAGGTCTGAGTCATTCTGAGTTTAGATCTACTTGAGATAGCATTAAGAATCTACTCTTGACTTTGTATAGTTCTGGTTTTAAAAATATGCTGGAACTTTCTGAATAGCTTGTATTGCATCTGTTTCTGTAAAAACTACAAGGAAGTTCAGTGTACAAAAAGGTCAGGAAGGTGAGGTGACTGCTAACCTCTTTTCGCCTCCCTTGTCAAGTCTCATTCCTATCTGTTTCTCTTGCAAAATCACACATTGACCATCAAGATAAGTTTGAGAACTGTCTGTGTGTTTACTAGATTCAGCATATGTGTCATTTAATTGTTACAGTAGGATGAATTATCCCAAATTCTTCTTGAGTAACGAGAATATGTAATAATGTCAGATAATGTCCTCACTTTCAGAAGAAAAAGGTGATGTCATTCAGACTGCACAAACTTCCCTGTAAGTTGCCAATAGCCCAGTTGTTCATCTGTGGGTCATCATCTTTTAAGTACTGTGTGTGATTCATAGAAGTCTTTTGAAAGGTTTTTGAAAATAAGCACTTTATAGGTGTATCAAAATTTACCTTTCTACTAGGCTTCAGACTGTAATAAAAATAAAATAAGAAAAGCAAAACCCTGATAAACTGATATTTTTCTGTTATTACTGTTTCTTCCCCATCTCTGCATCACATGTATTGATGTGAAATTTGCAGATTTCTATGTTTAGGTAGATGCACGCTATTTAAGAGCTCCTCTGTCTTTGTCATACATTAAATGCCATTAGTATTAAAAAAGAAAAAAAAAAAGAAAGAAAAAGAAAAAAAAGAAAAAAGAAAAGAAGAAAAAGAAGCTTTGTCTACTTTTTGAAAACCAAAAAAAAGTGGACAAACAAAGAAAATCCAGTGTAAATACAGAGCGTGCTATCCTACCTGTAGCCTTGGGGGAAAATTGGGCATCACTGCATATTTTGAAAATCTGTGAGGTGAAGGAGAATTCTGAAATTCTGGTTTCCATTAAAGAACATCCTGAAGATTTCTCTCAGAATAGAGAAAGTCTTGAATGGGTATTTCTAGATTGTTTGATGACTCTGTGGATCCAAACTCTTTCCACTCTGCTTGGAACTTACAGGAAGGGCACCTACTGGAACACAAATGTCTTGTGCTTGTTATAAAAAGCTTCTCTCAAGGACATAACTACATTTCTGCAGTAGATTTAGTTTCTGAGTTCATTTGGTAAATAACTGTAGAGTCTGTTATTATAATCTCAATGTTGAGGTGACAATTTTTAAGCAGTGTTTTCTTAGCCTGTATCTGAAAGGGATGGACATACCCTCTTAGCCTGATATAAATTAAAAAAAGCTGTTCTGGTAAGTGACTCAAGGAGCAGCTGAGAACTTAGAAGACATTTTTGCCACTGGATTAGTAAATGGACAAATAAACATACTTCTATATTTGCACAAGTACAAATGAAATCTGGAATTAAGAGCTTTATGTAACACTGTCCTGACACCATCACTTCCTTTTTATTTGGTTTATAAGCTGTGGCTCAGAAGCCCTTGGTTTTGGAAACAATATCTAAAAAAGCATGCTGTGAGAGATGTAAATATTTCAAGGTATTAAGATGTAGTTATAAGTGTCTGTAGATCTGTTTACATCAAAACTCAATAGACCTGGGATCACAAGAAATAATTTTAAATGTTATGATCAAGTACTTTGTTGAACTCCATAAAACATTGAGAGCTTTGGGGCTTGCATGTAATGAAACGTCGTTACAGTGGAAGTATTTGGATTTTCAGAACTGGTATTTCAGAACTTTCTTTACCTGACCCCCAGCTATGGCAGTATTAGAAATCAGTGTAATACGTAGTTTATTCAAAAAATATTTTAAAAAAATGTTGATTAAATGATGCAGTTTTGAGGGATGTGCAGCAGTATCTTTATTGCTGTATTATGCTATGCATATGCTATGTATATGTACTCTTAAATAATCAGCTCATTATCTGTGTTGCTACAAAGAAAAAAAAAACATTATCCTGCTCTAACATCAGCAAATCAATCATTACACCCCCTGCCAGTCTGAACTGAAGTCCACACCGCAGATGGAACTGGTATGATTCTTAATTTGGGTTCATGCACCCTATTGCTCTAAAAACTAGAGTATATCTGTGTTAATTCCAGAGCCCTTACACTCAAGTGTTTTAGGATTTTTATGACCTCTTATACTAATTAAAATAAATTTAAGAGCCCTTTTAATTTAATTAGATTATATTTATTATTTTCCTGTTACTGGGTTTGGTATATTCTGGACTTTCTTGAAATGCCCCATCACCAGAACTTAACTCATTTTTGTTCTTGAGTTGCTGAACAAATTTTTAGTGTGCTAACACTGCCTTTACACAGTCAAAATCTTCACTAATATCAGTCAATTCCAGGAGGACTGCAGGAGTGAGATCTTAAATGGAAAAAAGTTTAACTAGCAATCACATCTTGATGTTGGTCTTCTCCTTTTTTTTTTTTTTTTTGGTTTCATGCATGAACTTACGTTATTTTTGGATCAAACTCCAAAGGCATTGTGATGCTGAGTACTGTGAATTCTTAAAGCTTTCACTCCTTACTGGAATTGAGAATCCAGTGTTTGATACGCATGTATCCCTAAAAAACACCTGAAGAGAGGCATCTTAAGATTGGAGCTACAGAGTTTGTATGCTGTGTTGTTTAAAAATAGAATGACATTTTTAGCTTGCAGCATTTGACTATCAATCACAGCATCAGAAAATGCTGTGAGTAAACATCAAATCTCTGCCTGTCTTAGACAATGCTTTTATGCTGGTGCTTGTCTTAATATCAGATTTAAGGTCTTGAATAATCAATCCTTCAAAGGAAGACACCAGAACATATAGTAGGGGACTCATGCTCTTTGAAATAACAGGAGAAAATGGGGTGCCAGTAACTGCTACTGGACAAAATTCACAAATGGTCCTTGTAGCAGAAATTGGAACCCAAACTTTTTCCTTCTGAGATAACGGCCTTCACCACTGAGAGGGGTTACAGTTGTCATATTCCCTTGGTCCAAAAAAAACATGGATTATTTTATGCATGGAGCAGATCCTCCTGGAAACCAGGCTAAGGCACGTGGGAAATAAGGAGGTGATTGGTGACAGCCAACACAGCTTCACTGAGGGCAAATTGTGTGTGACAAATGTGGTGGCCTTCTATGAAGGGGTTTCACAGCTGGTGGATAAGGGAAGAGCAACTGATGTCATCTACTTGGACCTGTGCAAAGCATTTGATACTGTCCCACACGACATCCTTGTCTCTAAATTAAAGCGGCATAGACTTAATAGATGGACCACTTGGTGGTGGATAAGGAATTAGCTGGATGGTCACACTCAAAGAGTTGTGGTCAACGGCTCAATGTCCAAATGGAAATCAGTGACAAGTGGCATTGCTCAGGGATTGGCATTGAGACCAGCACCATTTAACAACTTTATCAATGACCAGGGCCATGGGATCAAGTGCACCCTCAGCAAGTTTGCTGACAACACCAAGCTGTGTGGTGCAGTCGATGCTCTGGAGGAAAAGGATGCCATCCAGAGGGACCTTGGGAGTCTGGAGAGCTGGGCCCATGCAAACCACGTGAAGTTCAATAAGGCCAAGTGCAAGGCCCTGCACCTGGGTCAGGGCAATCCCATGCACAAATACAAGCTGGGCAGAGAATGGACTGAGAGCAAATCTGAGGTGAAGGACTTGGGGGTTTTGATCGATGAGAAGCTCAACATGAGCTGGCAGTGTGCACTTGTAGCCCAGAAAGCCAACGGTATCCTGGGCTGCATCAGAAGAAGCAGAAGTTGGATGGGGCTTTGAGCAACCTGGTCTAGTGGGAGGTGTCCCTGCCTATGGCAGGGGGGGTGGAACTAGATGATCTTTAAGGTCCCTTCCAACCGAAACCATTCTATGATTCTATGCCAAGAAAGACAGCATCAACAAAAGAATATGCGATGTGCCTCTAAGCTGGAATGGACAGTCCATGCAGTATAGAAATTTCCCTTAAGCAAAAAGGGTAACAGAACCTACATCTCTTCAACTATTGTATAAAGGTGTTGAGGAGTAGGAGGAAACTGCTATGTGTTCTAAAAGAAAGGAGGTATCAGCCACATACTGTTGATGTTTTGGGTGTTCAGTTACCAGACAGATGGCATTAAAAAAATCAACCCCTCAGAAATCCCCCCATCTAGTTTCTGGATCTCTACTGGCTCTGAAGCGTGTGAAGCTGCGCTGCCCTGTCAGCACTGAAGCTTTTATTGACGTGGGCAGACGTAGGATGTTCAGTTGAAGAGCCCAGATCTTGTATTGTTGGTTGTCAGCTGGACGTGTTTTTTCAGACTGAGGACTTTGGAGCTGAGTGTCTGAGTTCCCTTCAAACCCTTTCCGTGGTTTGGCACACAAGACGTTTTCAGTAACAGTTCAAAGTTATTAATAAGAGCTGTAAAAGGGTTTTCCTTAAATGCAAATATTTGAAACCGAACAGATGCATTAGCAGATGTTAAGTGAAGAAGTGCTAATAGAACAGCTTTATGTTATTACCATAGAGTCCCCAAGCATTTTTGTTTCAAAGGCAACATGATTGGACCTTGTATATTTAATTATCTGTATTTCAGGCTCTGTGTGAACACATGCTTACATGTTTAATTTTACATTTTGAATGAATATCACATTTACCTGAAGGTTGTTAGCCTATGCAGACAGAACCCAGTGCATTTTGTGGTGTGGGGATCCTCATGGAGACATAGTGCTGCTTCGCTAAACTATGGTGAATTTTTCTATTTTGCCATGAAACAAACTGTTACAACTGGAACAAAATGATACATTTCATTCAGCTTTTATGAATTTTGTCACGGGTATCCGTGTTGTTGCTGACACTGTTTTTTTCCCTTCCCCTCAGGATGACAATGGCCTGTGTTACCCTTCCAGCAAAGCCCACGAACAGACTTTTGCCTACTTGGTCGTGGACCCCTGCAAGCGACACGTGCGTACCCTGTACCACTGCTTCGGTGGGAGCTCATTCAGCCGTTAGGTACCGCCCTGGCTGTTCCCCAGCGGTGTGACCGGGGTGGCCTCTCTGCAGGAGCTCGGGCAGAGTTGCCCACTTGTGTTAGGAGGGAGCCCCTCGATCGGCCGCCCCGAAAGGCTTCGCTTTCCCGTGGAGGTCACCGCGTGTCACTGACAGCTCCGTGTCGCTCCCGTGTTTACAAGGCGCTTTTGGAAGCTGTTTTCCTGCCAGTTTTGTCCCCCCTTCCCTCACCCGTTTTAGCCAATAAAAGGGTTTCTCTGAACGCCTTTCCAGCTTTTCAGATGCCCGACGCAGCGGTGCCGGGGAGGCTCCCGAGCCCGTGAGATCCCTGGGGAGCCGGTGCAGTCGGTCAGGAGCCCGCCCGGCCCCCTCGCCCCCAGCCCCGCGCCGTCCCGGGCGGTACC
>VZRW01004551.1:34723-160634 GCA_013398125.1 Aegotheles bennettii | reverse complement strand
TAAGCACTGATTGCTGCGCCAAGAGCCGTGTTGGTGCAGATTTGACAATGTTTAGGCTGCTGTTACCAACTTTCTGGAAGGAGGCTGCGCCTCCTCGGGTGTTGTATGAAGTAATGAACTTTGTTGCGAAGCTCCAAAGTCAGTTTCATTATTGGCGATTGTCACTGGACCTGCGCGGGCAGCGGGAGAGGAGCTGGCTGGGCGCTGGTGCCAGGTGCTCGCCTTGTCGAGGGTCTGTCAGCATTTCCATTATTAAACTCAGGTTTTGAAGGATTTATAACTTGGCCTCAGAAGTTTACTCCAGGCTGAACCTTGGCACGTACTTGCTCAGACCAGGAGTTAATTCATTTTCCAAATACTTGAAAAATTGGTCTGGTCTTCATATTGCAGGACTGAAAAGAAAATAGAAAGGGGTGGGGCTGGGCTGCTTCTGTAGTTTTGCTGGCTTCTGACTTGCAGACCTTTAGTAACAAACTGAAATCCAGCAAGGAATAAGGTTATTGCTTACAGGTTCTTTTTAAGTTGTTCAAATCTTATCACGGTTCCATTGTGCACAAATGGGAACTGGTATACGTTCAGCTACACACAGTAACTGCAGCTAAATGGCTGTCACGTTTGAAATGCACTTAACGTGTGCGACGTTCACACAGCTTGTACTTTCAAGCTAAATGTTATCTTGCTCGTGTGTGCTACTCTTCATCCCTAACACGTATTTAGTTGGATCACTGTTCCTTGTGCCAGTCGGTGGTTCCTAAAACGTAAACTTGACATTCAGCTGAAGCCACGGAATCATTTGCTTCATTGTGGATTGTCTTTTAAAATAAAATTTGTCTTTTTGTTCAGTTGTGCCACAAAAAATACTCTGTTTAACAGATAAGGTCTATTACTTTCTGCAAGTCTCCCCGTTTCTCAGGAATTAAAATGCCTAAAATTTGGTTGATTTGCAACTTGTGTATTATTTAAATGCAAGATAATTAAATTCCAATTTAAGATGTGAAACTTCACATGTGCTTGTGTACAGATGCAGTGAAACAGAGTTGTCTGTGGCTGTGTGATGGGGCCTCACGTGTGGCTCAATACCTGCGTGGGTAGGTGTGGCAAGGGCTGATACACACATCTTCTTATGAGTGTCTGTGTTGTTCTGGTCGATCTACAAAATCAATTGGTAAATATATGTATAAAAAAAGTCAATATTACTTCAGTCCAGTTTTCAGAGCTGCTTTTTCTGTGGACGTGTATTTACTACTGGCAGAGAAGTTCTGTGTGCTTGTGAGTGGTCACTTCAGTGAGTGGTTCTGTGAGTCACTCCTGATTGATCGGTTGGCTGAAGCTTTGCTTTGGGTAAAGCATGGGCAGACACCTCATAAGCCCCCTGATACCCTTAATGTGCAGTTTGTGTGTGGGTTAGGGAACTTTGTGTTCACTCTTGTTGTATAGGCTTTTTTTAAAGGTTGAGTGCAGGAGTTTTCCTCTGTTGGAACTCACTCCTGTCAGCTGGCATTTCTTTGTTGCTTTTCTCCTCCTGTAACCATTTAATCCCCTGCAGAGGATGCATTTGTGGGTGTCCTCACACCTCCATCTCAAAAGGAGAGTGGGAAATTAACTCCTCCAGCAGAAAGTGGGTGCGTTGGTAATGGGTGGGTGCAGTCCAGTGATGAACCATGCAATATATATGCTGCAGGAGGTCTGCTGACTGTGGGCATGTTTTTTTCTTAACCCTGCACCAAGGAGTAAGAACTTCAGTTTCCAAGATAAAACTGAAAGCACTTAGCACGTACTTATAGTTCATATTTCTTGACTTACACAAGGGCTTCTGTGATGCTAATTAACCAGCCTACTTGGAGGCTCTCTTGAACTGTAATAACTGGAAAATAAGCAGAACTTCAGAATTACTAATTTATGAATTTATTCTGAACGATTCATTTAAAGTGAAATGTCTTCTGACAGCTGCATTTCTGCTGAAATATAAGAATCTTAATGGAAGTAATTTCACTCCTGGCAGGCCAGCACTGATGCAGGGACAGCAGGCGCTCTGACCCCTCAGCATGTCCGAGCTCATTCCTCTCCAGCATCACTGCAGCTGGGAGCCGTTTCTCCAGGGACGCTTACACCCTCTGGAGTAGTGACTGGACCCGGAGCTCCATCTTCTCAACATCTCCGCCAGTCTTCGTTTGAGATCCCTGATGATGTACCTTTGCCACCAGGCTGGGAGATGGCTAAGACACCATCTGGACAGAGATACTTTCTTAAGTAAGTGAAACTTGTTTTCAATTAGGTATATCTCTGTGTTTTTTGTTTTTTTTTAACAATGTTTGAATTTTAGTAAATTTCATTATGTTTAAAATACTTTTTTAAAAACATGCTCCTGATTTTAAGTAGGAGATCCTACCACTTCACTATTTCTCCCATGTCAACTCTGCTGTTTCTGAAAACTGTATGGTACTCTGTGAATATTTATCCTATTTTCTTCTTGGCTGAAGAGTGTTATCCATTATACTGTATACTAAAAATCAGTGAAATGTGCATGGTGACTTCTAAACAATGTGACTTTTGGATTTGCTGGGTCTTGCCAGAGTTCTCATTCAGGTCAGAATACATTTTACCTAATTTTTAAGATACAGATGTAAAAATACAGAGTAACTCTAGAAACTGTTGTAGCGAGAATATCTCAGGACTTCTTGTTCTCTGAATAAGGCCAATTGTGTAAGTACGCAATCAAAACATTTTTGCCTGCACTCTACTTATGAGGAGATTAATGTAGGTGTTTGATTACAGTATTTGGGTCTGTGACTCTTAAGTCATCTTCATTCCCTTACAGTGAAAGGGAAATTGCAGAAATCCTAACATTGTTTCCTGTTCCTATAGCTGTAGCTTTTTCACGCAGTGAAATTAGCATCACCTTTTCTGTAGCTTAGGAGAGGTTACACATGCCAGCCATCTGACACCCAATTCACCAGGGAGCATTTTCTTTTATGCTGTGTAGTTTTGTAAAACAGCAGGAGCTTGTCCTTCTTTCTCAAAGTGTGACCACCATGACACATAATTGGCCCTCAAATATTTTGACTGTATTCTGAACACTTTATTTAACTGCGAGTCTCTAAATAACCCATTATATGTCATTTTCAGGGGGGAGGGGGGGCAGCACAACGTGTTGTTTATGTAAAACTTGTTTCAGCCAAGAAAAACATCTTTATCCCTACCTTTCTTGCTAAAATGTCATTAATATGTGCATTAGATTGAAGTAGTTGAGTTTGTAGCTTCAAAAACAAATTTACGTTGTCTGCAATGAAAATGGAACTTGCAGAACTTCTTAAAGTTTTCTTGTTCCTACGGTGATGGTGTTTCCGTACAGAGAAATTAGCATCTCTTTTTTTTTAACCAAAAAGAGGTTACAGCAGTTGTCTGACACTATTAGAGCCCAAAGGTTATCTTTTGAAAACAATCGTTCTGTATTAGAAATGCAAAAATGAGCTTTAGCTATAGATCTTGAAGATGTGATATTTTCTTTGGTGAAGTTTAACAAATCGGCGTATTCTAGAATGTGAGCTCTTCAGTAGGCACACATGGTATTTTTTTGGAACTGTGTAAATTTACGCCATTTGAGAACTGTGGCTCATTGGACCTTGAGGGAAGCACAGACTGCATTTTGAAATGAAAAGCAAACTTTGTTTTGACTGTGCTGGTGAGAGCTCTTGAAGCATAGCTTATGAAGCGTGAAAAATAGGTATTTGATTTTAAGTTTTCGTATCACAAGTGTTTGTTTTTGATAACACTGTCAATTTTGCAGAAAGAACAGTTTCAGAGATGCAAAATGTTTTCAGGCTCTTCTAATTAATTTTCTAAACTATGGTTATTCAGGTGAAATCAGAATGAAAGATTTGTTCTTGGAAAGATTTTCTGCAGTTTCATTATTACCACAAAAGATCTTTTCCTTTTTTTCTGCAAGTTTTTTTGTCCTTTCTTGGTGTCCTGGTATCCATTTCAAAGGGTCAGGTTTCAGCAAGAACAATAAAGAGCCTGAGACTGGAAAGTACACACAAGTCTGGCAAACTCATCTGCATGAGCAAGATCATTTGTTCTCAAGCAGACATCCAAAGTAAATGATTGAAAGAGCTGCTAGCTGTGAAGGATGTGTCTTGAAGGGGAAAGGAGTGGAAACAAACCAGGTTGTTAGGAAGAAAAATAAAGGCTGTACTTTTTGAACCTCTCCCTGCTGGGTCACATGCTGACCTTGTGAGATTTTAAACAGCTTAATGGGCTGTTTTCTTTTGGCTTTCCTTGGGTGATGCTGTGGTATGGGACAGTCGTCTAATGAGGACAGTTCTGAAGGCTCTGTTCACACTCGAAGAACATTTGTTCCCAGAAGGTTGTATAATGCTATCTACAGGTGAGATTCACCAACTTCATTGGAGTTTGTGAAGATTTGTAAAAAACATTTCAAGTACTAGCAGAATATTTACTTTGTGTTTTTAAGAAATCTAAAGAAACGTAAGAAATATTTTTGGGTAGGAAAATTGTATTTCAGAAGCTTTTTTCAGCGTTGAGTGATAAGTTTTATCTCATACCTCCAAGCCCGTTAAAACTCGCATCTTGTCTACTTACACCTTGAACACTTGCTCAGAGCTCGAGTACTAAGATTCCTGATGCCAAATACATTTAGTGTGGTTCCTTCTACCGTATGCAGGCTTTTGGTGTCTCTTCCAAGTGTTGAGCTTATTTGTTTTATTGGCTGCATTGCTTTTTGTTTCCATTTGCTGTGTTCTGTAGCCACACCATGAACAGCCTGGTCATCAGGCTCTAGAAAGATCTTTGCAGAACAGGTAACAGATTTTTTTCCAGATGTCAGTAAACCTTATGGCTATAGTTATCATGATATACTACAGTGCAAAGAGAATAATATAAAATTGAGTAACATGCTTAATACAGTCTGGGATATGGTTACTTCCACTAATCAATGGGTCAGGCACTCCAAGGGTAGTAGTTTGTGCGAATAAATGAAAATAATGTGTACGGGAGAGAAAATGCATGTGCGTGTATATAGATACATGCACAGAGTTATTTGGCCAGATATTTTATTTATTTATTTTATATAGATATTTATATACACATCACATTTGTATCCATACGTATTAAAGGAGGGTGAGGGTGGTAGTGTAGGGTCTGAACCAGAACTGCTTTTGCAGATCAGTCTGTCATCTAGATAAACAGACCCCTTTATGTGTGAGTGCCCAACATACGATTTGCCAGAATTCCACCCATTAGCGTTCATCTCAGTTATGAGTAGGACTCCTGAGTATAAATCTCCGTTAGTGAAAACATGGATGATTTGACCAGTAAGTTAAGACATGCTTGCTGTACAGCTAGTAAAACTAATACTATTTTTTACTGAAACTGCTACTTAATTAGAACTCATAAGTTAAGACTTGCCTCGTTAGTAAGTGGTCACGTCTGAGTCATCTCAGCATTGCAGTGTGGTGTGCTTTAGCCCATTCTCAAACATGCCATGAAAGAGACTCGGTTGGTTTGTGTGGCGATGTCAACTGCGTTGCTTTTTAACCACTTCCTGCTAGCCAGCTGCTGGTTGACATTTCAGTGAACTATGGAGAAAGATAGGGGATTGCTCTCTAGGCAAAAGATAATATGCCGTGGGAATAGCAGACAACAACTCGCAGAAAGAAAATGTGAGTTTCACTCTGAAAGAATTACTCTTGTATTGTTTTAACTTAGTGTTATGCTTTTAATTCTTACAAAGCTTGTGTAATACCTCTTCTCATTTTGTAGTGTGGGTAAAAGTTAACTGATTGTTCAGCAAACAAATCTTGTAATTATTTTTCCTAGAGGAAGTCATTCTTGCAAGCAGTTTATCAACAACTTCCTATTTTTTTCTGTGAAGTGTTGAATGACTTCCTGAAGGAGGCCAAAGTGGTTTTCATTAGTATCTGTGGGTGTATGTAAGGTGTTTACCCATCTGACAGAAACCTTAAAAATAGATTGCTGTTAGACATTTCTTATGTGCTTTATACAGAGGTATGGCTCTGGATGTTTTGAAACCGAATTATTTGAAGGTAACAGGGAAGTTTGTTGCTGTCCTTTGTTTTTTCTTTTCTCATGTCACACATGAAAAATACCCAGCAATGCTATTTAATTTCTTGAGCATCCCATTTTTGTCCCTGACTGGAGCCACTCTCTACACCAATATCACCTGCTTCTCTCTTCCTTATCCCACCAAAGTTATGGTAGTCTTTCCATGCAGGAGATATTTATTGAAAAAACTGCTGCCAGAGTTGCATATTTTATTGAATACCTTAATTTGCTGGGGAAAATGATACTCGGAATGATCAGTTAATGTGAGTTCTTTTGTTTATCGTTCTATATTTCAGGCTAGTTTGTCGTTAAAAGAGCTGTATTGTTGGAAACTAAAAGTGCAGCCACTACTTCTGATAGGTTTGTTCACTTTTTCGTGCTTTTTATACTAAAAAGCAGTTGAAGATGTTTTTTTTGTTTGCTAAATTTTATTTGTAATATGTCAACTTCAATTTCTTTTTATATTGGTGATTTCAGGCTGTTTATGAAAGTATTCATCAGGTCAATTATCTAAAAAAAAAAATGCCGTGAGATTTGTGCAGGGGAAAATGGGCACTGTCAGTTGCAGAACGTAGCTGGAGAAAATAAATATTAGTTAAAATGCTTTTAAAGTAAAACGTGCTGTGATGTATTTTTGGTGACTTAAGATTTTTTTTGTCTTGGAAGGCAGTCATAGTACTACCGAGTGTCTTTATTTCTACCTCCTACTGTGAAAGAACAGTGGTACAAACTATTTTGAATTTGCAGTTGTACTAAAGATTTCCTTAGCTTTAGAAAGATGAGGAAGAATAAGGGCAAACCTGCGTTATTTGTGTTAGTGCTGAGGCTGAGCTGGGAGCGGGGTGGAAGTACATCTTCAGCCCTCTAAGTTCAGAGACCTTGCAGCCAGCTTAGTGGGTGGGCATCAGTGAAAGCAATGACACGCGGTGCTTTTCTTGTGTTTAGTTTTGTTTTGCTTAAGAAAAATTGCAAAAGGTGATATCCATGTATTCAATACCCTCCCATACAAGGTAATTTTAGAAGACTATTCAAAAAACAGTTTAACAGATGTGATTTCAGGTAAAACAAAAACATAGCCAGTGGCTTTCAATAATATATTTTCTTTTTATTTATAAGCATATTGGCATTTATTCAGAAGAAAATAGAATTGGGGAAAGATACAGGATTTGTGGCAGTTAGTTGTAAGTTAATTATTAAATTATCTCTGAGAATTTTCTTTTATTGTCTTTTTTTTAATTGGCTGTTGATATGTACCTTTCTTCCACAGGTTTTGCCCTTCAATGCATCTCATAAAAATAATCTTTGTGCTTTATGGTGTCTGATTTGATGCCTATTAAAATCTTTTCATAAACTCTAAAAAGCACTGGATTAAACTTCTGCTGAGAGCTTCTATTGTAGGGGAGCATGGGCCAACTGTAGAAAATATAATGTGAATATAATTAATACAAATCTAAGCAGGATCTGAATACATGTGCAACGGTGACAGAAAGCAGTGGCATACTCGGAAAAATATGGTTGTATTAACACAATGTTCATTAAGGAGGAAAAATATGGTTGTTTCAAGTAGCAAACATATAAAACTAAACCTTTTAACTTCGCTTATGGGATTGGTCAGAATTACTCCTGATTTAGCTGTTGAGAACACTGGTGTAGTTTTGGTTTATATGCTTTAAATGCCTAGTACTGTTTTACAGCAATGCTTTCCTATCTCCTGAATCAAATTTGAGATCAGTTTTATCTTACCATCGCCCGAAAACTTTGTATTGTGTTGAAAGCTATAATTGAGAGCAAGATCTTTATTTACTATCTTTTATAATGGGGAATCTTAAGAGTCTCTGCTCAATAATAAGAGGAGGCTTCTGGTACAAGTTTAATCAGAATTTCACGTTTTAGAACGATGCTTCTGCAATTCTGCTTAATAAAGATTTTCTCAGGTTTTATTTGGTTAAAAGTAGTAGCATCAGGCTCTGTGGAAGCAATTACACCACTGCAGAACTGTTTTCTCAGGTCTTGACCTCTTCTAAAGGCAAAACAAGAATTTGATATAAATCAAGATGAGTGTCTTCTGGACTCTTATCCTTTTGCCTTTCTTCTGTATATGTTCAAGATGGCAAAGAGTTACAATTGTGGTTTTTCTAGTAGTCATCTGGTTTGTAGCATAAGATAATCTGTAACCCATCAGTCACATCATGGAAATTCCTATTGGATAGAAAGCAGTGAAATATAAGAGGATGTTAATTTGAAAGTTCCCATGAAAGTAAGACAGGCAGTACCCCACTGGTTTTTGCACAAAATACTTCTAATGGGTGAATGCAATTGAACTGATCAGTGGTGTATGTGAGTAAAAATCATCTCTTGCTCTCTTATCTTCCCTCTTCTGGAAATGAAAAAAATCTGTAGCTGTAAAATTTGAAATATAAACCCTCCATTTGTAGCTTGCTCAGTTTCCCTCCGCAATTGTGGCACAACAGCTGCAAATTTTTAGAAGCTGACACAGAGCAAGCAAAGTGGATTTTTCACTCAGTTTATCCATTTTTACAGTAGACTTTCAGAGAAAGTAACTTATTAGCACTGGGAATGCTGAAATACTTAACTGTAGGACCTGAACTGAGTCATGTGTAAAATTAAAGCAGAGTATTCCTAGTTTGCTCCCAGAGCAGCTTTTTCACATATCAGACATAAGCAGTTACTGGATGACGCCCGGGAGAGCAAGATGTTACTGAAGGTCGAGAATCAAGATTAACAGTTAAAACTCGTCTGATATTAACTACAGACAGTCTCTGTCAGGCTCTGGATTAAGACTAGCCACGTCCTCCCGCAGCCAACCAAAGAGAGAACCAAAAATGAAGTAAACAGCTATAGAGAGCTGTCAGCCAAAACTAGAGATGTTTCCCTTCTTTTTATATGTGGCCAGACCACTGCATGTGTTTATCTTCACAGCTGGGAACAAATTCAGATGATGTAATCAGATTTAGTTTAACCTTTTGAAACTGATAGCTGCTCAATTCTCCTAGTAATTTTGTGTCCTTATATTTTTTCTATACATTCCAACATATTTGCATTTATTGACAACACACACATATGCAGTAAAACTCCTCAATGGTGAAACTCGCTGTCTTTCTCTGGGTAAACATTGTCCCCTTTTTAAGGTGGGGGTTTTTATTTTCTTCTTTTTCTCTCAAACAAGCTGCACATGGTCATGTAAACCCTAATATTTTAATGGCTTGGTTTGTCTTGTAAATTCTAAAGCAAGTTTCACTTGGCTGAATGCGGGATATTTACAGGAGATTTCTGTGAGTAGCAGTCCTCTTGCAGGTGCCCCTGGGATGTGGTCAGGATACCATGTATTGACCTGAGAGAAAAACAGAATTGTCTGTAGTGGAAATTTGATAGCCTTGACAGCCTGACAGTTAGCATAATGTGAAACAAAGTTCTTAGGAGGGGGCTGTGTGTTGGAATGTTAGCAGATAGATGCCATGTACTGGCAGGACATGCTCCCAGACAGCTTGCTAAACCTCATTTTGATGTGAGGCTGTATCAGGACATTTACTGGATAAACTATACTTTTTTCGTTAAACATTTAAATGGAAATCTAGACCATGGGGGAGATTCGTCTGTATTATGAAAATGGTACCTAAATAGCTATTTTTGTTAAATAAAACTGAAGTTTTATTTGGAGAATGGGAGTCTTTGAAAGGCGTGACTAAGCTGTGTTGCTGTTTCATGGCCTCCTGGAGTGCTTCTTAGAGTCTGTTTTCTGGGATTCACTCTGCTGGTATTTTATTTGGCTTTTGACTAAGTTACTTCAGGCTGTGTTTCAGGCAAGTATAGCTAGGTTTCCTAAATTGCTGGTTAAGTCAAGCTAATAATATAAAGCTGCCTTGTAAAGTAAGACTTTTACCAGTATACTGCCTGTCAGTTATGCCAGTTGCTAAGGAAACAAATCTGTCTTGAAAACAGTCTTGGACTTTGCTTTAATTTCACTAATGAGACTTGTCTGCCTCAGAGTGAAAGACCTGATCCCTTTTGTTGAGTCTCTGACATGCTGTTTGGTAACTTAAATCAGTGTTAGTGGTTAAGGTTAGTTATTGATTATTACGCTGAGGTTGTGAAGCCAGTTTTTTTCTGATGAACTGTTTTATAGGAAAGTCAAATAAAGGTCATTTACTATTGCTAGTTTATCTCCAATGGGTTCTGGTTTATGGAGAGCTTTGTTGGAAGCCTGTCTGCTCTACACAAGTTTATTTAAATAGTGTTACTGCTTTAAGGATGCCTTTCCCTTTCCAATTACCTGTTGTAACTGAAAGGCTAAGTAAACTTCTTGCTTTTTCTGGATGTGTTGTAAAATCAGACATTATGATGTAAGAAAACATTATCTGAAAGCAAACAGGCATAGACTGTATAGGCAACATGGAATTATTTGGGAAACACAACTCACAGGTATATTTTTCTCATAGGATCTCACTTTTCAAATTTTTTTGTTTAATTTGTTTTTCCTGTTTGAAAAGCTTGGTTGGCAGGTCCTCTGCAATTACTTTAATTCTAACATTTATATAGTCTTTCTTGAATGGTGAGAAATGGAGTAAAAGAGAAATTTCCATATTTACTAACTATGCTGATGGTACAGTTAATACAGTTGGTAGACCTAAATATCCTATGCACACACAATTTGGTGGTGATTTTTTTTATTTACTTACAAAACCTTTGCCATTGTCAGACTAACCAGCTTTGCATGAGCTAAGGATATGAAATGAGATACTTAAAAAGGTGTAATCATGTATAAAAGACTGTTGCAAAGAAAAGGCAAAAGGACTTGAATCAGACATCTGTGCCCAACTTCACAGGACATTTTCGTATATGTATGAAAACCGTGTTTGTAGGAAATAAGTAACACTGAGCTTTAATTGTAGTTTGTGTCTGTTGACTTCTGTACTGGTCCCTGGGTCAGGATGAATTACACTCTGACAATAAAAGTTTTAAATACTTCCAGTCTTCCGTGAAAACGGTTAATAGCATGTTCTGTGGTTACAGGGCCTGACTAAGCTGCCTGCGTTGTAGTTCGTGTATGGATAGATTTTGAAAGCTTTTTGGTATGCTCCTGTTGACACACTTACATGTGTGTTATCATCAGTGTAGAGCCATATTTCATTTTCCTACCCTCTGTCCGTAAATGCATGCACACTTAATTTCTGTCTGTGTATGTCACTTAAGCTCTTCCAGGCAGTGAGGTTAACGTCTGGACTGAAGTAAGCGTTCCGTTTTGTAACTGATCTTTCAGGTTTTCACTTTTTGTGGGTATCTTGTTCTGAAACTGTTCTAAAGCAGACCCAGGATATTAAGAACAAAGCATTACTAGGAAACAGAGGACAGGAACTTTCAGATTTGTACTGTTAGGAGAACTGTTATAATCTGTATGCTTGTGGGTTTTTGGTTTTATCTTTTTTTTTTTCCCACTGTAATGACTAATAACTGGAAAAAATCTATTGGATATTTCACAATATCCTGGTAATTTAGTCACTGACTAGGCATAAGGAAGAGAAAATGTGCAGCAGACGTTAGCCTAAACAGTTAGTTAAGAATTAACATTTTAGCATCCCTATTAACAAGGTCAAAGGAAGTCTTAATTACGTTCTTTTAAAAAAGTTTGCTATTCAAATTTGTGCCCATTTTTTTTTCTGCTATTAGATGGGTCTTGACACGATCAGCTTTGTATTCCAGAGATTTGTTGAGGAACTTGGGCAGTTCATTGTTTTCTTAATTAAATGTCAGTACGTGTGGTAATGTCTTCAAGAAGAACGAATCTTAATTCAGTTTCGTGGTAGTGGTACTAATTTTCCAACTTCTGGTTTTAAGGTTGCATTGGAATGGGGGAGAGGGGGAAAGCAGAGGGAGGGGGCCTTTTTTTTTTCTTCTGGTGCAACTATTTGTGTGGCTTTTGCTCAGGGCTACAGTTTGAATTGTGCTGTGATGGTGAGCAACTCAGAGATTGCATGTGAACTTTTAATTGATTCCTGCACTCTGCAGTCCTGTTGGAGTAAGAATGTAGACCCTCGTCTGCGCCAAGTTTTGCCCTTTTAAAATGGCCTCAAATGCTTGCTTTGTGAAACAGAAGGAGGAGGATTTAAAGTGCTTTCTAAGTCAAGGTAACAGCTAACTTACCAAACAGTTGAGGGAGTTGCAATAAAGTGAAAATTGCTGGGGTTTTAATGGATAAATTTTATGTAAAGAACTTTATGGGAAGAAGTCTTTCTTCTTCATAAGAAGCCGTTGAACTCTTGTTTTGTGCATGCAGAACAAGTTTGTTTGTATGGAATTTATTTGAAATACAGGAGATTCTGGTGCTGATGCTTCTTATTTTGCCGGGATCTGCACATAATTTGCCTAAAACTTCGTAGAATTCTTCATATGAAGGATATAAGCAGACTTACAATTTTGCTAGTGCATGATACTTTTACTTTAGAAGTAGCTGAAATAACTGTCTTCTATCCAATTTCTGCTGGTATTGCCCTTACCTGCAGTTGTGATAGGAAGTTACAAGAGTTTAGGATACCAACCATTCAATTACATACCTGCTATTGACTGAAATAATCTAGCCCCACCTACCTTATGTAGGTAGATAGGCATATACTTTGTCTCTCTTCATTTAGTCAAACTCCCAAGATATGCCTTCTTGTGAAAGTAGATGCACATGTTCTTCTATTATATAGGATGCTGATCGGTTATTGACTTCCAGACAAAAATCTTTAGTTTGTTTTGCAAACTGCAGAAAAATAAATCAGATGCAAATTCTTGTAAGCAATTACTTATCAAACTGGTGAGTCCAAAAAAGAAAAAGTTTCATTAAACAAAGATACACAGACTGCGGTGCAGTGGCAGCTGGTGCTGTCACTGTGTTTTGTAAAACAGTATTTTCATTTGTACTTCATTAGGACTAGTAGCTCTCCATTTAGGGTTTTATATCACTTGCATATTGTTTGAGGCAATATTGCTGCCGAAGAAAAAACATTTGTCAGAACTCTTAGGCTGTTCAGCTCATGCTCCTGCCCAGCATTTTAGGTCAGCTGAGAATTTCTTAGCTGTTTACCCCTCTGCTAGATCCTACTGAGCCAATATTGGACTTTTGGCAGACGCAGTAAGGGTGAACTGCAGAATCAGATGCTCATGTTTTGCTTTTTCATATAGCTATCTTTTTGTGTAATACTACATTTAAGGTATAATTATTAGGTAAAGGAAAAAATTCAGAAGATGATGTGTGCTTGAAGTAGAGAAAAAATAATACTACTGGCAGTAGAAGTAGCTATACTTTTCTCCCTTAGTCTTCATCTGCTGTACCTGATAAGATTTTCAATTTTAAAACCTAAAAAACTGCCAACTTTGCTCTTACGAGAGAGCTTGTTAGCAGCATCTCTTTGAACTGTCCATATTGATTCAAACTGAATCCATGTCCAGATCAGTATCTTGATGCCAGTAGTGGTTGTGAGCAAAAACCTTGGAAAGACTAAGATCCTCGCAAGCATATGTGATACTCTCTCTGAGAACTCTCCCAGCTTCCAACTGTCCTCCAAGACTTGTGCTGTCTCCCCTTGAGACCACAGGAACCTTTAGCATCTGGTGCATGCTTTGGCAAGGAGTCTCACTGCTTGTCTGTCCACTGCATGAAGGAAATGCCTTCATTCTGTTTTAAGCTTGGCTTCTGTCAGCTTGATTCAGTGATGCCCAGTTCTTATTTTGGAAGTGACAATGAACAGTTGTTGCATATTTGTTCTCAAGATTGGTTTCTTTTTCTCTGGAAATTTTCTCTTTGGAAACTTGAGTCCTAAGCTGCTGAGTCTTCCTGGGATATAAACTTTTTCCCAGTGATCCCTGCAGCCCTCTGTAAGCCTTTTCCATTTTTTTTTTTTATTTTTCAGATGAAAGGTTAAGAATGTTTTACAACATCCATAATTCTGAACCTTTAATCTAAAAAATTAAAATACAAAATTCAGTGCATTCCTTTTGCTGCTTGTCCTTTCACTCTGTGTGCTTTTTCTTGCAGTTCTTTGCAGTTAGCAGTTGAGTAAGAGTGAATTTGTGTCGTTGTGAAATTTTGTGATGCTGCTACTCTTCTTTTTCTTGCATAGATCCTAGTGTATAAGCCTCTGTGGAAGTTGACCAGAGACCTACCTCTGTTGCAAAAGCTGCTGATTCCTACCTCCTGGTTTGTGTGTGTGTGTGTTTGGTTTTTGGTTTTTATTTTCTTAGTGTTAATTGTTTGTTCGTGTCATATCAGGATCTATGCTTATCCTGTAGCTGTTCTTTGTTTTGTTTTAAAAAAACAACATTTGCTGTTCCTAATCAGATCTTCTAGTCAGTTTCTGGAACCTAATGCCTGCTATGATTGCTGTGTCTTCAGAAGTTTAGTCTTCCTCACGAACCTTGGGATGCAAATACTTGTGTTGGTGCATTCACCTTGAAAGAGAGAGGTCATCTGCCCATGTTTCCAGCTTGTGTCTGGGAGCTGCTCCAACAAAACGGAAGTATGCTGGTGTGAGAAAACGATGCTGGTGTATGTCACTATTCTAGAAATCTCACTTGTATAATTTTTTTCTAAATATCTTATCTTGTGGTTGATACTACACATGTGTGTAGGTTTCTAATTGAGTGGCTATGTCATTAGAGAAGTAAACAATGCCAGGCTATTTTGAAGACAGGTTGTGTTTCTTCATATACTCACTTCCAGTAGTGCTGAAAGAACGTGGATCTCAACCTTGTTTTGGAACTGTCATTTGATATTCTACTTTTAACTTAAGTTACAAAATAGCTTCTGTCAATACCATGCCTTACTTCCCAGTATCTCACTATCAGATGCTTACACCATATTTTTCTGTGTCGTGCAGTATGTCTACATATCACAACAGTTCAGGAACCAAAAGAAAAGTATTTGGCTCTCCAAATTTGTGAGTTCAAGATTGTCAACCAGCTGTAACTGATTTTGTGATATTGAGTCTGTTGCTTCAAATGTAGCAATCAGTAAATAATCGGATAATAAAGGGCAATTGTCTGAGTCTTTAAAAATAAATTTGGGTGGTTCGGGTGGAAACTTTCTTCTCCCAGCAGTGTAGGTTGATTAATCCTGCATAGGAGCTTCAGGATGTTCAGATCTTAAGCTGACTGGAAGATTTGAAGAACCATGAATTTACCAGGTGATCTAGACATGTTTGTTTTCGAAGTTCATAAACACAGCCATTAGTGTCTTTGTTATTATCTAGCCGGTATAGTATTTAGTGAAGGTTGGTCATCCATCCAACAGTGACTGTTTAGCCAAGTCTGGAAAACTTCCAGGGGTGGAGATCCCACAACCTCCCTTCCTCCTGTTAATATGCTCCTTCAGAAAGTGGTTCTTTACAGCAGAGCAAAAAATCTAGTGTGGCAAAACATCTGGTGTGATGGCCAGATCACACCTTGTGACTTTTGAAATGGGCTGTTGTTTCTCTATGAGCCATAAAAGTGAAATGTAATGCTGCAGGTAGGATTTTCTTAGGATTAAAAGAAGCAATTCAGAAACTTGCTCAATCTGTTTCGTGTGCACAAGACAGTCACGTGTGGTGACATCCCATGTCCCATCTTAGATCAAATAAATTGTCTAAGTGACTGTGCTGTACTCCACAGTCTTGTATGTGTTCAGTCATTCATACAGGGACTTGCCTTCCTGGAATGCGTGTGCCATATATCAGTTTTCCAGGTTATTGCTTACTGCTGTGATCATATTGTGCAATTCCTTTTAACCTGCTTGAAGCTCTGACAGGTTACTGCATGTGTAATACAGTAATTGCATTTCAGCTAGTGCGTGACACTGCTGCTTAAATGATCTCTGTGCTGTGTGTTAAGTCATAATAGCAGGGAATCCTGTTCAAAATAGAAGAAATTGCTGCTTGTCTGTGAAACTGTCCTCCATATATGTACTCTTGGTGTTCTGTAATTATGGGCTTCTGTACAAGATAGATTAGAAGAGAGAAATAGATAGAACAGAGAAAAACACATTTCCATTGGGAAAGTGTATCTTTTATTTTTAGTGTAGTTTGATTTTGAAAAAAAAAAAGTCTTGCAGAGCTGTCTTTACAGCTGATTCCAGTAGTGGGCCTATAATGCAAGGTAGCCATATTTATACACAGATATGGTCATTTCATCATCACTGGTACTTGATCTGCTTTGGGTCCTATTCCCTGCTTCTTGCTGCTACAGTTAATTTTTCCCTGCAAGTCAGTTGGTGGAGAACTTGTCACGGCACATGGGATGGGAATAAGGAAACTCATGGGAAGACAGCAGAGCATAATAAGCTTAAATATATTCTGACGCTAGGATAGGTTGGATTTGAAGAATGAAAGCAAGCTTTGTATGTAGACTTTCTATTTGATGTAACCTCTCTGAGTTTCATAGCTGTTGTTACTTGTGTAGTTGTGCCACCCAGAGGGACCTTGACAGACAGGAAAGGTGGACCCATGCAAACTGTATGAAGTTCAACAGGGCCAAGTGCAAGGTCCTGCACCTGGGTTGGGGTAATCCCATGTACAAATACAGTCTGGGTGGAGAATGGTTTGAGAACATCCCCGAGGAGAAGGACTTGGGGGTGTTGGTTGATGAGGAGCTCAACATGAGCTGGCAGTGTGCACTTGCAGCCCAGAAAACCAAACAGGATCCTGGGCTACGTTAACAGGAGTGTGACCAGCAGGTTGAGAGAGGTGATTCTCCCCCTCTACTCAGCTCTGGTGAGACCCCACCTGGAGTAGTGTGTCTAGTTCTGGAGTCCTCAACATAAGAAGGACATGGAGCTGTCGCAGCAAGTCCAGAGGAGGGCCACAAATATGATCAGGGAGCTGGAGCAGCTCTCCTATGAAGACAGGCTGAGAGGGCTGGGATTGTTCAGCCTAGAGAAGAGAAGGCTCTAGAGGGACCTTGTAGCAGCCTTGCAGTACCTGAAAGGGGCTACAGGAAAGGTGGAGAGGGACTTTTTACAAGAGCATGGAGTGATAGGGCAAGGGGGAATGGGTTCAAACTAAAGTAAGGTAGAGTTAGACTGGGTAACAGGAAGAAGTTCTTTACTGTGAGGGTGGTGAGACACTGGCACAGGTTGCCCAGGGAGGTTGTGGCTGCCCCCTCCCTGGCAGTGTTCAAGGCCAGGTTGGGTGGGGCTTGGAGCAACCTGATCTAGTGGGAGGTGTCGCTGCCCATGGCAGTGGGTTGGAACTAGGTAATCTTTAAGGTTCCTTCCAACCCAAACCATTCTATGATTCTATGACATAAGCCATATACTAGTTTTTTTCTGTGATGTTTTTTTCAACTGAATCTGTTCTCTGATCCTGTTCATGGTGTGACTGCTTAGAGGAGGAAGTAGAGACAGATGCTGCATGAGAGTAAAAGAAGCGTTATGTCAGTGATGACGCGGAAGAGAGGTGTGTGGAGTCACTCCATCTGACATAGGAATCCAGTTTTACTTCTTGGTCAAAACAAGGCACTACTCTGTGAAGTATTCCTGATGCAGTTTAGTGTTGTTAATCTAAAATTTGATATAATCATAGACCAGATATTTTGTTCTTAGAGCTTTAAAAGTAATTTGTACAGTATTGGTGACTTTTACCAGAACTGTAGTAAATGATGAAATAATTTTTTAAAAAATAAATATTTATTTATTCTGCCATATCTATAATGAAATTTTCATAGAAGACCAAATGCAGTTTTGAAGCCAGTAAAATGATTTTGGTTTACTCTTTGGGATGTACTGAATGGGTTTGGGGGTTTAGAGGAGGGGCTTGTTGGTTGTGGTGTTTTTTTGGTTTTAGTTTGCTTGTGTTTTAGAACTGCTGTCAATACTGTTCTCTGCAATGCAAAATTGTATTATTACCATTTCCTATGGCAGTAGGTAGATTCTACATTGCTCTATCCTGGGCAGCTTCACACAGGATTTGATCCATTTATATTGTCTGCAATAAATATATTTCAGATTTAACTGAAGCCTATTTTTACTCTTTTACCCTATGACTTACTCAGATATTATTTTGATGAACTTTACAATGGCTGAGTTGAATGATAAAACTACATTTACAGGAGAGACAGTGTAAAGATTTTTAAAAAGCTTTATTGAAATGTTACTTTTTAATCTTGACCCAAGGTTTTAGGCAGTATTCTTCCATTGCTAGTTGCAAACAAATTCATTATGAATATTAAACACAGTAATTCCAAAAGTAAGCCACTAATTAGGCATAATACTTATTCTTGTCTTCCTTGAATCCAAATTCTATCACGCACCTCCAGAAAAGAGGTCCTTTTGGTTTTTCAGTTATCTCTACCCAGACCCTAACAGCTATGGCAATGCTCAACAAAACTGGCTGATCTTAATCTAAAATTCAGGGAGCTCATTGACTACAATCATCCAGAAAAATAGCTTAAAAGTCTACAAAATTTCACTCTTAAAATAGAATTTTGATATACTTGGTTTAAAAAAAAACCCAGACCAAAACAAAAAAATCTTCTGTTTGAGCTCCTGTAGATATGTGGTCAGCATCTTCTTCTGTGGTGGAATTCACGTCTTGTGCTGTTTATAGAAGCACAGATTTCATTGAATGGAGTAATCTGAAACATAGTGCAAGATGGTCCATTTCTGTGCCTTCAGCAGACAATGTCAGTCTTCTGCTAGGAACGTGTGGTACATCCATGGGGGACAGAGGGGATAGTACAGATAAGTTGGTGTAACAAGTCATTGGCTCAGATGTTTGTTTCTTTTTTTTTGGGGGGGGGGGGGGGGGGGGGGAATTTTTGTTTGTTTTTTAGTAAATAAACCCATGCGTTAATATGTAGCTTAATAAGAACTTAAAAACCAGCAAATAAAAAGAAATGGGAAAAGCAGTTCTTAATGAGCCGTTGGTGTTTGTCTGGCTTGTAAACTGAAATTGAAGTAATTTTACTGCAGACATCTGTGTAGAGTTACCGCCCTCCTATTGCACAGAAACTGAACCAGGGTGACACAATGTCTCTTCCAGTCCCACTATTATGCATCTTGGTTACTTGGGTCTAGCAGTGGGAAAAAAAAAAAAAAAGAAGACACACTTTAATGTTGGACAAGTGTAATACCTGGCTGTGGTCTGGTATGCGTTTGGTAGCTGATACTCCGAGGTCTGAGCTTGGTTTTAAAAGGTTCTAACAATATGTGTAAACTTGGCCTTGCTGCACTTACAGATTTGATGTGAGAACTAAATTCAGCTGAACCAGCAAGGTGTGTGTGGTGGTTTTGTGGCTTTTTTTTTTGGTTTGGGGTTTTGGGGGTTTTGTTTCTTAAAAAAACAATCTTGGGCATTGAACTGGTATGATGTGTTATGCTGTTGTGGATAATATGCTGTTAAGTCTGTTCTGAAACCAAATTTTGTTGCCTTTATATAGAATCTTTTTTTATTTTCCCCTTTGTACTTTATCAGAAGGAAAAACCTCTATCTAAACTGCAAGATGTGAAATACTCTGGGTTTTGGTAAGAGTGGGAGGAAGACAGCTTGGTTTTTGGTTTTTTTTTTTGTCACTGCATATAAGTGTTTAATTTTTAAACCTGCAAATGTTTAAGGGAGTTTCAGCCTACTCAGGCCTTTAACAGGGTTTACAATCTGCACAAAATCAATGTCTTAGTGTAAATAACTTTTAAGGAGGGATCAGAATATTAATTTTAGTTTATTAACAGTGTAAATTTTGTACACCTGGTATTCAGAAGTTACTGCAAGAAAAACATACTGAGCTAATGACTGACCTGTGAACTACTTTTAATATTCCTACAAAACTATTCTCAGTAATAATTTGATCAAAGCATGCTAAAAATAAAGTGGAGGAAAAAATACTTTTACAAAAGCAGAGTGGTTTAGATCTAAAGTGAGGTATAGAGAAATACTCTGAGTTGTTCTGTTTTTAAGTGGGATATTTAACACTGAAAACTAGTGTACTTATGCAGCACAACTCTTTAAGTAGCAGGTCTGTTGTGACTCTGTCCATTACTGGTCCAGATAAAACCAGAATAAGTACTTGTCTGTCTTCAATGGTTTTGTAGATACACCGTGCAAGGAAAAATACCAGATGTCCTGATGACCTACCTCAGTAGAATAAATCACAAAAAGTGCAAGCTATATTAAGAAAAGGGTAGTCACATTATTTTGTTCATAACTGTAACCACACCACAGTTTGTTGTTGAACACCTTGCAGTTTCTTGAAGCAGAGCTACCAGGAAAACTGAAGTGTAGAGCAAGGTAAAAATTCATGCTGCAGGTAATGCAAGGGAGGGCTTACAGGGAGACTGAAATAGAAAGGAACTGAAAAATATTGTGGAATTGGCATTTCTTCATTTCTCCCTTGTGTTGAAGCAAAGTTGTTTCACAAAAGCAATAAAACAGGAAATGATTTAGCCTAGTTTTAATTAAGAATGAAAGTTTAAAATGGTAATTGCATGCCTACACAATATGATGTATTACGTTTTCCAATGACAAAACTATCATGCTACTGCTTTATTTCCTATGGTCAAGTTAGACTTGATATAGAAGCCTCAGAGGGATAGGCTTGTTTTGCGCTGTGCGTTTTGCTGAGGAAATACTGGTGGCTGTTTTGTTTGCCGTAGGCAAAGCAGGATGATGAAGAACACTGACTGTCTGACCAACAGGAGTTGATGTGGGGAAACGAGAAACATGTAGGTGCAGGTCTGCTAGTAAAGGAAGTTGTCATGGTTTATTCTTGGAGGAACTGATACTAATAAAGAATTAAAGCCTGTACCATTGTCTGTCTTCAGATATTCTACTAGACATTTAAGTGTGAATAAGCTGTAGTATTTTACAAGCTTTCTAAAGTTCAATGTGTTTGTTTTTTTTAATGTCTTCTTCTCTGTTCCTTATGTAAATAGTTACTACAGTTATGGTTCATCTCAAGCACCAGAATAAAGAATGAAGTTGTTCCTTGCTACGCACAGCACCCTTTTGATTTATGACTTGTTCTTCCAGTTGACCAGCTTGGTTTAACTGCTGTGCTGTGTAAAACTAAAGTAAACTTTGAATGCTTTAATTAACTTTCCTACTACATGATGATAGACTGAATAGTTTCAGCATATGTATTCATTACAGAAAGATGTATTCAACTTGTCTGTGAAACTTTTATTCGCCCATATGTATACAATCGGATACACAAATCAAAAGTTATACAATTTTATTCTAATCTGAAGTCAGAATTATAACATACAAACATGTTTTAAGAAATAAATGCCATTAAAATTCCCAGTGTTCAATATGGAATTTAAATGATTGACACATCCTTGGAATGAAAAGGTATAGCAGTTTTGGATATTTTGTGTAAATCCAGTCATGAACTTTGTATAGCATGAAATTTCAGTTCTTTCAAAGCAGAAATTAGCAGGTGTGCCCAAGATCTAAAGGTTGTAGTTCTGATTCTGGAAAGTTATTTCATGTGTTTTTTAATAGTCTTTATGGAGTAACTTTATGCAGCTTAGCCAGTGTGACAAAAACCATGAAGAGAGGGAAGAAGTCTCCATCATCAATTACGTGCTTTTTTTTATGCTCCAGGTTGTGACCTGTTTGTTCATCCTAGTAGCACTAGATATGCCATTGGTGGTAACGTCACCCAGTAACAACAGGAGAGAGATGGTAAAAATTAATAACTTTAATTTCCTTCTTTAATAGTGCTCTGTATCAAGATACAAGTTTTTTGTTTGTACAGTTAATTGAAGACAATTTACAGGTTTTAGAGGCTGAATACTTCATTCTTTAGTGAATGATTTGATATTAATTGATTATCAGAAGTATGGTGTTTTAACCTTTTTTCAATCTACTTCTGTTTGAATCCCTTTTCATTCCAAAGTTATGTTTTGCTTCCTTCTGAGAAACATACTGAGAACTGAGTAACACAGTAACATTTCCCCTTAGAGGGGTAGGGGGTCAAAAGGATAATTTCTTAATCAATTCTTGTAGCATGCTGTTCAGAGGCAACCAGTGGATTTCTATTGATTGTGGCAATTCAGCCACTTCTTATAAGGAAAGCATGTGTGCTTAACATCTTTATTTTTGGGTTGGCTTTGATGTCTCTGAAATCCATCAGTAGTTAATTGCTGGACAAATATGTCAGTCAGTGGTGTAGAAGAAACTGACATTTAAGATTGCAGAAGCTCAAAGTTGTGGTAGGTTTGATTCTAATAACCACATATACGCAATTTGATTTTGTGTGTGTGCGTGGTCTTATGTCTGTTAAGCTGTTTAAATAGAGTTCATACTAAGTAACTTTATTTTCTTTCATGTTGCAAGCATTAGAATCTTCTACTCCTTGCTTTTGCAAATCAAAATCAAATAACTTGGAGTTCAACCTTCTGTTGTTTCTACTAGGTCATCAGATTTTAGGCTGCACAAACAAGTCCAACCTGGCTAAAAAATTCAAGTGATGCCCTTTTAGACAGAGGTACCTTCCAGCAACAGCGATATAATTTGGAAACAGTAGAGATGGCTGTCACCTACTTTGACCTTCTTGATGCAGGCCAGATAATGTAACCCATGAATCTTGCTGTTGACAATATGTACACTTATTCTTACCAAACACTGTTTTATTTAAATGTTTACTTTCAGTGAAGTCATGCAAAGACCATGCAGGAGAAACTGGAGATTGTTTCTGCATGAAATGGGGGTAGGATTCTGAATTAATTTATCTTTTGGGAGATCAGACAGTATATTGGATTTGTTTTATTAGAGGAATAAAAAAAGTAATGGAAAAGAAATGGAAATAATGTTTAACATTAACTCCTCTTTGTGTTGAAGGCATAAACTTAATATTGCTTTTAGTGCTTAAACACTTTGGAGAAATGAGCCTACTAAAATATAGACACCTCTTTAATTAAAAAAAAATATAGATAAATAAAACTTGAATACTCCAACGGTGTGAGATGTAAAATTTCAGTTTCTTTCCTTGAATATGATCACAGAACATGTGGCACATAAAAATGGGTCCCTGCAGTCTGTAAAGGCAGCAGCTTGCATATTGACTTTACTTTTCAAAGTCAATTCAGTCTATCCAAACACACTGCAAAGCCAATTTTAATTGGCATGTAAGAATTGGTTTGAAATTTCCCACCTTCTTGTGGAGTTAATGAGACAGTCATGTTTTATTAATTAATAATATTTAAACCAAAAACAAGTTAGTTACTCCACAGCTGTTTGTGGTAGAGAGAAGCAGTCGATTAAATTTGAGGCCTAGTTTTCATGACAGGGATTTCATAACATTTCCCACACAGTACTTTACTTGTCCCAGGCTTTGGATAATGTGTGTCTAGATTTCTGCGGCTTCAGTAATTGTCCGTTTGTTTGCAGAAGCTCTGGTTTGTAACTTCCTTTAGCGAGACTTTTCAAATTGGAGAGGTGGGTCATGCAGTGGATTGTAAGAATAAAAGCTGCGTTTGTATTTTTTTTTATCCATATTTAGTGGTCAGTAAACATAACTGAAGGTAGGCACCTTATCACACATTCGGCAATGGTTATAACTCTTTTTAAAAGATGATACACTAAAAGCATGTGTCAGCTATTAGAGAAGAAGAAAGACGTGCGCCAATTCCTGAAAGTGAAACCAGGGCTGATATTTAAAAGGAAATTTGGTTCTCTTAAGGTTATGCCAGTCTGATAGGCACATAATGTTCCTTTCTTCTTGAAGGAAGCAGAGTAAAACAATCATCTGAAGACATGTTTTAACGGTGTCTTTCTTGGCACAACGGTGTTTGGCCCTGTTTTCAAGAATCCTGAGAAGGAAGAGCTTGGGCATTATCTATGAGGCCGAATGATGAGAAATTTTGAATAAATGGTGCAGGAAAATACAAGCTACATACTGAAATTATTATAAAAGTTATTACTGCCTGAGGGTACACTTCACAACAAAAGCATTAATTAAAAGCAGTATTATCCTGGCAAGACGTGGAGAACAAGATCTGTCCTTGTAACAGAAGCATAATTGCAGTCTTGTCAAAATATCATTAGACCCTGTGGCAATTGAAAGAACGTCTTTCCAACATGGCTTGGCTTTTTGGAGTCCATTTTTTATGCTTTAAGTAATTTAGCAGTTTTCTATCTACAACTTTTTAATTTTTGCAGTCAGGTTGTTTTTGTGAAGATCAGAAAAAAGTGAAACAAATGGGACCAGATGCCCTTCAGCATGTTTATTAAAGGGAGTAATACATTGTTTTTGCAAAGCTGTTTTATCTTCCTACAATATAAACTTGACGGCTGCTTGGTATGGAAATTAGAAGGAGATGCATTATAGAGGAAAGACATGATCGTCGTTAATTTAACCCTCCTTTGTTTTAGAAGGTTGTTTCCAACTTGAGGTAATGAAGCATGCGATACGTCAGACTATCTGAAACAGGTTTTGTCAGCAGTGTGCTGGATGCAACGTGCTCAGCAATGTCACTCACGACTGCTGTATTCAAGAAATGTTGTGTGTACTTGAATACAAGCTTTTGAAGGCTGTCTTTACAGTGAGGCATTGCCATTTAAAAGGGAAGACTGTTTTTGTTGTTAAGTTCTATCTTGTCAAGATACTAGCAACAACAAGTGGATTCAGATACAATCGTTGTTACTTTAACTGTAAAAAATTGAAACTTGTTAAATAACCAGCCTGTACAGAAAAATATATGTACATCCATACGTGGGTGTCTTTAATGTTTAGTTTGACTTTTAGACTCTGTATTTGCAGTAACTGTTGGGTGTATTTAGTTGTGTGGTTTATAGGCATTTAGACCAGCTGATCAGAATTGACTTTCAGTTCTTAAAGAACTCAAGTGCCCTTATCAGAGTTACTTGGTGCTATTATGAAGCTGGTTGCTTACATCTGGCAATAGTTTGAGAAGGCATAGTTTAATTATTTTTTCTTCTTTATTTGTTTTTTTTTTCCCTAAAGTTGCTCAAGAGCTTTTGCGCCTTAATAGTGTTGTTCTCTTGGGTGTTTCTTTTCATCAGTCTAGGGGGAGGCAGGAAAAATATTAAAAAACCAAAATTGCTTGGTGATTCCTAAGATATTGAACTTCAGCTTTCTGAAGCCAGTTATAGATGAGATTGTTCTGGTTTGCTGTTTTAAATAAATAGTAATTGAATCACTTAAATTCCTAAAATTCAGCTGTTATTTTGATAGTTGGTATGCAAATGTTGAAAAACTTATCTTCTCATGTGTTATTTTTTTTCCTAAATGTACTTTTTTTTTTCCCCTGAAAGCATTTCTCATCAATATGTATAAAAAGTAGTCTGCAGGAGTTGACAACTCAGTCTGTCTGCAGCATTCAAGGTAATCTGTGTTTAAATGAGTTCTTAATTGAGAACTCCTCAGACTTTAAATTAATTAAAGTAAATTTTTTTTCTTCCCTACACCTTACTCCCGGGAAGTAGCTTGAAACAAGTACTTTACAAGGCAGCTTAGTCAAAATCTAGTGTGATGTGAGAGCTGCTGCTCCTGGTGTTGCATGGTGTATATTGGTGACATGAATTGGTTTCCAGGCTTTGTCTTTCTTAGCCCCTTCTGCCTTGGATGTCTGAAATAAGAACTTAAAAGAACCTGCTGGCTCCCGTGTTCTTTAAAATGCTTGGACTTTCTGATGACTCAGTTTGCATATGGGTATGTGAATTCTAGTGGTAGTTGGTATAGTAGCTACCCAAATACATAGTATGTGTATATATGTGTGTGTGTGTATTTTGAAATTTTCTGGTTTCAGAACTGTTAAGAAAAATAAAATGTATAAAAGCTTTCATAGTTTAGAAACTGTAGCCTGTAGGAAAAGATTAGTCTTGACAATGCAGCATTGTCTATTGAGTCAATTAAGCATGTAGGTTTAGCTAGCTTGGGAACAAGTTCCAGCATGTGACATTATAAATAGCACTCTCACATAACAAAAGTAGGCTTAATAAGTGGGCCATAATTTCCCCTGCCACTTTACTGGGGTTCTTTTGAGTCAACTGTACTGATGCAGAATTTGAGTCTTTCTAATGTCTGTCTTGGGGTGCTGTTACTATGTGCCTGGGGACTGTTGGATAAAAATAGGGCTAAGTTGGTCAAAATGTTGTCTCTCCTCTTGGTTTCCTAGGCACGGGTTTTTTTGTTTGTTTGTTTGGGTTTTTGTGGGTTTTGTTGTTGTTGTTCTTGTTGTGTTGGGTTTTTTTTTAATCTATACATAGAAATGGAACCATGTGGCACAACGACTCAAAAATCAGAGTACTACTGAATCTCCAATCTGTCCCACTTCTCATTAGCTTGAATACATTCTGAACACCTAATTGTTTGATCTAGCAAAAACTGGTAACATGTAGAAGGAATGGATACCTATATAGATAGTCACAGGATCATGCTCTCTTTCCTTAACAGAGCATCCTTCAGGCCAACGTCAGCGTCCTCTGAGGCAGTAGTTTTCAAAAGGCAATCAGTGACTAGCTGGTCACTCTTTAGATGCGAGTCTGTGATACTAAAATGGTGGCACACTAAAGGATTTCTTCTCTGCAGCAAGAGGTGAATGGGGAAACCTTGTCTTTAGAGCACCTTGTGCCTTTAGGCCAGACGTGGCTTCGTTGCTGCCTGTGATTTTGTTTTGTGCCTGAATTTCAACTTGGCTTTGTACTAGAGCAACCTTTTTTTTTCCTTTTCTCCCCCTCTCCCAATCCTGTTGTATTTGTTTGAGAACTATTAGGACTGTGTCTCCTTCACCATGAACTCCAGGTCAGATTTTCTTTTACATTTATGAAAACAGAAAGGCAACAGAAATTCCAGCAGATTTCAGTGTCAGACTCCTCATTTCAGGTAGTATTTGTAATGTGCCTGAATGGATTTCTCAGTTGGAAAGATGAAACACTGTAATATCTTTTAAAATAATATTCTGCAGTGTTAAATGTTGTCTTCTCCCTACACCACTAGAAGAAGTCTCGATAACTTCTGGTGGAATATGACCAATATGACTCCTGTTAAAAAGAAAAGTCTTACAAACAAAGCATGTATGTTTTTGGCCTTGCTTTAAAGTAAGCCCTCATCAACCTTTCCAGTAGTTGTACAACAAACGTACCAGGGCAGCATGGCTGACCAGCATAATTTACTCAAAAGAATAAAATAAAATGTGGGTTTAGCTACTCTAGGGAAATCGTATTCCAAGTTCTGAAATCGGGTGCATTTCAGCAGGATGACATTCGGCTTCTAGACAGTTGATGAGCCAGTGGTTTCCGACGTGGGGTGCGTGCCTCTCGGGCGGTGTGTGAGGCATTGGGATGGGGGAAGAAAATGGTTTTTTGTACTGTTAATAAATAAAAAAAGAAGTGTTTAGTTCATATTTAGCACATCTTTTTTCTTTCTATTTTGTATCTGTTTTATAATGTACATAATGCATTATATAGTACATGTATATAATTTGTAAATATTCATATATTGGAAGTGTATGCTATAAATTTTTTTACTTACATGTTTCATAGACAGAAAAGTTTGGAGACCACCAGTCTACCTCATAACAAGCATTTTGGCTTGTGTGTTTTTGTTAGGTTCTTTGTCCTGCTTCCCCTTCCTATTGGAAAACCTCTGTATTCTCCTATAACTTGATTTTTAAAACACTGGGAACAAAGCATTTTGCAGTTTTGTATTTAGCTAATCAAGTTTACCTGCATGGTGTATGTGAAGTTGCTGGTGTGAACAATTAAATTGTGGAAAGATTGCTTTGATTCAGTTGTTCTGGTGTAAAAAAATTTAGGAGTTGCATTTTTATATGATGTCAGAATTGAAATTTCCAAGAAATACTGGCTACTTTTAAACAACACAATGTAAGGTGTTTATAGGCTGAATACAAAAAATAAAGCCTATTATAGTTTAAGCTAAAAACTTTGGAGGTCAGATGTGATATTTGATAGGTTGAGCCATCCGTATTGCTGAAATAGAAATTGTGAAAACCTCTGATTTTGATTGACATCCTTCCTTTTCTCCTTTCATGTTCTGTGTGATCAATTTATGCAGTTTTTTGTTAATTTAGAAATGATGAGCTTACTGACCTCTTTGTTGCATTGTAAGTCATAAAATTAAAAGGAACTGAGGTACCTGATTAAATGTTTAAGCTTTTTGCCATACATGAAACTCTTTTTTCAATTCAATTTTTGGGGAAGATAGGTGTTGAGGCTGGGGTTTTTTTTTTAGTAATGTTTCTATCATTTTAACTTATTCAAAAAAGACAGTAGCCCTGGACATCTTCTGTACAGCTTCAGGACTGATGTGGGGTACTTGCTACTATGTCTGCTTGATGGATTCTTGTATTGCCTGAGTCTTGTATCAGGGAATTACTCAGCATTTCCTTAGAAATTGTCTTTTTGAAGGGGGTTGCTTTCCCAAGCTGTCTTGGAAGTTCCTGCTGCATTACATGCAGCAGAAAGAAGGGGCTGGTTGCAGTGTGTCTGTTCCTTGGCCCAGTTGTGTCATCACTAAAGAATTACAGCAATCTGAACCTTTAACATAAAAACTTATGAAACCATAGTCCTAAACTTTAGCCTTCTCCCATGTTACAGGTTTGGGTGGGGTCTCGGTCTTGCTGCATATGGGAGGGGTTTTTGTTTATTTAGTAGTGTCTTTTGTTGGCTTTGATTCTCTTGGATATTTTAAGTATTTTTTGTTTTAGTTTTTTAATTCCTCTCAGCCGTGGTGTCTGTGAGGGTACAGGAGCTGTGGTAAGGTGATGTTGCTCCGTCTTTTCCAGATACTGAATTTAATGCCTAGGGTAAGAGCGGGTGAGTGCAGTGATGAAGTACGTGTCCCTCAGAGATGTGATCCCATTAGCAGAGCCCCCTGGTGTGGAGTCAGCAGGTGATGGGAAAAGGGAATTTTTTGCCTTGTATCATCTGAGTGGCAGAGGCAGGGCCAGTGCCTTAATCTCATCTCCCATGTTTTATGCTGTGCCTTTTTGCTTGCATAGCAACATCAGCCAGGAGGATAAGAACTTTTGTTCCATACCGAGGTGGCCAAAGATGTGCCTGCTAGCAAAATAGCGTGTGTTACTGACTCAGTTCTTTCTCCACTTGGTTTTATTGCCGTGGCAAGTGTGAAAGGTAGGTGAAGTGTTGTCATTATAAAGGTTTCAGGTAATCTGACGACTCTGTCTTCTGTTGGCCAGCATGTTGTGCACCCGGCATTTGTGTGGGAGCTGAGGCG
The DNA here is from genome assembly GCA_013398125.1 of Aegotheles bennettii. Classification (NCBI taxonomy): domain Eukaryota; kingdom Metazoa; phylum Chordata; class Aves; order Caprimulgiformes; family Aegothelidae; genus Aegotheles; species Aegotheles bennettii. The sequence continues at coordinate 131,360 of VZRW01004551.1, read as the reverse complement.
GGCTTGGGTTTGGTAGATGTTAGGTGTGCTGGCCTTTGTAGGCACCCCCAAAGATGTTTGAGAACTTTGGTAAGGTTTTCAGGGAGAAGTGCTATCTCTTATTATACCAGCTAAAAAAAAGAGACAAGTGTTGGTCAGAAAAGCTCTCCTGCAAAAGAGGAAAAGAGGAATTTGATATTGTGGTTTTGTGCTATTTTGAAAGTTTCTCCCAGAAGTATTAATGATGATGAGGTGCAGCTCTCACCTATTAGTACCTTTTGCTTTTTGTTGTGCTATGGCTGTTGTGTGGATTTCTCCCTGCCCTCCTGATACTTATGCATTTGAACCTGGGCTTGCAGGTGACGCAGTTCTGGAGACCCATCGAGGTGTTTGTACTTTCTGTTATGTATTTTACAGGTGAACGGATCAAAGTAACTGGGTCAAAATCCCACTTCTGTGTTTTTATATGAACTATGATACTCCTTCTTTAATGATGTATTTTGTTGTTTTCAGCTTAGTTTCCTTAGGATTCTGGCATTGTCAGTCATTTCTCGCTGTCTCCTAATACAGAGGGTTGGTTTTCCTAGGTATTTTGTAGGCAGAGGTGACTGAGTGGGAAGAGGAAGCATGTTGATTCCTCCTATGAAGAAAAAGCTGTAGTATGAGCTGTGTTACTGGTTATTGTTAAATCTTGAGAGTACTTAAACAGATTGAAATACCTAGTTAGTGGGGCTGTACAATTTGACTACTTCTGGAAGTACTTTTGACTCCTGGTAACATGATAACTCAAAACAGCTGCAGAGGTGGGTTCAGCATCAAACACACTGTTGGCTGAATTTTAATTGGCTTCACCTGTCCAAACACATGGGTGATGGCACTGGAGGCAGAACTTGACACTTACAGTTATAAAGAGAGGAAAGAGTGTGACTTGGCTTCCAGGGTGGTAAGAAAGCTTCTTGAGCAATGCTGAGAATTGGCGTTTTATTTGTAAAGTGATATGAAATTGTGCCCCCAAAATATGAAGCCTTAAAAAGCTCCTTCCTCCATATACAAAATATATGCTACTTTCCCCTGCTTAGACCAATATTGTATCTGTTTCCTAGGAGTAGATACTTTGAAGTGGCTAGAGCTTTCAGTGTATGCACTGCAGGTTAAATTTTTTTGTTTAAAAAAGCCTAAACAGTTGTGACTGCCTGTGGATTGATAGCTTTGCCTTTGTAGGAAATGGGGAGTGTCATTTAAAAAAACCATCTGAAACATAGCGGTTGCTTTGCTGGGTATTCCAAGATATCTTCATTCCTTAGCTTTAGGACCTAAAAGTAATTGGAGCCTGATGCTTATAAATAAGCTTTCATATATTCTGTAAGATTTTAAAAATGTCTCTGGTGTGATACTGCTCAGGAGCTGGAAGGTGCTGCAAATCTGAATCCTGATTAGTTGGCTGCATTTCAGTCTTCATTAAGAGGGTGTGACCTGTGGGTTCCAGTTGATTAAGTCCAGGGATGGTCAGGTAAACATCTTAAGAAATAAATTTTTCCAGACCAAGGCAGACAAGTATGCATTTGTTTGTATTCTATGAAAAAGCAAACTCTTTATTTTTTTCCCCTTTCAAATTTTTGTTAAGGGGGGAGTGCATGCAGAAATTTTTTGAGTTTTCGAGAAAGGAATAAAATGTTTTAGAATACTAAATTTTCAGGCTGCTCAAACAAGTAGAACTTCTGAGTGCTTTCGTCTCCATAGAAATTCTTTCCTCCCCCACCATGTTCTTTCATATTTAGTTTCCATAACCAGCGCACTATTGTGAAGGAGGGGAAATGCAGGGTAACTGCAGGGAAGCCAGCCAATCACTCCAGCATCAGAGCAGACTCCAGGGCTTGTGGAGCTAACCTTTGTGACCTTCACAAGGGGCCTCTCCGAGGAGAGCCATTTTTCCTGCCTTGTAATGGTAAAGAAAAAACTTGGCAACTCCTTTGATCAGCAAAGCAAAAACAAGGAGAGCAAGGAGCAAATGGGCAGCTTTGTGCACAAAACTGCTAAGTCAGTTCTGGCTTTCTCCGCTGAGGACAGTGTTACCACCTTGCATGGAATATGTGCACATTTCTGTAGGGTCTTGGGGTATTGTATTTATTGTATAGTTTTAGAAAAACTTGCTGTTCAAAACTAGGAGAAAATATTTCATCTAATAGTTTGCAGTGGGAGGGTGGGGAAACTACTTTTTTTTTGGGGGGGGGGAAGGGCAAGATTTTGAGAAGAGAAGAAGGAATTCCACAACACTTAAAAAAAATAATTCTAACATTCAGAAAAGTGGACTTTTTTTGTATGCAACTGGCATATATATTTTGCTGTAAAACATAATGCTTTTGCATCTTTGGATGTTGTTTTTCTTGTTTCTCAGTTGATGCCTAGAATGCATTTCAGATGCGTAATAGAAGGAACAGTGGTTTTGCTTTTCTAGTATGCAGAGTTTTATTTTGACTAATACAGATTAAAAAACAAAGTTTGTTCTTATATTGGGAAAATTTTACATGATCTTTCAGCTTCTCCCCTCCTTCATTATGCTCTTTTTACTGTTCTTCAGCTGCTGATCTTCAAATGCAGCTGTTACAGTTCCCAGTCTCTCTTAAGTTGCGTTCCTCCTCTATGATGGTTTTCTGCTCAATAAGCTGAGTAAATTCTTCCACCTGAACTGAAGTCTTCTGTATTCCTCCTCTGCCTGAGGGTAGGAGAGGGTTCATAATGTTTTTACTCAGCACTTCCTCCCATGGCAGTGAGAGTCTGCCTCCCAGTTTAATCTCCCAGACCAGTATATTTCTGTCCAGCTGAACTCAACGGTTCGTTCATTCCGGGCAAGAATTCTTCCTGTGGATTGTAAACTTGCAGATTTCAGCCTCCTTCCTTGGCTACATCAGCTTCTCTTCATGAAGCTTGGCTCCTTGGGAGATGTTGATATTACCAGATTGCCAGATTCCTCTGCGAGTCATGTTTCTTCTTTTAGACTTCCACTGTTCACTTTCTTTTGATGTTTCATCCTTTCCTCTGCCACTCCCTAACTAATAATCGCTAGTACTGTGCCAAACTGCTTCACAGGGATTTTCTTCTTTCTTAAATGACTGAAAATAAATAATCAACTTCACAGGTACGGGGCCAGGTAAACAATATTTTCAGATCTGCATTGTTTAGGAGTGTAGTGCCCTTCAATTTTATGCTGCAGGTTTTTTAATAGCTACAGGTTTTCAGTACTTAAACAGCTTATTAGATCCTTGCACAGTTCTGGATAGGATGCAAATTAATTTTCCATGGGCATGACTTACTTTTGTACAAACTGTTACTCGGCTTTCACCTGCAGGACATCTGTTACTCAAACATATGCAGTGATTTTCAGGTAAGATACTTAGCATCTGATTAAGATACCAAGAAAATTTATTTTTTTAAGTCCCTCATCACCAGTGAATTTCTGAATAAACTGTAGCAGAGTGACTCCATCCACAGATTCCTGTGTACTGATAGTGTGATACGGTCTCACTGCAGTCGCTGTATTTAAGGGACAAATCCGACATCTGCCTACTACTTCCCCGTTTGACTGCACTGACAAAATCAGCAAAGAGCAGTTCCTGGCCTGCTCTGTGAGCAGGAGTCTGCCTCCAGGCCCCTCTCCTCCTCCTCTCTCCTGTGGAAGCAGTGTTGTCAGCAGGACCTTCCAGCCACCCCTCTGCATGCTCCAGCACAGCAGGTGGTATTTGGCTGCTTGGATGATCCTTACTGTCCAAGCAGCTCTTTCCTGTAGTAGAGTAGGTGAGTTACCAGATAGATTGCTAGATTACAGGACTACTGCAATCAAAGTTCACTGAGTTAGTCATAGAATGGTTTGGGTTGGAAGGGACCTTAAAGATTATCTAGTTCCAACCCGCCTGCCAAGGGCAGGGACACCTCCCACTAGACCAGGTTGCTCCACGCCCCATCCAGTCTGGCCTTGAACACTTCCAGGGAGGGGGCCACCACAGCTTCTCTGGGCAACCTGGAACAGTGTCTCACCACCCTCACAGTAAAGAATTTCTTCCTAATATCTAGTCTAAATCTACCCTGTTCCAGTTTGAACCCATTCCCCCTTGTCATATCATTACATGTACTTGTAAAAAGCCCCTCTCCAGCTTTCCTGTAGCCCCTTCCGGTACTGGAAAGCTGCTGTGAGGTCTCCCTGAAGCTATGGGCCGTGTCTACTTTCTCAGTTTCATACTGGATATTTTGTCTATCTTCTGCACCATATTCTTTGCCCTTGTTATGCTGTTACAGTTTGTTCTTCTTGATATAGGTAAAAATGCAAATAGGTTTCTTATAGAGAAGAACATAATACTGTAAGATCTGTAACAGTCCTTTTCAGTTCTCATTTGAACATCAATATTTTGTAACAATCTTCTGAAGAAATAGATTTCTGAAAATAGAATTAAAGGATAAGGCGGTATAAGAGAAGAGTAACTAGGAGGTGCAATGTGTCAATTTATAGAATAAGAGTCACAGTATCTAGAAATGTATTTAATTTTAATGTACAGTTTACGTTTAAAAGGTTTTGAGATAAAGTTTAAGGTGATGACCTGTGTAGTGATGTAAAGTAATTGCAGAATAAATTTTAAAGATAACACTAAACAGTGTGTGTTTGCTACTGAACTTTGAGTGATAAATTATGGAAGGAAGTTGCTGGGTAAGTACCTGGAACTATAAAGTGTTAAACCACAGCTCAGAAAGTGTTAGCCAAGTCAATGTTTACTTTTTTGGTTTATTCAAGCCGATCAGTTCAAAAATAAGAAACTGGGAGCTGAAGAGCAGAGTGGTTTGTTTCCTGCTTCCATAATTCTGAATAGAAAATTGATGTGAAAAAATGACATCTGTTTTAAAAAGCTTTCAGTACATGGTAAGCAGTGGATTCAGATCACTAAATACAGATCAGACGTTTTATGAGAATGTTGGAAACGGCTGGAGCAAGGCAGACCAAAGGAATTACTATAGGTCAGTGTTGGGTTTTAGCAGGCTAATTGTGGATGACTATGAAGGAATACTAATCAAAAAAGAGATTGAGGGTTTCATTCTCCTCTCGATACATCGTCCTTTTTTGCCTGCAGGTTTACATCATCTGAGCTGAAGTTTACAATCTAAATTATTAAGTGTAAAGGACAGCAGTGGATATATTCTGAGGTTTGCAGTGACAGCGAGTCCCTGTGATGGAGCCACGTTGTAACTGCGTTCATTTGCAGTTCACGCAGCTTGTCCTAGCAGGTCTATGTTGGGTAGCATATGTGAAGGCTTACTTTGGGAAAAGTTGGCATGGAATTGGGATTAATACTGTTCCATTAACTGTGTTCTCTAATTTACTACTAAAAATTCAGAAAAGCTGTGTCCTATTGATCAGCTGATAAAATTACTGATATATAATAATACATATTGGCACTTCTGAGATCAGTAGCAGTGCATCTTCTAAACACAGGTTATGAAACAAATATGTTTTGTCTCCAGAATTCTGTATGCCACTTACTGAATGAGCTAAACCCAGGCAAACAGACAAAATGTAAACAACCTGCAGAGCCTGCGCTTACAGTTTTGTTTGAATTGAAGAATTTAGAACAGTTTTGGCTGCCTGGTTGGTGGGCAAAAGTATCCCTGTAGCATGGGGATAAGATGACTTTTGGCTGGAGAAAGCCTGTCTTACAGCAGAGATTAAAGGAGCTCAGTTTGTCCAAGAATTCAAAGTGACTTAGTACTGAGTGAAAAAAGCTGCTTCACTGTCAAAGGAATTTCTAAAACATTTTGTGAATTTTGCAGGCAAAAAAAGGAAAAGCTGGGAGTTGATAATGGCGGCATTTGGAACCGAAAGGGAGTGGAGGAAAGGGATGGGTCATGGGGAAGTGCTGACTAATGGTCAGCAAACACTGTGAGGGAGTTCTCATGTTAAGAGCTGCCCTTCACTTCCTAAAAGGAAAATAAACCCCATACTGTTCAAACATAAAGTTTGGGTTGGGGAATTCTCCAAGATGGGCTATTAGAAGGTGGGGAGGGACTGTGATGGAAGGAGAGCTTCATTACAGTGATGTTCTTAGCCATTGAAAAAGACACAACTAACTTCTGGTGTGATCTGTATTCTTATCACTTACGTGTGTAAGGTGTATTCATATCTTCATTGTATTAGGGAGGCCTTTTACTAGTAAGTGTGATTTTTAAATGCTAGAGACATTTTATGAGTGCGTTTTTTTTAAAGTGTATGCCAATAGGTAAATACAATGTTGATCTCCCACTGCAGCAGCATGCCCCCTCCTCATTCTCCTCAATGGCCGAATGTTTATTTTGATAAGTAGTAGATGAAGACTTCAGGGAATTTAAATCTGGAATTAACTTGTGTTAAGTTAAGGTGATAATTTTAAGTAATTTACAATTATTTCAAACTTCAACTCTTACTATAAATCTGCTGAAATGTAGTGAAAGTTGGAGATCTGTGATTCTTATTTTGTGATCTGTTTTGCATCTAAGGGTAGGGTTGGACAGTTTCTAAAAAGTACTTCACTGTGTTTATTGATAAAACATACTAGTTGCTAATTTTGGCAAGGGCTAAACTGTTGCGTATCTCTAAATGAAACTTGTACTTTTAAGAACTGTTAGTAATTTAAGTGATGTTCTTCTAAGGAAAGTCCTATGCTTAACACATTTTGTAATCATTATTTTTAATTCCCTCTACACCAAAAGATACTCAGAAAACAAATAAAATTACTATAATTTTATTTGTAAATTAAAATTTGTAAAGCTGAATTACAGCTTTACTAGCTGTAAATCAAATACATAGAAGCTGAGATTTTGGTGTTTATTATGTTGATTTAATGGAATAAATTAAAACTTAAGACCTCTTAAATTATTTTCTTTTGTTGGTAGGGAAAAAAATAGTTGAATTTGCTGCTAGTGATTTCAATGTCAAACTTTAAGTTTTTCTGTTAGTTCTGCATAATTCTTAATAATAAAGCAAAATAGAATTGAAAACTTCCATTTCATAACTTCTGAAACCTGCAATAAAATTTGAGCTCAAAATTAGTTTTACTTTGCATTATTTATGTAACGACGGGCTTCTGAAACACTTTTTAAACTGATGCTTTTTAAACTCTATGACTAGTGAAGGGAAATGTAGAACCTGGAACTTGAAAATTCTCAGGTTTAAAACATTTTTCAGGTCCCTTTTAAAAATAAATATAATAGCTATTATATTTAAGTACACTATGCATTTAGTTATTATAGCTGTCTTTTCAAATTATATAATCTAAGAAGCTTAATCTGTTCTCATGCTTTTGCTCTGTATTGTCTTTGCCACCCTAGGTTAAATGGGTAAATAAAAATAGCTTTTCAAAGCATCGCCTTTAGATAATGTGTTGTATCCGAGTGCCAAGAAATCTGTTGCCTCTGGTGCACTGCAGCTTGGGAAATCTGGCTCCGGGGGGCTGAAGCGTGGGGGGTGAAAAAGAATATTTTGCTGGCGAAAAACAGAGCATGCAGGATTGCCTAGAGTTGGCTGAGCAGGTAGCTCGTGAGTACCGATTCAGGCAGCAACTTGCTGTTGGAAGATTTTTGTCTTTGTTTTATGTGGCAATCTGCAAAGTCTTCAGGGACAGGAATAATTGCCTCCAACCTCAGCAGCACGTAGTGCTTGAATTGTAAAAGTAAAAAGCTCTCCCTGAGACGTGGTCATAAGAATGAGACAAAAAGGGATGGAAAGAGCCTGTAATACGGGAAGTGGAAGTGAAAAAGGAAAAGAAAAAACAAACACAACAAAAATACTATTAAAAAACACATAAGTACAGAGAAAGGAAATAGGGGAGTTGTTTTTTTTGCTAGGCTGCAGTCTCAAGTGAAGGAAAAGATAGTCCATAAGATTATTTGTATGACTAAAGCTGAGAACGTCTGAACAGCTGATCAATTTACGGTGTGAAGTGTCAGTTCTGAAGCATACATTAAAAACAGTTGTCAATGATTTTAATGCCAATAAAAATGTACTCGTTTATTCTTTGTAGCAGAAACTATTAATTATTTCTGGTAGGTTCTACCTAATGGTTTCCTAAGAGTCAGCTCATCCTGTCAAGGCCATCTGGGAGTGATCATTATCTGAACAGTCAAGCAACCAGTTGGAACTGCCCTCTAAGACTTCCTACTTAGAGCAATAAGGAAACAACCTAAAGAATCTTCTTATCTTAATATTTTGTTTTCCTTGGTGGTGGTTAGCCTCAGGGTTATTCAACAGGATTGCTAGGGACCCCCTTTAGATACTAAGGCAGCTGGCTATAGCAGCTTTTATTGCAGCGTGCTCAGGCAAGCCTCTCTGACTTGAAAACCTTAAGGCAACCAAAAACAGGGTATATAGAAAGGGGTGTAAAATCGCCTGGCTTCTGTTCCTGCAAAGAGGAATTTGATTTCCCTCTTGCTTTCTTTCTCTCCTTTTAAGAGCTAAATAAGGAGAGAGAAGTGAGATAGAATCTCAGAGATAAAAGGACAAGAGAGTGATAAAAGGATTCTGTGGCCCATCACTTCTGAAAATCATCTGCCCTTCCCTTAATAATGTGAAAGTTAATGTTTATGTAATCTTGTCTTTAGTGTTACAGAAGACAAAATGATTGCATCTTGAGAAGGTCTCTTATGCCCCAGCTAAGCGGGGCATAGGAGGGTATCCATAAAGTTAAATGAATCCAATAATTTAACTTGGAATAGCAGCAGAGACAGTTCTTCCTTTAGATTTGCCCTTTATATCTTTGTTTGCCTCTGTCTCTCTCTCATTTAACATTAAGGAGAGAAAGGTGAATTCTGCTGAGTGACTTAGCCATGGGAAGCAAACTTCTTAACTTTGGGGGCAGGGTGGAGAGAAGGGGGAAGTTTTCTTTAAATACAGCCTTTTTTTCTGCTGTGGAACTGAGAGGGCAAGTTTAAATTTAAATCTGATGATACAGAATGTGATCACAGCATTTAGTCCGTTACGGAGTTTGGGAAACAATTGACCTGGTGCAAGGATGGTAAGAGCAAGGACTTTAAGTCTCTGTAATGCTCCTGTTCCATACAGTTTTCATAGCAGTGGAAGCAGCCTTGGAAATGAAAATGCCCTCATACTCTTTTTTTTTTTTTTCTGAAACTCAGACAATAATCTTATTTGGGAAATCCACAGAGGAATCCAAGAATTGTTTTTTGAGAATCAATTTAAAATAATTCTAAGCCCTATTTTTCTAGATGAGGTCTTTTAAGTGCAGGATGGGAAGAGGGACAAGAGGAAAACAAATAATAAATGCAAAAATAAACATTTTATTGCTTCCATTTTTGCTTTGACAAATGGCAGTTGTTTAAAGAGTACACTGTAGTAAAAGTGGTGCTACCTTGGCAAACCTTTGAACTTCATATCATGCCTTCATCTCTTCAACTAGTCATGCATGTATGATTAGACTGCCTACTACCCACCATTCATTATACACTCTGAAGCGAGAACAACTCTGCAAGTGCTTTCCTAAGAAGGGCAGTGCTTCTGCAACTGCAAAACAGCAAGATGTTTATAATCAGAACAGTGAGCTCAGTATTCAGAAGCCCTTGGCGTGTGTCTTGTTCACTGCCTGCATGCAGGCTGGTGCTAATGAAGGCTGCCCTTGGATACCTTAATGTTAAATTTTGTGTTTTCTGTATCCATAAAGACTCTCTATTTTGCGTATCAGTGTCCATGGCTTTATGGGCCATGCTTTTAGGAATTTCTGGTAGCTCTTAGCATCTTGCAAGCTGCAACCACTTTAGTAATAAATTCCAGAGGGATTCGTAGAAGAACTTGTCTGACTCTTGAGTGTGTGCAAAATCCATTTCTGCACCAATTGGATTTTTGTCAGAGACATTTAAGGCATTTAGGTTCCTCTTCTGCTTTGTTCTGCTTCAGATTCAAACCATTAATTTGCTGAATGAATTTCTGCTGCTTGAGACCATACTTATGTAGGATATCATACATGGTTCTATTTCATCCTGTGACTGAGGGGCTGGAGCTCCGACAGGCGCTCTTCCTGCCTGGCCAGCAGGATATTTGTGCCCACCATTCTCATACATTTTGCCTGTGTTCTACCTCAAAGTTAATGAAATCCCAGTGGTGGCACAACACATGTTTGCACACTGAACTATTGCATGCTGATTTTAAAGTATTCTTTTGCAAGCTGCAAGTAGGATGGAGCTGACTCCTGTCACATCACCAGTTTGCTCTCCGTCATTGTGTGCCTGTGATACGGTTTGGTGAGGACACCTGTAGCATGGATGGAGTAGTCCAACATAAGCTTTGTTTAGTTAATACATAAAGATCTGTCAAGCAGAAAAAAGAATATGGAAAATTCAAAAATACAGCCATATTATGTATTGCAGCAATATTCACAAACTTTCTGCTATGTTTCTATTTCTTTGAGGCAATTAGACCATGCCTGGAGATACTACTGGCCTTAAGAGACAAACTATGTTATGAATTCTAGGTTTTTTTCCCTGACATTTTTGGGAAACAGTCTTATTAAGAAGTTATGAATCTTCCTCCTGTGTGGTTTTGTATGTATTAGGCTGCAATAATCCTGAAACCTAAGGAAATACAGCGAGTTAATACGGAGAGGACAAGTGGAAACACAGTGCTTTACTTAGCAATGGGTGGAATATCATCTCAGCAGGTGAGATTTTCACTGCAGTGTGATCAACAGCTTTTCCTTTTGTTTGGTTTGTTATTTACAAAGACAGTTGGAAAGTTCTTAAAGGATCTTGGACCACTTGAAGTGTTTCTCCTTGTCTAGTAAGGGTGCACATTTAGGGAAGTGTTCATAGAGGACTGAATTATGGGTGGAGATAATTGCTAACAGAGCTATCTCATTTCCCCTTCAGGCTTTTCTCTTTATTGTTGCTATTTGGAATTGAAATTTGTGTCATCTCAAACAATGCATTAATGCTACTTAAGGTATAAATCTGTAACTTTGTTACATTATTTGAAGAGAAATGTATTTCACTTTTGAGTCAGCAGCGCCTGATTAAAAATGACCCATATAGCTGAAGACTTAGTTTCATGTTTTAATCTTTTCCAATTCTTCAAATCCCCTGATTAGGGTGCACAAGTAATGTCACAGCTTCCATGCTCAGGCAAAGCTGAATCCCCTCTATCGTGTATAATATCCTAAGAGCATAATCAGCCATAATTCAGAACCCTCTGCATGGTAATCAGAGCAGTTCATGTTGAGGCTGTTTCCACTGTAAATTTTTTCTTTCGTTCCATTTCTAAACTGAACTGTGGAAAATTCACCTCTGGGGTCCTCTTACCCATCTGCCATGTCAGGCTGATCTTGGCTTTCTAGCTCTTGCCGCCCTTCTTAGGAATTTGCTTGCAGCTCTGTTCTTAATAGATACTGTCACTTTCACAGCTGCCCTACGGTCAGACCACCGCATTTGTGATTCTCCTGCTGAGGTTAGGCCTCTGCAGAAGTAGATATTCTGGTTTTTTCTCTGCCTGCTAGAATGATATGTCGGTGGGTATTTAGCAGGTAGCCTGCACTGCCTATGCACAGGACAAGATTGTGTAAAGTTTGGCAGAGGGGTTAGTCTGGGGCTGGGTTTTTTTTTTCTTTCTTGGAGACAATTTATGGTAGTTTCAGGAGCAGAAATACTCAGTTTCTTCTAGTGCCACCAGGAGAACTAACTCAGTATATACATCAAGTCCTGGTGTACTAAAATGTACTGGTGATAGCTCTGAAACAATTCAGTAATGGCATTTATGAGGAGAAACTTTATGAGGAAATCTGGTCATGATTCATTTAATCTTTAAAGTTCTTAGATGAAAAGAAATAGAAAAGGAAAACCTTTCAGAAAGCTATGCATTATGTGGATTGAGGAAAGCAGCTGGTTAGGAGGGCAAAAATATGAAAGAAGAGATTCTGTAGTTGAATCATTTAAGGTAAAACAGAATCCCAGATGACACGCTTGTCGATGGAGCAGTTCATGTTTGGGATATAAGGAAAAGCTGAAATTTCACATCGAGTTTAGAAAATCATTAGGTATAGCTTCATTTGTGACTCTCCTGTCCGTCTCCAATACAGAAAACACACAATGCAAGTCGATGGTTTCTGTGGGTCTGTCACAATGTGCTCAGTGGTGCGTGCTGTGTTTTGCTTTTAATAAAACAGGATTCCCAGTGGATTCCGAAAACAGTCGCAAAAATATGAAGACCAAGTTCATCATCTTAGCTTCACTAGAGACTGGAAATTACTGTCTTACAGACAGAAAATACAAGGCTTGTCTACACTGTAAAACACAAACGTTACTTTATTGAGAGATATGTAGGGTTTTGTGCTGATGTTTTCATACTGAAGAACAACTTGTCTTTCTGAATGTTTGTGACTACTTCTTTGAAACACCCTTTTATGAAGAATTGTGTCCAAAAGCAGAGAAGCCACAGATGATTTATTCTGCCTTGTTTGTATTCTTTTATGTGTAGTTCAGACCTCTGTTTTTTTGCTGTTGCAGAAATTTCATGTAGTATGTTCATCTGATACCTTAGATTAAATTATCTGTTCATTTCTATTACACATTTCAGTAAAATAATATGGCAATTTCTGACCTGCTTATGTTAATAATATCTTTTCTGAGAAGATCCTCTCTTGTGAAAGGAGAGTTCTAGCTACAAATGGTGTAGCAGATGTGCACCATATATAAGGTGACTTTATGCTAATAAATGGAAAAAAGAGAGAGAATTATTTTTGTAATGGCCGAGAATTCTGCTACATGAATGAAGTCCTCAACATACCTTGAAAAGTATACCTACCAGCCAGGGCACAGTAATTGCAACAAATACTACAGAATAGCAAAACTGGGGGCCTCTTGGATAAGCCTTTCTTGAAGGATTTAGGTAATTTTTTGAGTGTCCTTTATGTGTTAGTTCCTTTCTGACGTAGCTTTCAATAACATGGTTCGTGTTTTCTCAGTGCAGCAGCTGGAGTACAAATGTGAAGGTGTATCACACCTTGTGCAAAAGCAGATCTGTTTTTTAGGAATGGTTTTATTTTATTAGTCCATTAGCATCTAAAGGTTATTTTCAATAAAAAGTGATAAGTACAATATTTTGGGTCTCTGGATCTCCTGCTTCTTTTCCATTGTACTTTTAAAAAAACACCTAAAACACAAAAACCAAACAAACAAAAAAACAAAACCCAAAAAACCCCAACCAACCGACCGACCAACCAAAAAAAAAAAACCCCAAAAACCCAAAACCAAACCCCAACATGCCTCTCCCAGCCCCCAAAAAACAAGCCACCAAATCTTTAAAATTAAGTTAGAAATTGAATCTGACAAATCTTCAGGCATGTGGTAGTATTTAATGCCAATAAAGATTTCCTTCAATTAGAAATTCTGATTCTTAGTAACTGCAGAAATACCGTTTATGTGCATAAAACAAGAACTTTTTATTTTCTTTAAAGTTGTTCTTGTGAACATGTAAATTATTTAAATATGACTGTAAAATGTGGAGGTGGGTGGGGAGAGGCAGCTCGATTCTCTTCAGAATGCACAGCATTTTGAAAGTGCTTTTTGATAGGGGTTGGTGTGGCTTGGAACAGTCACTCTTCTTGATACCAGAACTGACATAAGTTTGCTAACAAATGTTTAGCATGTTCTGGGTGTTTTAGCTTTGTTTTTTTTCTAAGGCTTGTTACCATAGACCTACGTTTATGGTACAGTCTAAGTTGGTTTCTTTAGTTTCTACCACATTTGTCTGATTTAACAAGGATTTGCTTCACTTAGACATAAATTAATAATAGCTAGTGTCAGGTAGCTAGATGTTGGATCTGAGAATTTATTCAATGATGTTCGTTGATTGTCCTGGAGATGTTGAGTTTAATTCCAAGACTGTTTACTCGTTTTGTTGTGTGCACACAGTACGGAGCTGTGATTCTGTGTTCACGAGTAAGTAGAACTAAAGTTCAATTGCATAGGACTGTGCTAAATATAATGTCTGATTTGTGGGTTTCATTGATTTGATATAATTAATATTTTTTCAAATGTTGAGGTTCACAGTAGTGAACAAAGTAGTGCTTTATCAAGATACGGCTCAGGTCATGTAAAACAGAAGATACTGAATGTAAGGATTGGGGCAGTTGCGGTGTAATGCAGCTACTATGGAAAAAAATCTGTTTAGTGCCGGGAAACATAATGTGGTATTGGTGTCAGAGTTCTTGTTATGTCCACTTAGACCTTCTCCACACTGCTATTCAAAACAGAGGGAAGCTCTTTACCTGTGGAGAATGTCCTGTTTCCATACTTAAATTGATAATGAGAAATACATAGTGGTTATAGTAAGTTGCCCTGGTGCATAGGCTGCAGATACTGAACAAAATGAAGACCTGTATTCCTTCCTATAGTACTAGGATTTATTTAAACATTTCATCCATATAAATGGGGATGTGCCTGCTTTTTATTTCATTAGTTGATGAGCATGGTTTGGAAGTTGTGGAAAAGAACTGATCTGTTGTGATGTGTTTTGGGTGGTTCCTTAGCATACAGCACTCAAAAACTCGGGGCATGGAGCAAGATACATGTGAGGACTATGGTTTGAAGGGTGGTTGAAAAGAAAGGTTTGGAGGAAAGGTGTGGGGGAAATAGTTATGTAGGTCAGGAAGCACAGAGCTGAGTGGGAGGGGACAAAGAGTTTGCCTTATTGAATCAGCCTTATGATTAGTATGATTTCAATGTAATCAGCTTGCTTGTTTCGAGACTTTGCTTCTGCAGCTTTTTGTTTTAAGACAACTTCTGGTTAGAGTTTAGTTGGTAAAGTAAGAAACATGCTGACTTTCTCAAGTGATACTCAGCTAGGGGAAAGTTGGAAGCTGCTGCTGCATGTTTTAATATGCTATTGGTGTTAACAGCTCCGTATGAACATAAACTACACCTTGCATGATATGCTGGGGCAGTCTTGAGGAATCAGTAATGCTGTCCTTGTGCTCAAAATTGGAGATACTTTTAAAATGGCTTCTTCTGTAATCCATTCATCTACCCCGTATCGAGATATCTTTGGGAAAGCTGGCGAACGTTGTTTCAGGGTGTTCCTACAGTTAACTGCAAGAATGGTTCTGTAATACAGTGAGACAACTTTTTTCCTACTCCTTACTCTACTCTCAAATAGCATATAAAAAGGCTATAAAATATGTACCTTGGGTAGACAATTTATAAGTGGATAGTATTACATGGATTTTTATAGTACTTAAATGGAAATAAACAAAGGTGTAAGCATGGGTGCAGTGGTGTTTTCTCAGTTTCCACTGTTCCCAGAACTAAGCTGAGCAAATACAACAAATCAGAAATAGAGGGGAGGAGTAGCACATGCTGGTACTGTAATTTAAACACAGTCTGTGAGGCATTACTGTGCGGTGTTTATACATCTGTATTATCTTTACCTGCTTTCATTGCTTTCAAAACTGACTGGCAGAAAAGTGAAAAAAATATTCTTCAATGTGCAGGTTTGTGTACAGACCAGCGTGTATATAGGGCGGTCTTTACTGTGCTGTGCCCTGTTCAACAAATAAATAGGCTAAAAAGGGAATAAAGAAGTCTTGCTGCTTGTGTCATGTTTCTCACTGGAACTGAATATTGGAAAACGTGCACCCAGAGACACGATGTGCTCAACAGGACCTATACTGAATGAGCTGCATTGCGGAAACTAACACGACAGTGACGCCATTGTAATTAATGCTGTATTAATGAGAGGTTTCTTGTACGCAAGGGAAAACTGGCAGTAGTTGCCATATGTGGGCAGAGTAGAGCATGTATGGGTTTGTATGCATGTTTAGAGTGGGTAAAACATACATATCTTAATACAAAACTTTTTAAAAAGCCACTTCGTGATACCTTTTACCTTATCATTGAAAGGACTTTGTTATTAGAATGTGTTCAATAATTGTACATACGTACTTGGTTTTGCCTAATTTTACGATCTTCTGAACTTGTATCTATTCTTTCTTGTTTGAAACTATGTAGTTACAAAATTTAGTATTTTTGGGGAAAATACTAAGTTTTTGAACATCAAAGAACATATTAAAAACATTTATTGTTTCAGTGGAGCACATTTTTTTTAATTGGAATCAAGGGTTTCATTAGTAAGTTTCTAGGCATAGCAATTAGTTGCTTAGGGCAGGGTAATACTCTGTTTTGTTATCCAGTTTGACCTATGATGAGGTCTTAATTTATGACCAGAGCTCTTGGATGCTGTGGTTATGTAAATATATAAACAAAGTTTGGGATTAATCTGTTCTAATGTCAATGTATCTGACCTAGTTAACTTAGGTTCCTTCACCTGATTAATTTTCAATAGCTTCCTTAAATTGATCAAATGAATCTCATCCTAACAGTGCTCATTTTAGGGTCCTTTCTCATTGGTGGAGAGCAGGGTGACAAGGTCAGATGTCAGTGTCCACAAAGATGCTGGTGTTGAGGCGACCCAATCTGGATTAAATATCCCTTTAGAATGTCTGAAGTGATACAGTACCAGCTCCTAAACCTGAATATGCTTTAAAATAAGAGAAACTGTGAATTTGGAACAGTTGTTGCATATTTATTATTTAATCCCAACAAAAAAATAGAAAATCTACAGCCTGATTGATAGTTCAGTAGGAATGCACACTGAACCACCAAGATACATGCAAAACACAATGCAAGACATGGGTACAAAGCAGAAGCATGAGCTGGAGTAGAATCATAGAATCATCAAGATTGGAAGAGACCTTCAAGATGATCCAGTCCAACTCCTACCTACATAACCACTAAACCATATCACCCAGCGCCACATCCAGACACCTCTTGAACACCTCCAGGGACAGTGACTCCACCACCTCTCTGGGCAACCTATTCCAGCACCCAATCACCCTTACAGTGAAGAAATTTTCCCTGATGTCCGATCCGAATCTCCCCTGCTGCAATTTAAAGCCGTTTCCTCTCGTCCTTTCACTATGGGCACGGCAGAAGAGACCAACCCCTGCCTCACTACAGCCTCCTTTCAGGGAGTTGTAGAGAGCAATGAGGTTCCCCCCCGAGCCTCCTCTTCTCCAGACTGAACAACCCCAGCTTAGGACATATTTTCCAGTCATATTTTCCTTCACCAGCTTTGTTGCCCTTCTCTGGACACGCTCCAGCACCTCGATGTCTTTTTTGAATTGAGGGGCCCAAAACTGAACCCAGCACTCGAGGTGCAGCCTCACCAGTGCCGAGTCCAGCGGGACAATCATTGCCTTGTTCCTGCTGGCCACACTGTTCCTGATGCAGGCCAAGATGCCATCGGCCTTCTTGGCCACCTGGGCACACTGCTGAGTCATATCCATCAGGCTGTCAACCAGCACCCCCAAGTCCCTTTCTGCTGAGCAGCTTTCCAGCCACCCTTCCCCAAGCCTGCATCGGTGCCTGGGGTTGTTGTGATCCAAGTGCCAGACCCGGCACTTGGTCTTATTGAACCTCATCCTGTTGGCCCCTGCCCATCGATCCAGCCTGTCCAGATCTCTTACCCTCAAGCAGATCCACACTTTCACCTAACTTAGTGTCATCTACAAACTTACTGAGGCTACACTCAATTCCCTCATCTAGGTCTTTAATAAAGATATTAAACAGAACTGGTCCCAACACTGAGCCCTGGGGAACACCACCAGTGACCAGCTGCCAACTGGATTTAGTTCCATTAACCACAACTCTCTGGGCCTGTCCTTCTGCCCAGTTTTTCACCCAGCGAAGAGTACACCCATCCAAGTCACAGGCAGCCAGTTTTCTTAGGAGAATGCTGTGGCTGACAGTGTCAAAGGCTTTACTGAAGTCCAGATAGACCACATCCACAGCCTTTCCCTCAGCTACTAAGTGGGAGTACCTAGTTTTGAACTCGGATCACCAATCAAATTTATATTGCAGCTTTAAATGTTGTGCTTTTTCTGAAGTAAATGAAAACGAGCCTTCCATGCAATACAGAAAAAAAGGATTATTAATGTTATTTAAGGATTATTCATGTAAGGAAGGAATGGTACCAAGTTAATGATGCATTGGATTCCAGTTGATTACTATTTGAATATGATTTTTAATTGATACTAGTTCTAAAGGAATGCATGACAAGCTTTGCTGTCAACGCTCAGTGAGTGTTAGAAGCTTTATTTTTGTCCACATGTACTACTTAGAGCAATGCTGCTTAATGGCATGAAGATAACATTGATGGTTGTTATGAATAGCCTGTGTTTGTTATTCATTAGCAAAACATGCTAATCACATACTCAGAAGGTGAAGTAATCGTTCATTGCACTTTTGTGTTTTCATTGAATACTTTTGTGAATGACAGTGCTGAATGTACTGTGCGCTTTTTTCAAAACACATAAATCTGAGCTCCCAAAGTTTTGTAATTAATTTCTGCAGAGGACTAGCTGAGTTACTGGACATTCCAGCTGTCCTCTTCATTTCACATGAAGCTGAAAGGCAGCTGCACATCACTTTCATATTACTGCTCTAGTGTGACTGGTTACTTAAATTACCGTGGAGGGATTGTTCAGTTGGTGGTGGTGAGGGGAGTAGCCCATCAAATAATCTGCGGATGTGATCTACGCACAGAAAGTTTGGGAACACTAATGATTACTCACTAGCCAGTTCATTACAACTCCCTAGGCACTGAATGTGGACTCATCATGCCAAATTACTGGACTGTGCTGGAGATTCCAGACATAACCAGCTTGGTTTGAAAGACTCTGAAGCCACATTTAAAAATGACAAGTAACTGATCAATGAGAAAAGGAAGAGAATGTTGAGTTCAAGGATGCAACATCTCATTATGGTACAAAAGTCTGGATTATGATACTCATGTTAAGCCTTATCTCACCATTGCAGTAGCTCTGATCGCTACAACTGTTTTTTTGAAAATTGGTGCTGGCCAGAGTAAGAGCTTGAGAATCTGATATACCTTGATGCTGGGAAAGAATCCAGACAGTTCTTGCTTGATTTTGAACGTGGCTGCTGTTGGCAGGCTTAACCTTTTGTTGTTAAACTGTCTATGCTAGCAGGTCATTGTTGTGAATGCGTGACTGTCCTGACTTTCACTTTGTTTTGTCTTAGTCACATTGATCAAACAACAACGTGGCAAGATCCTAGGAAGGCCATGCTTTCCCAGATGAATGTTACAGCTCCCACCAGTCCTTCCGTGCAGCAGAACATAATGAACTCTGCATCAGGTAAGCAAAATTCGTATTTATGAAAAAGATCATACAAGTGATGTAGCTATTGTAATTGTGGGGGGAGGAAGTCCAAATCTCACAATTGTCCTTCTACTTATCCTGGTTTTAAACTTTAAATTTGTTAATGCCTGGTGCATCAAGCAGGAGGCTGATACTTGAGGTAAGAGAATTTGTACAGTATTTATGATGTCAACAGAAAATATCCTGTAGTTCTCTGGTTTGTGTTTTTAATATTTCAAACGGATGATTCAAACATTTAATGAATCAGGATTTTTGTCTAATTTCGTTTGAAAGTGCTGTTAAATTGATTAAGACCAGATTTTTCATTAAATTAGTGTCAATTTACATTAAAGCTTGTGTGCTTCTCAGTATTCTTCTGCCTCCCCTTGCTCACTTGCTGGACTTGGTATATGCCCATTCATTTACAGTAGTTGCATTTATTATGAACATCTCATTTTTTTTCTGTCTTCCCTAAGTGAATAGAGCAAACACCTGGAATATCTTGTTTAGAAGCAGAGATGTTTTGGTTTTCCTCTTACTTTCCTATCATTTCCAAAATCCTCATCATGATTATTTCTGTAGCTGAAGAAGTCTGACATCTTTTCCTGGAATATAGAACGGGTTTTTGTGTGTCTGGGAGCACCTTGACTAGACAGCAGTGAAGTGTGCTTGTTTCTGCTGTAGAACCTGTTGTATGTTTTCAGAGCTCTCTTGTCCTGATGGTGCAGAGAGCAAGCAGATAAATTTAGTGCCGTGCTCGTTTGACTGCTGTGCTCTTCCCTATGCTTTGTCACCTTCTATCTGTTGCTGAGGTTCATGTTTTATTTATTTTCTCACAGTCTAATTGCGTTTTGTGTATGTCTGCTGTTCCTGTATTTCACAAAGGTTATTCTCTGGTGCTGCTTTTTGTTGTCCGTTTAGACAGCTTTGTTTCATGCTACAATTCATATGCTGCAGACAATACCGAAAGATTAACAGGCATGACCGAACTGTGCTGCTCATGAGTGAGTATTAGAGGGAAGCTAATCAAACTTTTTGCTGGCTATGCCAGGGGGTTGGATTATCCTGAAACAAATGAGTCCTGTTCAAGTTCAGGAAATCATGATTCAGAGCAATTAAGGTCTCAGGCTCTGATGTGAAAATACATCTGTGATTATTTTTTCTGCAAATATAACCCAGGAAACCTGCAGCAGTAGAGATGACATGGTTTTTACAGGGTCACTTCTAGAGAACAGGGAGTAGGAGAAATGAAACAATTCCCCTTGGTCTGTCTTGCCTTTTGGCTTATCTTATTTGTACTAAAACTAGATACTTGGTGTTTGAATATTGACATAAATTCTATTTTTTAAGATAACTCCTCAAACCTTCCACTGTACCAAGAATTAACAGGAAAAAATATCGATAGTGAAGTAGGATTCATGTTATATACTTCGAAATTAAAGGGTCCTTAGCAAAAAAATAAACTGGTTAGTTGTAAGGGGTAAAAGTCAAAAATAGAATCTAGCAATCAGTACACAAAGATTATTTTTAGAAGAAAATTAAGAATTTATACATAATTGACTGATGTAAGTATGTGAGCAAGTGGATCTGCCTAGATTTGTTGCTCATGCAATGAAGAGTCAAGATGTTTCAGTGGGTTGTCTTGTGACTTGAGAAAACACTTACTTGAATACAAGTTCATCGAGCATTTATTTTTAATTTCGTAGATGATACTGTATTGAATATGAACTGAAAATCTTGTGAAGTTTTTTCCTCAGTGCTCTGAATTTGATCAGAACTTCTGTGTATAATTACTTATGTGTTTGTGTGGTGGTGTTTTTTTTAAGCTTAAATCAGTTGAGGTAGTATAACTTGAAACTGGCTTTTTCCATGCACCTGCTTGCTCTTAACTTACTTGCATTTAACAAAAGTCTGTTTTGAATTCAACAATATTGAACCTGCATTTACTGTATAAGATTCTGTTTCTGCTACCTGATTTGGCAGATATGTACTAACTTTAAATTATGACTGTGTATTTGTTTTTACTAATGTTTCTTATAACTGGTTCTGTTACTTTCTACTGCTGAGTTCATGGTGACTTACACTTGGTGGCCTTGTAGGGAATGAGAGAAATAGAAAAATAAAGTAACTACATACCACTTCCAACACAGTAGAACTTAATCTCGAGTGCTAACTTCATAAATATAAGACTACTTGGTGTTCTAATTTGGATATTCATCCTCAAGAACTGGGAAATAAAGTTGAGACCTTTAAGTCAGAAGTTTCCTGTTACGAAATACTGCTGGCAGTGAAACATGCCCTGGTGCTTTGAGAGCCTTTCAGGAAAGATATTGGGAAAAACCAAGACTAAGTATTGTGACAGCTGGAGGTCACTGACTTGCAAAAAAATGTCCAAAATGTCACAAGGGAGAATGTTTTCTTTTCTATTATGGTTCATCCTTGTATAGTGCTCATTAATTGTAGCCCTTAATCAGAAGCTACTGTCCAAGCTTTAGTAAACTTGGTTACAGGCTGCCATAGGAGCCTTGTGTGTAAAGTTGCTGTGGTAAAATGTAAGAGAAGATTTTTAGAAGCTGTTTTAAAAAGCTGTTGGAAGCTTCCATTAGCTAGAATTAAGAACAGGAAAACAAACTGAAGAGGGAGAGAGAGAAAAGAACTGGGAAAGTTGCTGTCTGCATATTGAAGATAAGCCTGTTATTTTTCTGGATGAATAGGAGAAGCGGAGCTCAGGAAAAGTGGGAAGAAAGCAAGGTGTGGTAAGGGTGAAGGCAAGTCGGAAGAATGTTTAAAATAAAAACTGGCAATAGAGAAGATAACGTTTAGCATGAGGTTCAGATTTTCAGGTTGTTTTTCTTAAGAAATCCCACCTCTTGAGGCAGCTAAGGCTGGATGAGAATCCAGGCGTCTCCCTGCATGTTGTGTTGTTTCTTCAAGGAAATTAATAGGCATCTGAACCAGCTTCATCTGTTCCCGACATGTTTTTGTGAATGAACCATTTTGAGTGTTAGTAAGCATACATACATCCTTTACAGGAGGACATCAGTATGTGAAAAGTGAGGAATTTTTTCCCCGCTTGTTTTGGTTTTTTGATAATTTTTTGTCTCTATCTTACTGCACTTAGCCTGCTAGGTGTAAACAACTAAAATGGTTTGGGCCATATGTATGCAGAGAAACACAGTGCCCTATTAGTTGTCATTTGCTGGTTTATCTGTGAAACAGGACTGCATCTTCACATCAATACTGGAAAGAAAAGCCTGTTACTTCTAAAGACACAGCATGTATGTAAAAATTAGTCTTGACTGTTCCTGACAATTTTTTTTCCTAAAGGTATTACGGGAAAAACTGTGTTCTTCGGTCTTGATTCTTAAAAGAAAAAGGAAAAAAAACCATAAAGAAATAAACAGAAAAAGGCAGTAGTAATAACAGTATGTTATTCTTCTGAGGAACCTGTCCTATACATTTCTTACTGAGGTGAAGTTATAAATTGGAAAGTAGGCGATGCTTGTTTGTTAACACAATTCCAGCTGATATAACAGGTGGGATAATAATTGCATTTATATACTTCCATTTTTCAGATACTTTTAGTTCCTGGATCATGCTTGACAGGACTGCTTATTTATCCTCTTCTGCTTACGAATAGATACTAGATCATTAGCTCTGGAGCAGATAACCTGTCGTTGTCATCTTTTGTCTTCCCTGTTACACTGCAGTTTTGAATTGGGCTTCTCTGTGGAAGTGTGTAGACCCAGTGTAATTCTTTGCCTCTTAGGATAAGGATGTAGTTCTATTTAAATGTCGGTAGGAAAACAGACACTTGAATTCATAACTCTGGAGGGTTTTTTTCTCTGTTGGGGCATGGGAGAATAGGGAGGAGTATGCCAATTACTACAAGTTCTAGCTCTTCTCTCAGGTTCTTGCTCACTTCAGTTGCAGATTTCTCTTCTATGTAACCAGTCATACTACAAATTCTGCTTTGTGTACGATCAACGCTACATGGGATCTGTTGTGAAACTCGAGTTCCTAAGTATCTGCATGACACTAATGTTAATTTCTTTCCTCATCTGCAAAAATTGCCCCCTTTTAAATAGTGTTTTTTTGTAAGTTTTACTGATCTGACAGAATAAAGGTGGACTCTAGGTAGATTTTGTCAACTTTCATAAAATTTTAAAAAGTATTGGAATTGTAATGGCAGTGAAAAATTTCAGCTTTCACAAAGAAAGATCAGGAAGGTTCTTAGAGATCAGTGTTCGTATTAGGTGAAGGTGTTTCCTGCTGTTAAACATAGGGGTTACAGTTCCTAGGTTGTCCGTGCTTATTTTTTTTGAATATCTAGATCCAGACACCTTCTAATGTGCATTAACCTTGTGATAAAATATAGCTTTATTTATATTTATTTTACAGTTATGTATCAGAAACTGTACGCTCTTGAAAGATTTACTTTGATTCCCAGCATAGCTTGAATCTATACTACGTTTTCGGTTGCGTTACTCTTCCTGTTGCACCCAAGACTGTGTTTCATGGCAAAAATGGTGTATTGAGAAAGTAAAAACTCAAAAAATGGAGACATGCACCAGAGACACGCACACAGACTTTTAAAATTACGTGTATTTATGTCAAGTTACAGCATTATATAAATATTTAGTTACAGAGGTATCCCTTATCAGTAGTTCTGTAAGGATGGCTTACATTCAGAAATTAGAATCTGATTTTTGGATAACCTTGTCTTTGGAAGTACCACAGTGAATGGTGGGTTCCCTAGAAGGGTTGTCTCTTCCTGTGCAAACAATTTCATAGACTTGCAAGCTTATGGTTGTGGTTCTGTTCAGTTGATTCAGGGGGGATCAATCAGAGCTAGAAGGAGACCATGCCCCAGGGATAGTGTTGAGGCTAAGCATTTAGGAAGGTTCAAGAGGAGACTGGAAAAGTACTTGTAAGAGAGATCCTTTGACACCTAGTAAGCAGACAGAGTCTGGCTCAAGAAACACCTGAGGTACTTGGAGGCCAAGTAACTACTTATAACCACTATACTTTTTGGGTCTATCTGTGTATTCAGTGTTTCATTATGAAGTCTGGCAGTCACTAAATGGGCTACTTTCAGCAACAGGTTCTCTCCGTGACCCCAGGCTATGTACCTGGGCTAGATGGACTTTCGGGTAGACCCAGCATGGCTGGTTTTGTACAGCATGGGCTACAGTAACTATGGAAATTTTAGTGAGAAGGTCTGAAGAGCAGCAATATAGAACTCATATAACTTAAGTAGCTTAAAAGCATAAGCTAATGCTGGGAATTCTGTTCTTATTGAGCCTTTGTGGGAGAAAGGCCCATGTAATTGCACAGGAATTTTCCTAGATGCTCAGGGTGAATCTGTTTCTTAGTCTTCACTATGGTTTTCCATTTTTTCCCTCTGTTACTTACTTCTACTACTGTTTGTCAGACAGCCAGTTACAAAATGAGACTTGACAGTCTTCTGGTTTCACAACTGCTCACAAAACCAAATAGGAATTACAGAAAGCAGTAGTAATCAATTTTTGAACTACCATTTCAACATGTAGGGATGACAGCAGAAACACAAGAGCAGTTTACTCGCCAAGTAAGAAGGCAACATCGTGATGAATGCCAAAAGTTTCTAGAGCAAAAATTTCTGTTTCTGCAGCTGTTGAAGGCACTTAGCAGAAAAGACTTCTACTGCGGCAGCCAGGTGAGCAGACAGACCTTTCCTGTTCTGTGCACAGCTGTGCATTTTATTTAGAAAGAGAACCTTGCCTGAGTTGTCTCTAGTAAGCTAGTACTCACAGATCACTGAATCTAATAAGCAGTGTTCTTCCACCAGGTAGGTAGGCTGATCGGCTCCCGGCATCCTGCTTCAAAGGCATTTTGTTCTTATTTACTACAAAGGAACATGCTGGACCAGTGTACTCAGTGTTCAGCAGGATTGACACCCCAAGTTTTGTTTTTCCTAGAGCCAGGTGGGTTTTTTGGAGTTGCAGTTCAAAAGCTAATTTCTTGCTGAGTTTCATCTCTGAGGGATGTGTGGCTTAGGACTCTGAGGATAATGGTAGTGAGAAGGTTTGCCCACAAGCCTAGGGTGTTGGCTTAGTAGTCAAGGAACATTTTTGATTCTTCATCATCTTCTATGCTTGGATGATGTGGGACATGTCACTGTGCTTCTGTGCCCCAGTTTTATAACTGATTAGCTGGCTGGACTTTGGCTGTGGTAACAAAGTACAGAGCTCTTTGCGCTCGTGCTTTCAATTCTACATTGAAGTCCTGTTACACTGTGAACATGTTAAGATTGATGGATGTTTTGCAGTGTTGTCACTCTTTATTGCCTGTCCTGTTCACTAGCCTCTGATAAAAACTGAGGTACTCTGGTATGCAGCATTTATAGCTTGTGAACGTTAGGAAGGAAATGTCCAATGTTCGAATCACTGGTTTTCCTCACTTGAAAGCCTAGAGCTTTAGTGTTGGAGTAGTGAGGTTGCTAGAGAAAGGCATAGTTTCCTGAGCCAAAATAAAAGAGTTTATATTAGAAATATAGTTTTCAGGGGATCTTCAAAGACCACAGTAAGAAATTCTTGTCCTGGTTATGCCTGGAATGCAATCAAATTATTATTATAGTCATTTTAACATTTCTCCAAGAACACCTTTTTGAGATGAAGCAAACAAATCTCTTTCTCTCCCCACTCCCCGCACCTCTCAGCCTCCCCCAACTTTAGACAACGGATTCTTCAACAGGAGCACAACTTGAGGACAAAATGACACGTAAAGAGCTAACGTACATTGATCATGGGTACAACAGGTACTTCAGGCATTTATCAGATACACATACATACTTTGTGTGTATATCGGAATCTTATGTGTGAAATTGCAATGTTTGTACATACTTAATGTACCTGACATCATACAGAATGGTCTGTCAGTCTGAAGTTTAACAGCCAGATGGTTTTGCTAGTGTATTATTATATTACACTGAGGAAGAGTGGATGAAGAGGTTGGATTACTACAGAAGGTCTTGTTCTAATTTCTTTCACATTCTTAACATTTGTAGTGGATCTTTTGCTATATCATTTTAGGATTGTAGTTAAATCTAAAGAAATACAGGCAAGATCCTCCTGTATCTAATTTAGATATTTTTAAACATCCATATGTATGCGAGTATACACTGACAAAACCACACATTTTACATATTTGTAAAGCACCTAGCAGATAAGATGAGGTGAATGTAACTTTAAGAAGTTTTCAGTCTAAGTAAAATACGGATGATTTTACCTGATCATCATACACAGATGGGAATGAGTGGTTTAGGAACTGCGTAGCAATGAAAGGTGGTTTTCTTGAAAGCCACTATTTGGAACAAAAGGGAAACACAACTCAAAACTCTGTGTTCAGACATTAGCTCTGGACTCCAGAACACCATCATCTACCTCCTTTTTGCCGTTTCCTGAATGTAAGTTTCCCTGCCTGTGCCTTCCGGCTTGTAGTGGCGTAGCTCTGCTGTTTGTAGCACTGTGTCTCTATGTCTGCTCCTGGTGTTTCTTACCTTTGCTTTTTCATTGCTTGTTTGCCTCCTGTTCTTCAAGTTTGTGTTTTTGCTTGCTTAAGCCTAATGCTTTCACAGAAGGTTATGGTGTGAGGTAAAAAGAAAATGAATTTTGTCCCTTTTTTAAATTGTTTATGAAAGATAAAGGAATATTTCAGGATCTTGTCAATGTTAACTTGTTGCTGCTGCTGCTGGGTCTTAATCACTAGATGAATTTTCCCATGAAAGGTGGTATATCTCTATGCTTATTCTTTTTCCTGGTGCTCATGCTGGCTTCATTCTGGCAGGCTTGACTTATTGCTGGTTTTGTACTATAGGAAAAGGAAGTGTCAAAAGCATATGGAAGGATGCAAACAAGTTATAAAATTCAACTCCAAATCCTAAATCAAAATTATAGAAGTGCTTTCTGTTCTTTGATTTCCCACCCACCACTTCTTTGCCCTTATCCCAGTAATGTTAGACATAAACTTGAAACTCCTCTGTTTCATGTGCTGTTATATATGTAAAATGTTGGAATTTTTTTAGATCAATTTCAGCTGGAGCAAACAAGACCCCGCCATCAACTCCTTCCTTCTATATTGCAGGCCCACTCCCCGATGGATGGGAACAAGCTATGACCCAGGATGGAGAAATTTACTACATAAACCATAAGAACAAGACTACATCTTGGCTAGACCCAAGGCTTGACCCACGCTTTGGTAAAAGTTCATCTCACTTGAGAATTTTTGATTCGCTTCAGTTCACTCAGCTTTAATTTTGCAGGCATATTTTGGAAACTTTTTATAGTACAATTAAAATATATTTTAATTTGAATTATGGAGACCTTACTTAAATCCTTATTTAAAAAAATAAATAAAAGGATTGACATATATCCTGTAGGACTGTATGTCACCAGAGTTTCTAATGCTAGGGGTTGGGATTTTGCGGTATGATCCATACAGTTCCCCAAACTGGTGGCATTCAGAAATCACTTAACCTAGAGACAGTTTCAGCCAAGTTCACTCTTCCCGTTAAAACTGGAAAACCTTGCCACAGAAGAATCTTTTCATTCCCAAACAAATATTTACTTTTCTTTGCCTTATCCTAAAGAGGGCATTGTCAAATAATCACTTATGCAGTTTAAATACACTTGAAACATATACCAGCTTATAATTCCAGCTTGTCATAGTGATGATCATGACAAAACTTTCTGTTTTAAACAATGTGGAGAGAAATTACTAGTTTTGTTGTTTCTACTTCAATAATCTTTTTGTGGGATAAAGACTACATAATATTGGAACTAGAAATAGTAAACTAAGGATCACAAGGACTGGATGTAAACATTTTAACAAAACAGAATTGATATTATTTTTTGTAATGTTTTTGATCTATATGAAAAGCAGAGCTGCAAACTTTTACATAAAATATTGGCACTGAAGACTATGAATAGCAATGGCATATAATATTAAGAGACTCTAAACTAGTTTCTTAGGTTGCCCAAGTGATTGTTCTGATGTGTTTGAGGTAGTATTACAGCTTTAATTTTTGTATAAAGCCATGACCTGTGTGCATAAGCTTTATTAGCTGTATTAATTTGCCCTCAATTTGTTTTCCCAATAACTTACTATTTTCAGCTCCTTTGGATTTTAGTTATTTTTCCAGAGACATGGAAAAAACAGTAGGGGTAAAAAGTAAAAAAAAAAAAAAAAAGAAAAGGAGATCATTGTGGTTTTCAGGCTTTAGTTTTGGACTCGGTGCAACTAAATGAAAACAGTGTGCAGATCACTGAGTAGGTCAGGCTGAGGGGATACAAAGCCTTTGAAGCTTTACAGGGGTTGACCTAACAACAACTGTGGGCCCCTTTTGGGAGAGGCATTAACTCCATGAATGCCATATAAACACGGAGCTGCAAAAGTCGACAGTCTTGGTTCTGTTTGGTTTTTCTGAAATGGCTGTTAGAAATTTCAGCGTTTTTGGTTTGTAGGCGTGAGTGCTTACGTTAAACACGGGTTTACTCTTACAGAGAACACCAGATTGTCACACTTTGTTTATAAACTGCTCACCAGTTTGTAGACAGGTTGAACCACTGTGCAACTTGAGCCCAAAGGTGGGGTGTATATTGAAGGTTGTCAGCTTTGGCAGATGTCCACACTGGCTTTAACACCAGCCAGAGTTGCAGACCTGTTTGCTGCTGCAAGAGGAGTGTGTGGGTAATTCACTACTTCACAATTACTTAATATGTGAATAAGGCTGAAAAGGAAGCAGTCATTTTGAAAATCCGTGTTGCCTTTTGCAGTTAAGAGGCAGGTCAATTATATTTACTTAAGTAATCTTGCAGGGTTTGTATTTTTCTTTATATTACCTTATAGTTTCCAGTGATGAACTGGAATTAAAAAGGAGTCTGGAAAAGGCTTTAATTGACAGAGGTCATGAATCTTGTTTCTCAAAACTATTTTGTACTCCTGTAAATAGTATGATCTAACTGTGAGGGGGAAAAAGTATTTGTCTCATGCATACTGAAACTCCATCAAATGTTAAGGCTGTGCCATTAAACTGGAAGAAGTTAGAAATGTCCGAAAGAACTGCATAAGGGTTTCTTGCTGCATAGCTTCCCTTTTTGGGCCCACTGCGAATGTGTATCCCAGACAGGCTTGAGTACATGCCAAGGCTCTTTATTTTGTGGTCGGACTTTTAATCTGTTCCAGACCTTTTCAGTCAAAGAGCTCAAGTGTAACTGAAAGGGGCAGGAAAGGAGGGGAAAAAAAAGGCATGTGGACTCTTCTGATCTAGGGTGATGGCAAATAGAGACAAGCTGCTAGCTGTTGTTGAGCCTGAATGAGTTTTCCTTGAAATCTTAAATTGTACACATTGTATTGTGGTTGATGTTTTTATCATTTGAGCCAAGAAAATACAAAATCTTATTCCTGTTGCTTTCTCATTTCTGACCCCTTTAATTCACTCCAGTAAAGACAAAAAAAAATAATCTGACAGCTATCTTACTGAGCCTTGCATCTATTTATCAAGTGGAGATCCTCAACAAGTATGTGCTGTGACCCTAAATAGCATGTGAATGACTCAGTTTACCTTTCTGTGCTTAATATAGATGTTTTTTTCCCTCACTGAGGATCACCATACTCTTTTCTATCACTGTATTTTAATATAAAAGTTCTCATGATTTTTTGATTACTAACATTTTCAGAAGCAATCCCAGGTGAATTCATCTTTGTAGCTTTTGATCATTACAGCACACTAATGTTGATTGAAAATGAAGAAGAAATTAATTTCTTCCTTGACAGTGCCACTTTGACCACTGTGAAGAACCACTAAAAACAATAAAGCTGTTGAATGGTATGTGCAAATACTCTTCTCCTCTTCTGTTCCAGTATTCAGAAATGGAAGGTTTGAAGTGTCTTTGCCCTTACTGCTTCTGAATTCCCAGCTTACAGGAAGACAGCCCTTATGGCTCTGTATGTTCCTCATCAGATGGAAAAGCTGTGTTTTTCTCTAGTAGGTGTGAATATACCTCTTTTCTTTTTAAGTAGTGCTGGGAATTTCCCATTAATGTGGCTAAAAAAGAGAGAGGAAGGAGGATCAGTTTGAAGAAATTGTTTTAGGTGGACACACCTACTGACTTGGTAAGGGGAATTTGGGTATTGCATTCATGTTTCTAAACAGAAAATAAAAGGATGCAGTTAATATGGATTCTTGGAGCAGGCTTTTAAGACTAACGCATCAGATAAGAGTCTGTCAGAATACCCAGCTGTGGAGTATGCTGGGTCTAAAACCTGAGTGCTCCAAGTTGAGAAAAAGAACTTTGTTTCGAGAATCAGATCTAACATCTTTGAAGTGGGCTTGAAGTCTTCAGCTACACCACTTAAATGGCAGTGAAGTCTTGTTGTGGCTCAGATGTTGATCCTCCGACTCGGTGTATTTGACTTCAGAACAGTTTTGCATTAGGAGAATTCACAGACTTTAAAATCTAGGAAATAACTAAGTATGAATGGAGAGTCTTCTCATGCCGAGCACAGACAACCATAAAAGATGACACTGGATCAAAGGAATGGGGATGGGAGGAGGGGTCCTTAGGCCTGTGTCAGCAGGATTCTTTGTCTAGTGGAGCATCTGGTACAAACATGCTGTCCTACCTTCTCAGTGCCTTTGCAGGCCTCATTGTAAAGGGCTTCGAATTACCTTTATTTATTTTTTAAGATTATTTCTTTAAGAGGATTGGACTGTCAAGTTGATCTCGTATTTTGTACTGTACTGTCTTTTACTAGTTTCTGCTGTTGTCCACTGGTCATTCTTCACAGATCTTGCTGTCTTCCTAAACCTTTCAGATAAGTTAATATGTTTTTTTGATAGCCAAGGAACATCTGGGAAGGAAGCAGGTCAGCTCTGCATTCTGAGCAGCTGGAGTTGGTGAAGTAGAAGAACATCTGCTTTTTCTATAAAATTAAATATCCTATAACCAGTTGAAGTTTGGAATTGTTTAACTTTATTGCTACAAGTTTCCAAGAATAGGCTTTTGTATCAAATACCATAAAGGGGATTTTAATTTTTATTTGTTTGCAGATGATAGCACTTGTTTTTGAAATGCAATAATTTCAAATAATTTACCTTGATTTGTTAAATTCAAAGATGGGGCAGTGAACTTGAAGTGAGAAAATACTGGCAACTGGCAGTTGATTTCTGTGTCTCTGTGTTAATAGAAATCTTGTGTTTAAACAGTAGTACTCCACTAGAATAGTCAGACAAGTCTGTCTGTTGGAATTGGAGTAAAACAAGATACTGTTTCAGTTTTCCTGTTATTTTATTCCAGACTTCAGTTTTATAGGTTTGTTACTAGTGATCATACCAGTGTTACACACGCCCAGTGTTTTCCCTTCTGCTCTTTCAAATAGTTGAGCTGCCATATGGGGTACGAAGCACAATATGTGATCTCAGATTGAAATGATTGCCATGACTTTATAATCACTCTGGTTTAGAGATTATGCTAATGTTTTTTGAAGTTCTGTATGAATTTTGGATGAGGGGGAAGTCAAGGCAAGACAGTGTTTAATATCATTATGGGAAGTGCCATAGGGGTCCTGTGTACAGTAGCTGCTTGAACTACACAAGTAGGAGAAGGAATGAAAGTGATGATGACAGTAGGAATACAGAGAATGCATGGGAGAATTTTCTGCTTCACCTTTTTTGTAAGGTGAGAACATTATACCTTTGAAACAATGAAAAGGACTTGTTCAGAAATACTGAAGTAAAATGCACTTATCGCTTCCATTTAAAAACAGACACACACACACAACAAAACAAAACACCAAAAACTAACCAAGAAACCAGCTCCCAAACCAACAAGAGTCTCAAAAAACTACTACACAGCAAACTTGAAATTAACTTAACAGTCCAAGCTTCGGAGCATCTGCTAATTTTTAAGTATCAGCAATCAAAAGGAAGTATTCCATAGTGTTGCTTTCTTATCCCTTACCTGTCTAGCGCTTTGTTTAATATGTGTTTCTTCAAATTAGTTTGTAGGAGCCTTGCCAGAGGCAGATTTGTAGACAAGAGTGAACTAGAACCCTAGACTGGAAAACTTTTTGTTTGCCTTTGTCTGGTCAAAAACAAACAAACAAAAAAGCCCAGACCTTATGTCTGGTCACAGTGGCATTTCAGGTTTTTTAAGTTCCAGATCTGCCTTTCATTTTTGCACAAAAGCAGAGCATGAACCACAGTTGGTTTTGATCTGCAGATTCAATGGCATATCCTCTTTACACCTCTCTAAAACAATGTGGATTTGACTCACCTGTAAGGTCTGTAGGTATTAGATTTCTCACTTCCCTGTCCGTGTTTTTCCAGAAGAACAGTTTCAGGAGATCACTTAGGATGGGAGAAAGACTTCTGTATTTTGGTATGTGTGTCAGAGAATGTGTACAGATGGAGCAGCATCAGTTTTCAGTGAACCAGTGACTTGTGTCAAAGTAAGCTCATTGCGAATCTGCAGAGGCACATGAAATTTCAGTGGTAAGCATCCTTTGTAATGGGGGATGCTGCTGTTATGGTACTGACAATAAATTCTTATTAGTTGTTCATCATCATATCAGAAAGTGAAATCTTGTTTTGTTCAAAAGCAGGCTGTATTTAGACCTCTTCACTGAACAGAGTTCACTGAACAAATCATTAAATCTGTCCACAAGTATTGTGTAAGGATGCAGTTATCCGCTTTATGTAGAATATTTGTGTACTAATAAAAAGGGGGAAAACCCCCACTTCTATTAAGGATTTGTCAGGGCAATAGTTTTATAAAAGTTTATACCTGTTTTGGGCGTGGTTTTGTTTTCAGAATAATTTAATCTTGAGGAAGGAGATTTGTTGGTAATGGTGTCTTTATGCCAGTAAAAATAACGCGTACTTCCAGTGTTGTGCTAGAACAGCTGTGACGGTGAAAGGAATCTGCACTCCTAACAGGGCCATTTTTTCCAGCATATCCTTCTAACACCACAGTTTGCACATCTCTGTTAATGAGCGTGCTGTGTCAAAAATGGAAGGTGCATAGTTTTGAACACATTGTTCATTATCTGTAATCTAAATATATATATATGCACACAATAATTACATACTCTAATCATATACAATCTAAAATTCAAGGAAGCATCAGCTTTTTTCCCCCTTGAACTCAATCATGTTGAAACACGATTTCACTTTCTTATATATAGAAAATAGTTTTGCTCTTGTTTCTTGACAGTATGCTCTTTTTGTTGTTGTTATTGTTATTGGATTTCATAGTTCCTGTTTAAGCATTTCTCTTTGGCTTATAACAGATGTTCACATGCATATACACAGGGTTTGTTTCCTGCAAATAAATCGAAGGAAGCCTGCATTAGAAAGAAAAAAAGTCTTATAAGAAATTATACAGAAGCTTAAGTTTTGGGCTATTATGTGGTGATTAAGCAGTGAAACTGTTTGCAGCTAGTACCCCTATGTAGACTCTTTACTGATTAAATTTTGGTCTAAAGTGCGGACTAGCTTTGATTAAATATATTTTGCCAGATATTTGGCAGACCTGGGGCCTTAATGAGCTCAGAGTCCAGCACTTTCTGTAGTCTTCAGTGTTTCATACATACACTTTAAACATAGATGACATTAGTTGAGATTTCTTCTCATAATCTGTCCTACGGAGTGTGCCCTACGTAGTTGTAATACTAATACTTACACTGTCAGTTCCATTTTGTATAACAATTCAAAAGTAAAGTCAAAAATTTAGAAAATTGTTTAGACTTCCAAAATTTGATCTATTTTGAAAGAATGGAAAATGTTTTGTTTTATATGCATGCAGTGAGCAGAAGTTTCTTATAGCTATTTACGTTATTGCTGAATTTCATTTATATTTGCTCTTCTGGCTGACCAGAATATTTCAGTTCTTCTGAAACTGGCATACATTGAGTGAAAGTGCTTTATAAATATTGCTGTTGACTTCTATGGGGAAAAAAGTTTAGGTCCATGAACAGCTGCAATAGCATTTTACTTCAGTTTAGTTTCCAGTGTGTTAAGAGTCTGTGGATGCTATAGAGCCTTGGTGGTCTATCAATACAGCTGTTGGACCTCTGCATTTTAGGATACAGAAGGACTTTTAAAAACAACGGCAGCTTTATCAAAGAAAACACGTAACTGTTTAAATTAATTTATATTGTTTTCATTAGCAGGTGCCATAGTGATAGCAGAAGAAAAATAATAATATTGATTTCATTTGAATATAAGTACTTGATAAATGCAGAGCAATCAATCTCTAGTTTGGACCTGCTTCTGTACTGCATAGTATTTTCAAGGATATATCTTATTTTAATGGAGAGTCCAGCTCAGGAGTGCATGAATATTTCTTTTTACCTAAGACACTAAGGTTTGTTTGTACATTTAAGACAGTAAAATGAACCTGGATAACAGTCTTGTTTCAGGTTTCCACCTCACTCTAAGCTCCATGATTCCCAGATTAATTGGAAACTGAAAACAATGGAATATTTTGTTGTGTTAATTTGTAGGTTGTTTTATAACAGCAGCATTATGAAACTGCAACTGGGATTTCCTTAAAGTAATACAGCAACACATTATAAAGAATGCAACCCAGAAACATGACTTGTATCCCGATTAAACAAATTGTTGATCCAAGTCTCTCTAAAAAAGCCACTTGGAACAAGTTTTTATTACTTCCGAGACTCATTCTTTCAAATCCTGCTGGCATTTTTTTTTCTTCACAGCCCTTTTCAATTTAATCAAAGAGGATTTTTGCTTTTGTTGCAGTGCTGCAAACTAGCACCATTCAAAAACCTGGTCATAGCCCAAAGCGATGCACAAGAACTGTCTAGTTCCCAAATGAAGCTGAAGGGGACAAGTACTCTTTTTTCAGTTCCCTCAATGAAAACATTGATTCTTATTATTAATAACCGTAAGTTATAGTATGCTCAGATCATGAGCTTGTTGTTGTTGTTGTTTGGACTTTTTTAGTCTTTAAATTTGCAGATTAAAATTAGTTTTAGTTTTGAAGGGTGAAATGATAAATACAAAAGAAAAAGCATCAAACATTCAGCTGTGTCTATTAATCAAGAAGGGTGCTCTACAGCAATCTTTGCCTGTAATTCTGCATGGGATAAAGGTACTGTGTCACTGCAAACTGTCAGTGCCATGGGATGTGTGATTTAAATTGGCATAGGATCTTGGGAGAGAATTAGCCTTTTATGTTTGAGTTGTTAACAATCTGCTGGCCTTTTCTCTCTAGTGCCAATGACTGGTAATTGTTTCCCTTTCTTGATTTGGATTTTTTCTGGTTTTTGTCTTTTTTTTTCCTCCCCATTAAGGATGTAGACAGCAGCCTAAACTTTTTTCAGTGTCAAGTATTATCTGCTACAGTACAGATCAGGCATTTTGCTGTTGAGTTTGGACAGTAGAACATTTAACGTGTAACATTTGAAGACCACGAGTTCTCTGCTCTCAAAAGCATATTGCAGCTATTACAATTGATTGTAATCTGCAGATTGTGCAGCTATATTATAGGATGGCAAGATCTTTTTTATTGTTGTAAGTTGCCAGTGGCTTTTTTTTAACTTGTCTGCCCCTCCTCCTCCTCCTCCCTCAAATCCCCCTGTTCTAGAAACAAAGACTTGTTTGTTCCTTCTCTGCCTGTGAGGTCTTTGCAGCCTCCACTGTGTGGGTGCAGAGCCCCTTATTTAAATACTTTCCATACCCAGGGAAGGTAAGGAACAGGATGCACCAGGAAACTGGTAAGTCCTAGCTCTAGTAGATAAATGAAGCTCTTTGCCTTTGAATTCAAAGTACTTGAAAAGAGCTGTGCCTGTCAGGATCATCACAAACCCATGAGTTGTGGGGAAAAAAATAAGTGCTTATCAGAGATCACGTTGATAAGCATATTCCTTCAGGTGCAGATTTCTGCAGTCATGTCCTCGGTAGATAATGGAGAACTGAGAATTTAAAAAGAACCCAAACAAACCACAAAACAACCCAAAACCAAACCAAACAAAAAACCACCTCAACAACAAAAAACTTTTAAACCCACTGGTTTTTGTCACTTGAAACAAGATGTGTTTTCCCTCTTCTCATTAAATGCTATGTTGGAAATTATAGAAAGTTAAAATCTTCTATTTCCATTGAAGATAGCATACTTGTATAATCAGCCAAGATGGCTGAAAATCATTCAGTGTTATTACTGCTGGGTTTTTTCCACTGGTTCTTCACTTGGATGGGTTGTTAAATCAGTAAAATTCAGTTAGCAATGTCCTCTTTTAACATCCAAACTTTTAGATAAGATTTCCCTTACATGAAAAATATCTTCATGGTGTGTTCTGAGGACAGGTTTAAATCTTCTCAGTTTGAAGTCTTTTGCACTTGCATTCTTGAAATAGTAAAAATGCTCAGGAAAACCCTTTTAGTGGATTCCTGGATAAGAATTTAGAATGTAGATTTTTAGATTCACTGGCACAGGTTGCCCAGAGAAGTTGTGCCTGCCCCCTCCCTGGCAGTGTTCAAGGCCAGGTTGGATGGGGCTTGGAGCAACCTGGTCTGGTGGGAGGCCTCCCTGCCCATGGCAGGGAGGTTGGAACTGGATGGTCTTTAAAGGTCCCTTCCAACCCAACCCATTCTATGATTCAATTTCTGAAGAGTTACCAAATCATAATTGTGAATATTAGGTAAACACCAAAGTCTCAATATCTTACGGTATTCCTGTTTTAACTACACCTTTAGTTAGAAACATTACTTTCAAAATGGACATTAGAAGGCATTTCAGGGATCTAGGATGATGAAATAAAATAAAAAACATCAGACAAACATGATTTGTTTCTTACAGTTTTAATTGCTAAGTTGGTAGCTAAGTTGGAAGCAAACTGATCAGAGAGAACAAGGATAATAGAGTCATCTGTCAGAAAGATACAGGTATATAAAATGCGAAGAACTTGGCACGAGAGGGAAATTATTTCCAAAGTTGCATATAAGTGGAAAAGAGATATAGGGAAGTAATACTCGTATGGTACATGCAGGAAAAACAAATTCATAACAATGTTGAAGGGATGTTACTGATATTACACTTAAGTGTTTAACTAAGGTTAGAAACTTAAACTTTTATGAGGTCACCTGTAGCATGACTTGGCTGTGAACTGCAAGAGGCAGGGACTCCGAAATCATGATTATATAATTGGAGACTAGACCGCAAAGGTTGCCTTTTTAACCTAAAGAGAACTGACGTTCTTTAGCCTTGGGTATTTAAATTTTATGAGCTAGGTAGTTTGCTTTTAACTTAGATGTGCTTCTTTCAGGTGATTGTAATTTTCTAGCCTTTGTCCCTCTTTACTTTCCACTGTAATTGACCTTCCATCTTGCTTAGTGTCACAGGGTTTGGATCCCGGAACTTCTGAAAGGTAGCACGGACTTCTGCTTGAGCTGCAGACTTGGATAACAGCAAGAGAAGGCTGTTTGTTTCTATTATCCCCTACTAACCCCTTCATTGTCTGCTTATAAGGTGAAAGAGGGTAAGGTAGAAAAAGCAAAAGGCATGATCCTGGTTCCAGACTTGATAGGATTCTGGATAGAAAGAAAAAAAGGAAGAGATACATTCCCCACTCCATCAGCATCATGCCTAGCTTGTCTTGAGCTGCTAGGTGAGCTGCCTTTCTTTTTGCATTGCTCACTCTAGCTGCAACTTCACCCTATTTTAGTAAATGTAGGTAGTTTAATTGCTATCAGTCTTCCAGCAGAGATTGCCCAGTGGAGATCCTGGAGCTCATAACTACAGTTCACTCTTTACATCCTTGCAGGACAGCTGGTGGTGCTGTTGAAGCTTTGGCTTAACAAGTTTCTGATGTCTTGGGGCGTATGGAACCTTCTGTGTCTGTTGAGCAGAGGAACAAGCTGTTCTGTCTCTTGCTGTTGCTGGCCTAGGGACCACAGCTCACATCGCAAAGCTGGCAGATTGGCTTATCCTGGCCAGCTTCTTCCTAAGTTCCGTTTTGACAGTGAGGTGGAGATGGGTGACTTGTAAGACCAACTGCTTGATTTTAAGCTTTAATCCACGACAATGTCATCTTCACACCGTTGTTTTCCCCCTGCTGAATCAAGATGGGACTTGGCAGTTGGAGTTAAACCTCTAGCCCTTTGTATTCACTCTGTTGTTTCTACTTGGTAGTGGGATTCAGTTTCTATTCCTGCTTCACCTGTTCACTTACCTTTACAGGAAGTTTTATCTTAC
The DNA here is from genome assembly GCA_013398125.1 of Aegotheles bennettii. Classification (NCBI taxonomy): domain Eukaryota; kingdom Metazoa; phylum Chordata; class Aves; order Caprimulgiformes; family Aegothelidae; genus Aegotheles; species Aegotheles bennettii. Next base: position 92,890 of record VZRW01004551.1, on the reverse strand, counting down.
TTGTGATCATATGTACAAAGCTCTCTCACAAGTAACTATGTAAAAGATTATTTCAGATTACTCCAAGCTATTTCACACTTCATTTTATTTTGACATGAGTCCTGAAAATGTGACCCACCTGTCCATTAGACTATTGATTCTTTGCTGGACCTATGGAATAGTCGAAAGGGTAGACTCGAGTTGAGTCTGTGACTGGTTTTGACTTTTTTTTTTTAAATTTCTGTTCTCACTCCAGTGAGAGTATGGAATTTCTTCTTCACATATTACTTCTCAATGGAAAGATGAGCTGTGGTAAGGGGAAAAAGGCTGTGAAGCAACGGCCATTTTTACTGCTATTGTGAGATAAATATATTTAAGTTTTCTTGGAGCAGAAGAAAAGCACTACTGTACCTTAAGTTGAACACTCAAAAGACAGTGGAGGCTAAAGGGCTTTTCAGAGAAGAGATAATACAGATTCTTTGAGATAATTCTCCTTTCTTTTGATAGTTAGAAATGTTAGTATTCTAGAAATCCTCTATATATGATGAAAACATTAATTCAAACTAATACAACAGATGGTTTTCTTTGTACCAAATCAGCCTGTCGTCCAAAAAGAAGCTCACTCCCTTTTTTGTTCTTCATTCCCATAAACTATAACCCTCATTCCCAGGAAAAAAAACCCCAAAATCTCTACCATTCTCCCATCACTGCTTCGGCAAATGCATTCTGCAGCATATTGTGAACATTAACATATTCAGGCTGTTCCAGACAACAAGATGGAGAACTAATTCCAAAACTGAAAATCCCTGAAAATAGTGCCCATTCAGCCTTTCCTAGCCCTCTCTTTCACTATGGGAACTCCAGTGCTCTGTTGACTTTAACCATGCTGATCTTGTGTCCGGGAAAAATCAGGCCTGTCAAGTAGATGCATCCCAGTCGTGCATTATTTTATAAAATAAAATTGTCTTAAGTCTTTATGGGAGAAGGAAAGATGGGTTCTCATTGTGCGTTAGGCATACAAGATGACACTTTTTCTTCTCCGCATCCCAGAAAAGACGAATCACGTACTTTTGTGTGGGGTAAAAGAATGCGAAGCACTAAAATGTTTCCTATGTTGGTGGCAGTATTTTTGCCTGTATAATTTATCTGCCGTTTCTGACCAGCTCTAATTCTGCATGTCAAGATGCCCTAAATGGAATCTGTAACACTCAAAACTTGATGTGACAAGGATGTGAATAATTGTTGCATGACCTGCGCCACATAGGGAAGAATGGTAGCCTTTAACCAGATGTGATTTGATATAAGTGAGATGATCTGCTTTGTCATTCTGTGTTTTAGAGTTCAATGATTCTAAGATTTCACATGAATCAGAAAAGTGATTTTGTATTATTTGTGTCTAAATTGAGAGTAGTTTGATAGGAAGGAGAGAGATCCTTCTAATTAAACTTGAAATAGTTTACTACCACTTTTGAATTTTTCACCGACTTATGCATTTAACTCTTTTCAGAAGCTTTTAAAACAAGTATATACTCTTAAACATGAGACTGTTGCATTGTTTTCACAGGAATAACGTGTGAGCATACATTTCACACTGAACATCAGTGTAGCTGCATGTTTTGTGCTGTCACAACTTATTATTTTATAAAGTCTTAAATATATACCTTCTTAGGATACTTTCCTTGCATGTATTTGTCTGAATTTCATTTTTAAATGGTTATTGTTTTTGGTTTCTTAGCCATGAATCAGCGAATCAGCCAAAGTGCTCCAGTGAAACAGCCACCCCCTCTGGCTCCTCAGAGTCCCCAAGGTGGTGTGATGGGTGGGAGTAGCTCCAATCAGCAACAACAGATGAGACTTCAGCAGCTACAGATGGAGAAAGAAAGGCTGAGACTGAAGCATCAAGAACTGCTTCGGCAGGTGAGGCCACAGGTTAGACACCTACTTCCACTATTTCTTTTGTATGTTTTGTTTTGTTTTGGCTAAGTTGTTGTTTCAGTGAATCTTAAAGAACAGTGACTGTACAAAAAGTTTTGAGATGTAAAAAGGTCTGAATTCGTTCTGTTACTGATATCAGCTTGGTAGTGAAAGCATCTGACTTACCAGACTGAAGTATTCTGCTTTCCTCCCTCGTTCCTCTCTCTAACAAAGCTCTCCAAGAAAAGACTCCTTTACTGTTAGGATGACATCATGCACTGTTGGTTTGATGGGATATTGCTCTTGAGAATATATTTCATATTCATTGAATTCTGAGTCATGCAAAAAGACAAGAAGTTGGTTCTCACAGCTGCTTTAGTCCTCCCTTTTAAGAGGAGAAAAGTCTTTCACTTTTAGAACCTGTCGCACTCTGTAGGATTTCAAGTACTTTCAAAGTTCATATAAGGTTCATTGAGGAGACACCTTGTTGCTAAAATCCGATCTGTTAAACAGCAGAGTAGATCAGGGAACAACTGAATCACTCGTGCTGCATTTTGAATCTGTGTTTTTCTTATGCTGAAGAATTTCAGACTTCATAATTAGGCTGCAAGCTATTGCTCTTAGAATTTTTCTGCTCTGTGAATATAGTTGTAGCAAATGTCAAAGTGTAGGGACTGGACATTGGAATCTCTGGATTTTGAATTCAGGCTTGACTTCCTTTTGACTTTAAGCCTTCTGCTTTGATTTGTTCCATCTGAATGTTTTAAGAGTTACTACCATCTGTGCTAGATACTTAGGATATTCTTTGGGTTTTTGCCACTGCCAGAGAAAGCACTAATAATTTCTTTGATGAAAACCTTCTAAAATCTTACCCTGTTCCCTTTTCACTTTGGGTGATGGGCCTTGTGTCAGGAGAGGATAATATCTTAATGTCCTCAAAGACAACTTTTCTCTTTCTTCATCACCTGCAGTATTCTGTCCTGGAATCTGACTCTCCTTTGTTATCCCCTTTGTAGTCAAGGCTTGTAGTAATCTTCAGCATCTCTTGGTGTAAGATGGGTTATCTTTACAGTCATTACTTTTTATAGAACTCTAGAAAAGAATACGGTGCAAAGGTGGCATCAGGACTTTCTCTCTGCTTAAGCACTTGGGCTTCTGCTGTTCCTGCTTTGCTATTAATCCACCAACAAACATTTTACCCTGTGGTAGCATGCTTCTAGGTAGGCCTTCTAATTGTCTTGCCTCAGTTGTCATTGAGAACCTGACTAACTTTGGACCAGGTGATAGCCAGTTCTCTTCATGTTGTTCTCCCTGGTCGTTAAGCTTATCTGTCAAATATGCATCCTTGGTAAATCTGTGAGTTTTGTTTCACTGTGTCGTGATTTTCATAGTTTCTTAACTCCCTTATTCTGTCTCATCTGGCCTGTCTTGGGGGCTTGATACTACAAGATGGTGTTTATAAGACAGCCTGCATAGGCAAACCGTGCAGCTAAAGTAATTTTTATCCATCTTATTTTTACTCTTAGGCATTGCGGAATATCAATCCCAGCACAGCAAATTCTCCAAAACATCAGGTAGGCTCTTAACTGATGTTTCAGCATAATTAGAAAAATGAAAGCATTAAATTAGGCTAGCAGAGGAACTTTTTGCTACATAAAGGCATTCTAAAAAAGAAAAACAAAAAATCCCAAAACCAAGCTCAGCCATACACATTTTTGAACCACTTCTCTGGTCACAACCCTAACGTTTTTAAGACTGCTGCATTACCACAACTTCATATCAATATTTAAAAGCAAATGAGGAATTCATTGCACGTTTTTCTGCATTGAAAACAACCTTCTTGTTTAGCATTCTTGAGGATACTGCCATTCCAGTCCTGATGCCATCAAGATGTGTATTTAAAGCAAACCTCCTATTATATCTAAGGTAGTAGTTTGTCACTTTCAAGTACTGTTCATATGAATGTTCTTATCAGTTTGTTTAAACAGGTATGATCTTGAAGAAGGATATCTGTAATCAGTTAATAAAAAGTCACTTGAAATACTTGATTTTAAAGCATGTACAGTGTAACAGAATTATTTACTAGATTAGACTAACAAAATAATTGCTATGGGGATGTAATATGTAATCATTCCATTCTGACATTTAATGGGCTCATGCACAGATACATTTTCTGTATAGGAAACAACAATTCTGAAAAGCCTCCCAAGTTCAGACCAGAAGAAAATTGGTCAAAATGTGAAGCATAGTAAACATATCATAGGCTCTTAAAAAGTTGAATGTGGAATGAATGTCTGAAAGGGTGGATTTATGGATATATTCAGAGAGCTTCTTACTTGGTATTGCTAACAGTATTAATCTACCAGTTCTTAGGACAATATTTACATTGGCTTGTATTGTACTTTTTTTTCATAAGAAAAAAAATCACACACACTAGTCAAGAAAAACAGAGTAGAAGAAAGCATCCTGTGTTTGGAAGCCATTAGTACTGGCGTACTGTTGTATTCTGAATAATACTACAAAATTTGTACATTACTAGTTCTCCTGAGATCATCATCCTCAAAACAGAAACCTCAGACCTTAGAAACAGTAGTGACACCCTGGAAAAAATATCTTCTTGTTTGGCAATGTCAGTGCAGTTCTGAAATGGAAGCATTTTAATTGACATGTAATCGTTTGATTCGTTTACAGAGCATTAACCACGTAATGATCTCATTGATCAATATTAGTTCCTATTGCAAAGGAGGCAAAAAAAATTCCTTAAGAATTGCTGGTATAGAAGGGAATAAACAGAGAAGCACACTCGTCCAGACCAGTTGGAAACACCTTATCTTCTGCCACAATTAGGTCATTCAGAAGGGATATTTTTCTTACTGAATGCCAAAAGTGTATTCTGTGTTTTCCCATATGCCTGAAGCCCTGTCGTACAATTGTTTGCTCTTCCACAGTCACTTCTCCCTGTTGCTAATTCAGAAATACACAGCAAATGGAGAACTTTGGGATCAGTTTCATACTCAGTAAGACTGGATTTTTTGAACTATGTTTAATTTTGACTTAAAATACTAAAAATATGCAAAAACTCAAAGGGACCTTAATGGTAATTCGTTAAATGTATATTTAGTAGTCACTGTACTTTGTTTGGAATGAAAACTGATGAAAGGATTAATGCAAAAATCAGGATTTTTTAATATCAGTTATATTAAACTGGCTTCTTCATACCAGTCTCACTTGTATACTCACCTGCCTGGGATCAGTTTTATTAGTCTGCACTTGCTAATGAGTTTAAGTGATCTGGTGTGTAGAAAAGTAGGCAATCGTGTCAACTTAAAAGTTCTATAGTACTAGATTATTCATGTTGTATTGTCTAAATGTATTTTGTGTTTTCACATGTCACTTCAGTAATGTAGGGAGCAGCCATATGTCAAAGAAAGTGCTTAGGTAACTGCTTCTGGAAATTGTTCTCTTAAATGCTTCTTGAGGCCTTATACTACAAAGGCAAATGTCTGTCATCTTCAATGATGCTATTGTTGAAGTTCCAATCTGTACATTCTATTAGGTCACAGTCAACCTAGTGAATCTTTGTAAAACCTTTAGGAAGAATAAACATTTCTTTGGTCAACTGTTTCCTTTTGACAGATCCCTTCTTTCCTTTTTGAATAAAATCAACGAAGTTTAGAGGAATTACCAGCTTTCATGATGATAAAGCTGTGCTTGGGGGAAGAATAATAGCTTCTCTTGCTAAGTTTTAGATGTTCTTTTGAAGAATACAAAAAATAAAATCTTCATATCTTCAGTGCTCTTAATTCTGGGAAGACTAAGTCTTATTTTAGTGAGGGATTGTCAAGGTCCTCTGTTTGTAACGAAATTTTATGACAGTGGCATTCTTGAAGCTTGCCTCTAATGAAGTGTCTCTTATATATGGATAAAGAAACCTGAGAAATGTTCCTTAACTTTTAACTGGATCTCTGAGCTTTTCGTAATGACAGAATCAAATAGGTTGAAAGGGTCTGGTGGAGGTCATCTAGTCCAGTGCCCTGCATCCAACCTAGCCTTCTCTTCCCTATTGACATTTTTGTCCATGTAACCTGGTTACAGTACCATGGTTGTATTGGTATCTTTGGTCATTTTTTTTTCTACTGGATGAACATTGTGTCCTTGGCAGTTTTTTTGTGCCATGATACTGCAGTATCCTGTAGTGACAGTAACACTCAAAGCGTTTTGTATGGAAGCCTCAGCACTTAAATACCTCCTGGAAAGATTAAACAATTGCTCAGCTTCGTCTTTTGCAGCAAGCACTTAAAAGACACTTCTTGTCTGAATGAGGATGTATTTTATTATAATTCTAAGGTACTTGAAGCAAAAATTCTAATTTCCACATTTGCTGTGTATAAACAAGAGCTCTTGATACATCCAGAAAGTTTGAAAACACCCAGCATCTGTCCAGTCACTTATGCTCATCATCAGCAATTATGTGGGAACACCAAGTGATTGAGTGACTTAACTTTCTCTCCATCCCCAGTAGCTCTCCTTCCATTTTCCTGCAATTAGTGTCTGGTTGTTAGCAGTGTCTTACCTGAAGTAGATGTCAGTCAACTTTTGTATAAATCATAAAGCTGGCTAGATGTTAAGTAACAGATGTCTTGCCTTCCAGTGTATGATGGAAAGAGAGAGAGGAAAATAATGTTGGGGTACTGATGGTATTGTTCTTGGATGTTTTGCAGACTACTTTCTTGTGCTAAGACTGAAAGATTTCTTACTTGTTTGCTGTTAATATTAGGGTATTTGCTGGGAAGATCAGCATACCACGCAGCTGTTTACATGATGGGTTCCTCTGTATATGCCTGCTCATTCTCAATATGCTGCTCGTTTCTGCCACTGAATGGAGATCCCTGTTGTGTTTTCCAGTTTACCTTTCTGTTATCTCTGTGCTGCTTTCTTGATAGTTCTGCATACCTGGAATGTGTTTTCTGTTCATTGTTTCCATTCTTTTGTCCTTTTAATTTTATTAAGTACCTCTCATATTCTCAGTCCTGTCTGTTGCCCTGGACTTCTTACCAACTTTTGAGCGACATTCTGGAAACTCCCCTCTGGAAACTCAGTGAAGAATCTGCAAAGACATATGGGTAGTCGGTCACTGTTTGCCGAGTCACTTATTTTTGTTTGATACTTTTTTCATACTTGCCCTTATTGCATAAAATACAAGCACATACAGTACTGAATAGTTACTGGGTTTGAAATATTATTTTAGTTTCTTATGAGTCCTTGTTTTAAAAATGCATTTTAGCATTTCACACCTTTTGCCATCTTAGTTGAGAAGACTTCCAGTGTTCCAGGAAAGTATTAGTTTCATAGGACATTATTACTGTTTTTCAATAAAAGATTTTTCAGTCATTTTGCACAGACACCAAATCAAAGCTGTGTTACCATCAGATTTGTGATATTTTCTAGAAAGCAAGGAAAGCATTGTTAAAAAGCAGTAAAGTCTTGAATTCTGTACTCATCAACTTCCATGGTGTTAGAGTGAAGCTGAAAGTTTTGCTAAGGACTTAGGTTTTGATTGTGTGGGGGTTTTTTTCCTCCCCTGTAATATGCCTTTAAATAACAAGATACACTTGTATTCAAATCTGCCAAATGGTGGGCAGTAGTTATTTTAGTTTCTTAGTGAATCCCAAAGAGTGTTGTCCACTGACTCATTTCCCATCCCTCCATGTGTGATCTGAAGCTGACCTAGATTAACAAAAGATAAATGACTTGTCTTGGCTACATCAGGGGTGTTCGTCTTGGGGCGGGGGGAAGAGGGGAGGCAGTGTTGGGTTTTGGTTGGGTTTTTTGCTGTTTTGGGTTCTTTGTAAGGTACTGAAGCCGACCATTTGGTCTTTGAACATGGCTTTTTTGGCCAGTGAAGATATGACCGCTAGTATACAGAAACATTTTTTAAAATTACATTTACAAGGTGCAGGAAGGAAACAACAAGTCACTTGCAGCAAATTCATAGCTGTGTAGTGTCCCAAAGTTTTTCTTAGTCCTGCATGGTTTAAGTTTTCTGTTGGATGTTTCTTCTACTCAATGAACAGAAATTGTTACTGATTTCTTCCTCTCCAGAGTCAATAACAAAATGTTACTGGAGAACTGTCACGCAGTTAAGGGAGCTGAGCAGCACGTACGATACCATGAGTAACTTGAAGATTCTAAGTAGGCAGAAATAAATTTTGTATGCATTTACCTCAGTTTTCATTGAACTGTCGATACGTTATTGTTAGCAGGAATATTTTATTTCATCAGGTAACAAACCGTTGTTACTCACTGAGCTATCTTCCAAAAATCTTTGTAATCAATGAACTGACTTCTTCAGGCTGTGACAGTAAATTCAGCATGTCATAATAAACCTTAGTGTAGTGTCTCTGACACATACATAGGCAGAGTACGTGCCTCTGGCATATGTATAGGCCCATATTTCTAGGAAAGCACTTGTATTTTAGGTAGCTAGAGGTTAGTTCAGATAATCTGTCAAGTACCTGTCAGTTACTCTGCACCAGTTGCACAGAGCTTTGTCACAATGAGGCTTACAGGTAAGGCAGCACACCGATGCAGTGCCATGAATTCAGAAATTATTTCAGAAGACTTAACCACCTGTCTAGAGCCATCCTATACTGGGGCTGAAGGCTGTAGCTGGGGGGTTGTGTGGTATTTTTTAAACAAAATATTTGCTTCTTAATAAAATGACTCCTGAGTGGCAGGTCTGGTAGACATGGTCTGGCAAATTGAACTGCAGCAGTTTAAGGCATTAAACTCAGCTGTCTGCCAGAGATTGCCTTAATAATAAAGCAGCAGAACAGGATGTGTCTAACATTGTTTTTTTCATACTCCAGTAGCTGAAGCATTGGTGCAATGCAACACTGCAAGACAGTTCAGACACCTGATCTATCAGAAAAATTATTTTTCAGCTAGGCTGGTTTTCCAGCTTGTCCTTGTGTATTGCTGTACAATGCTAGTTCCAGTTGAAGGGAGGATTAAGAATGTGTGGTCAAAGGCTGATTGTAACTACCAGTAAAAAGTCACTTTGGAATTGCCTCTGGGTTGTGACTCACAGTGATTAAGAGATCAAGGAACACATCTTCCTCCGCCCAGACTAACAAACTCTGCTTCTTCTGAGCACTGTTAAATAAAACAAAGTTTTGTTAAGGCATTGGGAATTTCAGCTTGGAATTGGATGACCTGTAGAAATTATGAAGATGTTCCTTAACCTAATTATTTTTTAAGACTTTGGTATTTCTGATGAGCAGTGCACTAAGGTACTACTTTAAAGACCATCTAGACATGATTGGATGTGAATAGGCAAGCCTTACTGAAAGGGAGTCCTGCATGGCTGCATTTCGGGGGTGGGGGAGAAGGTATGTTGGCTGCCATCAAAATATACAAAATGTGAAATTCAGCTGCATCTGCTGTAAAAGAACTGTTGCTGTTGTTCAGCCATCATGGGAACTAAGTGCTTTAAATGTTCTTCAGCTTCAGAAATAGTATAGCTTCATTTCTTATTCAAAACCATAGCTCTAAGTGAAACTGTTTATTAGTTTATGTGGCAAGAGCTGTAGAATTTGAGTTTCACACTGTTGGTTTAGGTAGGAAATGCTGAACATCAGTAGCTAGAAGTTACATAGTAGGAAAAATACTTGTATTATATGAGTAAATGGAGAATTCAGAAGCTCTGATTCGACTCACAGCACCTAAGTTTTACAGATTAACAAAATAATTTTATTACTTGCTGGTGAACACAGATATTTATGGATAAATACCCTGTCTAAAAGTCTACAGAGTAAATCAGATCTGCGTTCATTGCCTTTGTCTGTTTTTTATGCCCCTGACTGCTTCAGGACACATTTTGTGTCTCTATAGGAGTTTGTAACTCACTACAGTGGATTTCCTGGAGTCACTGGTGCTGCTTGCAGCTACAAAACTTAATGACAGAAATACTGCTGAAGCAATTGGTAGGTAGAAGATGAGTCATGTTGACCTGAGTACAAGATGGCTGTGAATAGCAGCTTTTGCTAGGAGCAAACAGAAATTGGCAGAGGGAGGCCATCCAGCTTTGCATGGCCTTCATTCATGATTTCTGACTCCTGCTGACATGTACCTGCTTACCCTGAGACACCCTAGCTGGGCAGCTGCACTTCTGGAGCCAGGGGCAGGTAGGCAGCAGGAGGAGTGTGCAGCAGTGGCACAGCAAAGGACTGCAACACCAGACAGGAAGCCAGTCTCTTATTTACAAATGTCTGTACCAATTTGTGCTGCCTTATCTGCACTTGCCATGCTCTGCGTGGCATTGATGTCTTTGCCAAGTGTGTACAATACAATTAAGTATTACTCTATCAGTATCACCTCTTAAATTAATTTTGCTGGTTTTCATGATTGCAACACTGAATGTTTTACGTTTCCCCCTTACTCTTCACTAATTGCATAACTTCTCATTGCTGAATGAGTCTTCATCTGCCCATGTGTTTTCCCTCTTTCTTTTGTTCCATATGCTGTAACTTTGTGACCCTCAAACAAGAACATAAATACTTAGTCTGAAGAAATAATTGGTGCTGTAAGTTTGCCCACAAGTGTCACAATCTTCTCTTTCCCTTAATGCTTCCCTCCCATCCCATTGAAGCCTGTGGATGATTTCATAGTTGAGCAGTGTTTGGGGGCAGAAATGTTACAATTGGCTCTTCTGAAGTAAATTTAAAAAAAAAAACCCTTCCAATTATAAGGATAGATCAATTCAAGCTCAGAAGCATATCATATGTTTAATATAGTAAGAATATGATACATGAGTTGCACGGGGAGTCTTTTACTTTTCCTCAAAAGTTTGATGAAGATTAAAATAAAAATGCACTGAAAAGAGTAATTTTATAAAGTTAATTTGGACATGGTGTGAATGACCTGGAACTTTATGTAAAACTTAATCTGTATGAAATTTTGAAAACAAAACAAATGGATAGGGTCAGCCAGATAAATTGCACAATGCTGACCTTATTTTAAAAATTATTTTGCTTAAGGAGATGACAGATTATTTTGGTCTTTATGTAATAACCAAAATTCTGCTTTTTTCTTGACAATAGGAATGCTTAAGTTTTTATTTTCCCAGAGGTACTTAAAAAAAGTTTGGCATACTTAGAAAAAGTTGTAGAAATCTAAGCCTGGGTTTTGTCATGGTTTTATTTTTGCCTCTAGACTTTAAATACTTCTAATAAAGGATACATTTTAAAGTATGAACTAAAAGCCTAGAGTTCATGTTGCTCTCTTTGGAGCTGAGGCAGGCTTTTGTACTCCCATACATTTTTTTTAAGTACAGGAAACACAACTTTTTTTATTGAAAATCACTTCTATAAGGAAGAAATTAAAAAACCATTCTTCAAGCAATGCAACTTTAGCTTCTATTACATGCACCTTTTAGGAGAAATAGTCTTTATACGCTCTTTAGGGCTTGTAGAAAACTTTGCTTATGTTACAGAATGATTAAAAATTGCTCTGTTTGTTTCTGAATAGGTCGTCTTTTTTGGTAATTCCTTTCTCTTTCAGGCTCTGAGACTGACATAAATTTATTACTTGAATGAGTAATGGAATAACATTCTTTCTAGGGGGAAGTACATGCAATGCTACTTATAAATAGTTAAAAATAGTTTCAGTTCTGCACTTTTAGCAATGTTATTGTTGAAACAAGTATAAAAGCAGTAGTAATATTAAAAAGACTTCTTTCATTACATTGTATGTGCCAAAGAATAGGCAAAATACAGCTCTCTCGTGGTTTAATACATCTCTCTTTACTGGGCCTTCAGTGAAAAGTGATTTTTCGTTTTAGCTGATTAGTATCTGATCTATATTTATTTTCACCATACTTTTTAAGTTCATATATTGAGGCAACTTCAATCTCTCCTACCTGCTAAGGATTTAGAAAATACAAAGGTATTTTCTTTCCCATTTTTCCAAACCACTTATTCCTTTGTATTGACTTCTCTTTTTTAAGGTACAGAGATAACTTTGTGGTGTGGGGTTTTGGGTTTTGTTTGTTTGGTTTTTGTTTTGTTTTTTTTCCCCCTGGTGTCAGTATCTCTTGAAAAAGGGATCTGTATGGATTTCTCTTCTCTCTTTCTCTCGTTATTTTTTGTTGTTGTTGTTGTTTTTTTTTTAACTATGGCACCAGGAGGCAGTGCTGATTGGAAAGACCAGGCCTGCTACACAGTGAGATATCATGTCACTTTAGTGCTTTATATATAGAAATGTTTGGCTTGCTTTGTCATCACTCTTTGGGCCACTGCTGTGTGATTAAGCTTCTTCCACAGGCCACTGGCACTTCTGGCCGCTCTTCTTCATCCTAGTCAGGAACTGCAGCCCAAGGAAATAAAAATGCACTGCACAGATCAAAGCAAGAGGGAAGGGGAGGAGGACAGATCATTCTTGCCACAGCCAGGCAGTTGTAGCTATGTGAGAGCAGAGCACTCACTGGTTGACAGCTCTGCTGTCAGAGTGGAGAAGAAAGCTGTGCTATATTCCAGGTATGAACCCAAGGCAGAAAAGATTCCAGGAGTAGTGGTGTGATGGTAGGCTTGGCAGTGTGATAGGTTAACCATTGGACTTGATGATCTTCAATATCTTTTGCAACCAAAACAATTCTAGGATTCCGTAAATCAAGTAATTATTACCTTTTTTTTTTAATTTTCCCTTCCTCCTTTCTCATTGGACAAATAGCAAGATAGAATTAGTTGAAAGCAGCAACATCACATGACGGCAGTTTCTCAGAGAAAGGCAGACTGGGGTGACATTTTGGAGAATTCTGGTCTCCAGAGAAAGGGTATAAAGATTGTGATACAAGCAAGCAGTTCTTGAGCTATCTCTGGGATGGCTGCTCTAAGACCTTCTACCTTCTTCAGATAACCATTGGGGAAGCATTCCAAGAAAGAAAACGACTGATAGAAGTTTGTAAACTTAGCCGTGAATCAAGACTTCATTATGTAGTCTTTGCACTTGGTTTTATTACATAAACAAATGAAAATCATGTGGATAAGCCTATAGAAATGATTAAAAGGTGCATACCATCCTATGATCTGAAAATGAGGAGAAGGAGTATTATTACTACTTACTAGAACAGCGACCAAGTGGTGAGCAGAGATTTTCTTAGAGCAGGCAAATGGGTGTGATGAACACAAAAACTAATAGTATGTTTATGCACTCCTGCAAAGGCCTGATCAACTGGAGTGAGAAAACCTTCTAGTACAAGACATGAAACTTGGTATTAAAGGAAAATGTAGAATAATAATCCAAAGGAATGGGAGTGTGAAGCACATGCAGATTAGAAAAGGATAAAAAACAGGTGATAGGGGAGCTTTCAGTACTTGGCACAGTCTGCTGGAAAATAAAATAACCTTGGACTTTTTAAAAAAGAAATCACTTTGAAGAAGAATGGGAGAAAGGTTATTCTTGTGTTTTAAAAGTCTACAGTAGTCCTTAGGCTCGTAGTTGAGAATGGATGAAGACTTCTCATTTTACAAGTAAGAAATATTTACTGTTTTCAAGACTGACAAGATTGGTTTTTCCAGAGCCTGGAAATCACATAATAGTGGTAGCAAAATAGTCAATAGCAGACTTGGTGAGCCATTGATGATGTTTTAGAAGAGTTGCTTGAAAAATAATTAATGTATTTTTCCCATGTGTAACTCATGGATTGCCTGTTTAAAAAGGGTGAGAGGGGGCACTGGAAATTACATAATCTGTTTATCCACCTTTAATTTTGTGTATTTTATGTTAAAACTTACTTTCATTAAATAGTAGTGACAAGCTTTATGGAAGGACTGATTCAGGTTGGTGCACAGTCAGATGTGTAAAAATATATATATAATCTAGATTCTTAACTTCAGAAGTACAGTGTCTCAGTTTTACTAAGAAATGGCTAGGGATTTGAAGAGCTTTAAGATTTACATATGGGACAAATCACTGATTTGATCAATTAGAAATTTCAAAATGCTTGCCTCAAACGGGGGGAGTAAATGGGAACTTGAAGGGAAAGACTTCAAAATTTGCAGAATGAAAAAAGCAAGGTAAAAAGGGTACCAGGGCTAGTCATCAGAGCTACTGATGTATCTTACGGGTCAGATAGTGTTAATGATTCTATTTTTTTTTTATCATAAGAATAGAATTAGCAAAAGGATATTGAAGTGAACTAGAAAAGATTTATGTAAACATACAGATATTTATATACATAAATACATTTGCAGTGAAGTGTCTAATACTGGGCTTGACTGGTGGAAATTTCATTATCATTGAAACTAGTAAAAATTCTTGCTTTGTCTCCAGAAACTCGGTTTCATTTAAAACTTGTTACTGGAAACAGTAAAAGCATCAATTACCTATAATGTCATGTGTTTATGTATCTAAAAAATGCCTAACATGATCTTTCTTTCTCCCCTCTCCCCCTATTCTAGGAATTGGCTCTCCGTAGCCAGCTTCCAACAATGGAACAAGATGGTGGATCTCAAAATCCCGTGTCATCTCCTGGAATGTCTCAGGAACTGAGAACAATGACTACAAATAGTTCTGATCCCTTTCTTAACAGGTTTGTAGGAGTAGATACTAGAGGGGAAAAAAATGATTTAAAATTCTGTTTGGTACATGTAATAGTTTATTTTGAACATCTGTCTGTGCCAAAAGCCACAGCTGTAAATGAATCTTTCCTTAAATGGCAAGTCTAGTAAAAGTTGAGGATTAAAAGCTGTCTCCTGTGGGAGGAAGTAGTCTGTTCAGACTTGTAGGAAGGTTTTTTTTTATTCAAAGTCGTAACATGTTTGCCTCTGCATAATCTGTTGACTAACAGTCATTTCAAATTACTGACTCAGAAGAGTTTGAATAGCTTGCTATGAGATCAAATGAACTGTGAGGAAGATTTAGGACTGCACCTTGAGGTTGATATTAAGGTTTCTCCACTCACTCCTCCCCTCCAATTCAGGTATTTAATTTAGCAGTATGTTTACTCTGTTAATGTTAGATCTGCAAATAGTGGCATGTTTCATATTAAATGCTGTGTTATTTTGAAGTGGATCATTTAACTCAAGACTTAGAATTTTAGAGTATACACTACTCTTTTTCATGTAACTTTTTCCTTAAACCTTCTGAGTTAGAGTGTTTGTTTTGTTGGAAATACTGTTCTGATAACAGCTTGCAAATGCTTCATACTAACCATTACAACTCTGGAGAAACTGCTGCAGCTTGAGATAAGTTGTATCTGTATTTTTTGCTTAGAATGCTGGAAAGAAAAGATGAGAATGGTAAAACAGTCAAATCTCCAAGCCACAAACTTTTTAATTAATGGAGTAAAAATCTGCTAATATTTCATCAGCATGAAGGAGTTGATCTTGAGTTGGAGTATTTAATTTTGTAGTTCTTCATTGAGCTATATTTTGTCAGCATTCTAAACCGATATCAACTCAGTATCTGCTACCATAAAAGAAAAATTATGTATTTTGTCAGAGCTTATCCCTGCTTTTCTGCATTACCTTGAAATGTTAGCCTAACTTTAAGATGCTTACTGTGAGTGCTCATGAAGTATAACAACATGCTTGTCCTTCTTTTTAATGCTACTTTATTATACTCATCGAAAACCCCATAAAATTAAACTTGATTCTTTCAATGTAAGTCTTAACTCTCATGGGTTTTGCCACCGATACAGTTTCAAACCTGCTCATAAGGTAAGAAGTCTACATCATGTTAGAACTGGCATGATTTTGGAGTAGGTCAAGCTTAAACACCTGCTGTAATTCTAGATATTGAAAACTGTTAAAAACTTTGTAAACCTTTGTTTTGATTGAGCCCTTCAGGAAGACTTATCTCTTACACAGAGAAATTTGATTAGAAATTTGAGCCTTAACTATATTGATTCTATCCCAAGGAATTAAAAGGACAAGAAATCCAAAACCTGACCAGCTATGAGAATGTAGATAGACGTAGATGTAAATAGATGATGACCTTGATGTGTTATATTAACATGCTAGCTTGAATTTCTGGAAGGCTGTTGCCATCATACATTGAGCCCAGGTATATTTTGAAATATGTGCTTAAATGATGTAGAGTCCACACATCTTCAGAACCTGTTTTCTGACCTGAAAGAAACTCATCTTCAGGTTTCAAATGGCCATGGCAGTGGCCTGATGCAGTTTATCCATTGTGAGTCTACACACATGAAATATATGGATGGATCTTTACCTTTAATTAGAAACAAGAAAAAATCTAGAAAGGGCAAATTCATGTTGTTTGTAATTTTTTTTTGAAGGTTGATAATTAGCAAGGACTGTTTACTGTAAAGTGCAAAAAGATACTACTTGCCTAGTGGCAAATATGTTTAACTGGGCTGTTTCTTGTAGCCCTTAGCCCATGAAAAATACTGAAAATCTGTACCTGGCTCGAGTTCAGAACACCTTGATTTGCATTTTGGTGTGAGCATTGTCCCCTTCTAGGTAATTTTATGTACATCACTGCACTTAGTTCTGGCATATAGGTAAGGGAAAGGGATTTTTGTAAAGGACATTTGTGGATATGCGTTGTTATCTCTGAATTAGATACAGCAGTCCCATAGTTTTGCCATAAAGATCTCCTTGATGTCCCTTATGTTAAAGTTCAGACTTAACAAACTGCTTCTTTCTATCTTTGTAGGGTATATATAAAGTTACTGGTGAGATAGTCCTCCTAATTTTATGTACCGAAGTTGGATATCCAAGGTTTAGGTAGTTGAATGTTTTCCACTGCCTACATAATCAGAATGTCAAAAAAAATCTCAGAAATTAATTGCTACGTCAGAGCAATTTGAGAAAGTGTACAGTAGTGTTCCCATTTACATAGACTTTATTAGACTATTTCACCTTTTGGTTCGTCACTCCGTTTATGTATATTTGTGTATTAGATTTATATTGGTAGTGATGGTAATTCTCTGTTTAACTCCTAAATTGGGATTTCTTCTTTTGTATACACATATTTTAACAAGTATTAATTGAAGAATCATCCACTCTATTTTGGGTAATGCAGTTTAGTTGCATGCAATAATTTTGGGTGGTGTGACTACTAAATTAAGAAATCCTTGTCGAAGAAAGAGGAAATTTGTGTTAAGGAGTTATTTGAAGAGAAGGACTGGACATTCCAAGTGTGAGAGCAGCAGCCAGAAAGCCTTCTCGGCTGGAGTGATTTATTTCAGCATAGTTTCAGTTCCGTTTTTAGTATTTCGTCCCAGAAAGTAAACCAGCATGTTTTTTTCACAGAAGTTTTAAATAGCTTTATTAGGATCGTTTTCAAATGTGTGATGATAGTATTTTGTAATCATTCTAAAAAATACATATTTATTATTTAAGATAAAGAAATGTTAAGTTTCTTTCTTGCATGGCAAAGATGTCTTAGTGAAATCTCATATATATATATTCACGGCTGGTGGCACTCTACTTGCATCCAGTGTTGAATAGCTGTTCAACCATCATCTGTTTGGTTCTTCATACTTGGCAAGAAGGCGTACACTATATATTTCATGAGCACATCATGAGAGAGATCAGTATGTCTTCAAATGCTAATTTGACACAGTAAGTCAAGTTAATCTCCATTTAGTATTCAAGGTGGAAAATCAGTAAGGATTCTCAGTGAATGCTGCCACAACCTGAAAAAAATACAGATTTTGAAAATATTTTGTGAAGCTCTGATATTAGGAGGTGCGGGGAGAGGGATTTAATAGTGTATTTCTACAGCTGCTTATGCAGGCTACAGTTCCTGCCAGAAAACCTGCTCCTGCTTGGACTCTTGTTCACAGGTCACAATTCCTGCCAGGAACCTGCTCCAGCATGGGCTCTGCATGGACTGCAGCTTCCTTCAGGGCCTGTCCACCTGCTGCAGTGCTGGGTCCTCTGCAGGCTGCAGGGTGGATATCTGCTCCACCATGGTCCTCCATGAGCTGCAAGGAGAACCTGTGTCCCCATGATCTTCTCCATTGGCTGCAGGGGAATCTCTGCTCCGGCACCTGGAGCACTTCCTCCCCCTCCTTCTTCACTGACCTTGGTGGCTGCAGAGCTGCTACTCTCACATTTTCTCACTCCTCTCTGCCAGCTTCTGCACAGTGGCTTTTTACCTTTTCTTAAATGTGTTATCACAAAGGTACCACCAATCACAAAGGTACCACCACTGTCACTGGTGGACTCAGCTTTGGGCAGCAGCAGGACCATTTTGGAGCCAGCTGGAACCAGCTGTGTCTAACATGGGGTGAGCTCCTGGTATCTTGTCACAGAGGCCATCCCTGCAGCCCCCCTGCTACGAAAACCTTGCTGTGTAAACTCCATGTGCTGGCCTGCTCCCCCCTCCCCCTTCACCCCACCCCAGATCTCCCACTGCAGCTCTCTTGGTCTGGCTCACTCCACTGGCAGTAAGATGGCAGTAAGAAAGCGAACTCATGTAAGGCCCCATGCCATCACTGTTTTGTTAACTGTTCTGTCAACAGGATCACTCTGAACAGGGTTGTTTACAGGATGGCTTCTGTACCAGTATTTGATTTATGTTAGGGAGCTCTCGTGCCATGACGTGTGACTGAACTAGTAGTAATGCAGCACTGGGAAGCAACTGAGACTCACTCGAGGAGTTCCAACTGTAGCTCCTATTTATAACAGCAGTGACCTAAAAATACACTCCAGTGGTTGATTAAACATGGGGACATTAGTAGTTAGAGATATTTTTTTAGCCTCATAGCAGTGTTAAAGGATACACTATTATTACTATTATTTATTATTTTTATTACTATTTTTCTAATCATTAGGGACTATCTGTGATGTGCTTCCAATGGTTTTTAGCTGTGGGTGGGTGTGAAAAGTTTATGCAGAACACAGGTAGGCATTTTTTTAAAGCTGCTTGAGTATGCTCTCATCAAGTTAAATGGAATCTAAATAATATGCAGACCTTTTCCAGTTAAAACCATAAAGTAAGACCCGGGTGTCTTACACAGACAAAGCCTTATGGTTTTGATTGGAATAGAGCATTCTCGTGACACAGTGTTTTCAAAGCCCTTGAATTGGTTCAAAAACAAGCATTTATTTCTATTTCTTCCGTACTCTACCCTCATTTTTTTGCTCCTTTTCTTTTGTTTCAGTGGAACATACCACTCCAGAGATGAAAGCACAGACAGTGGACTTAGCATGAGCAGTTACAGTGTACCCAGAACCCCCGATGACTTCCTGAACAGTGTTGATGAGATGGATACAGGTCTGTGTTTGTGTACATCCTTAATGCGTGTTTTCCAAATACACTTGTGTCCATTTGCAATGAAAACAAGCAACTCTGAGAGGCTGTGATACTTTTCGCATTGTTTTTCTACCTTCTTGTATTTCTGTAGTAGAACTGTTACAGTTAGATTTGTGAAAATCATACTTGTAATCACTTCTGTTGGGAGGATGGGGGATTGCTTGTAAATAGTATCACTCCTCTTGTTATATGGAATTTGAGTGTACGTTTGCTTTAAGTAGTACTGTTTGTTCAGAGCTAAGAATAGTACCTCATCCAGTGTTGCTAATACTGCTCCAAAACAATATTTGACTTAGTATTGTGTCTCTTTAAATGAAAAATAAAATAAAATATGCTAAATGACATCAAAGATCTGTAGAAATTTGGGTCAGTATGTGAAAAGGTTGAAATCAAGGCATGTTCTTTGTACATCTGCATGCACTCAAGTCATCTTCAGGTTTTGTGATGGATTTGTATGAATCATGTTGCTTGTATGATGCAAGAGGTACAGGATTAACCTTTAACCAGTTGTCCTGATAAATTGTGAGTTTGGTACTTCCAGTATATTTAATATCTGTCTTGTTTTATGTCATACCTAGGTGACACTATCAGCCAAAGTAACATACCGTCCCATCAGAACCGTTTCCCAGACTACCTTGAAGCCATTCCAGGGACAAATGTGGACCTTGGGACACTGGAAGGAGATGGGATGAATATAGAAGGAGAAGAACTGATGCCAAGTCTGCAAGAGGCTTTGAGCTCTGACATCCTTAATGACATGGAATCTGTCTTGGCAGCCACCAAGCTAGATAAAGAGAGTTTTCTTACTTGGTTATAGGGGCCTCAGGGAGACTGAATTCTGTATCTGTGAAGGATCTAAGGAGAATAGGACATCTGTATCTGAAGTTCAGAACAAGCCAGTGTGGCACACTTTGGCTTGTGTTCAGAAAAAGTAAATGAACAAGTATTCAACAAGATTCTTTCGTTTTGCTCTTCCTTGTCCATCGCTGCTGTTATATATTGCTGACTTTTTTCCACAGTTGACTCTGAAGAACAGACATCTTCTTGATCTTTTTCTATTGCTGTTGCAACTACTGTTCAGGGGGGTGGGTAGGGATTATGAGCCTATTTGGATGACGAATGCCATTCCTTTTGTCCTAGTGTGCGCTTGCATATAATTTTATCTAAGTACTCAGATTTGAGAGTTAATTTCTGCATGTCACTGCTTGTAGTTTGCTCAGCTAGTTGTCTCCTGCTGCCAGTGGCAAGTGGTAAAACATGACATACTGGGGTGACAAGCCAAAAATGATGTATCTGGTCAAAAGAAGTCAATACTGATTTGGAGATAGACTTAAAGGAGGGCTGAAGACTGTTTGGCATTAAGTGTTTCTACTAGTAGCTCTTTCATTAGTCACAAAGTGCTCTTGTTCATATTTTATGTTATAGTAAATCATGAGTCATTTTACATAGAAACCTATATGAACTTTGATTGTTGCCACATATTCTAGTCTAACTTTCGTTCGTCAAAAAATAGTTTGATTATTTTTGTTAGTTGGTTTAACTGTAGCTGTAGACTGGGAAGTAATTATAGGTGTTCTTTTTTTTTATAGTGAAATCTAAGGGTTTTTTCTGATTTCACGTAGTCTTATTTAAATCTGAGTTGTCTGCTTTTTTATACTTAAAACGTGTCTATTGTAGCCTGATAAGCTAGTGAGTACATAAACCAGATGTTTTGCCTGTAACTTTTTTTATTTTTTTAAAGGCTAGCTTTGAATGTAATCATTAGAATTCATGACCAGTGGCTTATTTTTCATGTTTATTTGCAAGATTTTGAATTAGAATCTGATTGCAGCAATGTATAAGTTAGAATCCTAAGTGTCGTATGTACAATTTTTAAATGCATTTTAAAGTAGCAGAAACCATTTTAAAATGACACATGCATCTAATCTCTCTTCTGGTTTTCAGTTTTGATATCTAAGAGTTTAGATTTTAAAATTCTTAATGAGAAAAAACTTTTCATAAAGTTTCTCTTAAATTAGCATGGAAAAAGTCTGAACTATTAATATCGCTCTAAGTTGCAATGAAAAGGCTAGAACACCAAAAAAAATCATGAAAAACTCCTAAGTGTAATAGTTATCAAATTCTGTTTGGTGAAAAATAAGCCCTGGACACTATATAGAAGAATGTAAAGATATGTGTTAGATGGTGACATGAGCAGGTAATGAAGTGTATATTAGTTGTAGAGCTTAGCATGGGGTAGAGGTGAATATGAATTATCTTTATTTTAACAGGAAAAGATGTATCACTAAGTTGTCTGGAGGAGTTGACAGTTTCCAAAGAGTATTTTTAAATGAACAAAATGAGCATGAATCAAACATTCAGTATAAGCTATGAAGTTTTGTGGGGCTTTTTTTTTTTTTTTTTTTCTGATGAAAAATAGTGTCACCAGTTAACACCTCTATAATTAAGGGCCTGTCACCATTCTCAGCATGAGCCTTTATTTTCAAGGGTGTATAACATGACTATAAAGATACTGTAAGCGTGAAACTTGGTTTTGAAAAAATCTCAGCTAGCAGGGACTTCTCCTGAGGAGAGATTTTTTGGGGTTTTTTTTTGTTTTGCCTTTCTTTAAAGGCACTGATTATTTTTCAAGTTATGAATGAATCAGCAAAATGAAACATAAAGACCCTTATAATCATTGGGATTTTTTTTTATGCTTCAGAAATAGTTCTGGTTTAGAGTAATGTAAAGAATGAAAACTCTAAACCAAGTCTCATTTTAAAAACTGAAGAGGCAGAGATTTGAAATTTGCCACTATAAATGTACTTTACTTAAGGATATTAGTGTTTGAAATACACAGAATTGTTTGTGGCTTGTTATGGAATACAAGCAGGTTTTAAAATGCCAATTTTCAAAACACATCTGCAGTGAGAAATATATTCTGCTACACCAATAATTCAGCAATTAATAGGCCACTTATATTGTGCAATGACACAGTAGCTCCTAAAGCAATATATTGTGTCCAAGATAGGGATTTTAGTAGCATTTTTACAGTTTCATTATGAATTCTCCTTTCTTCTTCCCTTCAGGAAAAAAAAGACACTAAGTTGTTGTAACTTGAATGGTCTGACGTAAAACCACAACAGCAAGGAAATTCAGAGTTGATTCCATTTCAGTTGTCTTCCGCAGTTGTATCCAGGTATAATAGCAGATACGATGCACTGAGTGCAAACTCCTGACATGCTGTACCTTGCTACAACAGGGCTGAGTACAGAACAAATTTTCCTTCCTTGCTTTTGTGTGTTTGTCACAGCTTTAATATTTGAATGTTTTCTTCTCATTGTAGAAACACTAAATGGCTTATACTGTATTTGGGTAGCACTGCTTAGGGTAGATACTGACAAACTGGGAATCCTTGAACTGCTCTAACACTAATTATGTTTTGTGTTACTTATGTTAATTGATTTTAATACATTTCCGTTCTCTCATTTATTAGGAAACATACCATAGAGATGCTGTACTGTTGGCAATCAACATTAATTTGGATTATTTTTTTTTTAATTCTGCAAATGCATTGTTTGATGAAGTGGTTAAAATTGTTTGAAATGCGAAAGTGTTTTGGGTAGTATTTTGTACTGATGTATATATTGAAACAGAAATCATTGTAATAATTGTAATAGCTTTTAGTTATAAATACACTACATGCAGACAGAGGGGGCTGTACAGTACTGTGCTGTTCAACACCTGGGCAGGGCAACTGCTTGGAAACAGGTTGCAGTGTCAGTAAACCACATGGATCAAATATTGTACCATTCAGTGTTGGCGCTCACCAATGCAAAAGGAGAAGAGACGATTTCAACATGATTAACACTACTTAGCTTTCACACATCTGGTTAATTAGTACTAAAGTGACATTTTCACTTACAAGCATGTTTTTTATACAAATTAACAGGTGTGCCTGTGTAAAATAATTTGTTTTCTGTATCTTGGAAAAAATACTCTCCACATTTAGAATGTTGTATGTTAGAGAACTCTTAAATGCACCCTTGTCAAAAATTATATATATTAGTTACCAATGTTACTTTTAGAGCATGACTGTAAGTTAGGTACTTAAGTACGTTCTGTTACATTATTTTTCTTTATGTAATACTTTTTCAGTTGTTTTATTTGGTATAAATATATACTTTGTGCTTAAACATCTTTGTTCGTTTTTAACATTTGGTAGTATGTAAAGATACTGGTGCCCTTCAGTGAGATGGATGCGTTGAATTGCTGGAATTCCTGTTGTAGTATGTCTGTTCTCACCCCCTCACCACTGCCTTGTAGCCTTAAACTCCAGTCCTGCAAACATTGTACAAGCTCACCTACAAGACAAAGGAGTCCCACTGAAGTCAGTGAAGGCTTAACATTAGCGTACACATCTCTGTGTGTTTACAAAATGAAGAGGCAGTGACTCTGCTGAGCCTCATACAGTTTGTGTAAAACAGTACTTTAATTGCATATGGCACTAGTGAGAGCTGGTAACAGAACAGCTGTTATCTACTGTAAGAAAGCATCCACTTCTTCCAGATATGCTTGCAATGTTCAGGATCTTCCCACGTAGCAGATAAATTTTTGGCTTAACTTGAAGTTTATACAATAATTTGTGGCAGATTATCAATAAAGACACACTATTTTCATTTCCAAGTTTTGACTTATGAATTGTGAAATATGTAATGACATACCTTGAAAGTGCCTGAAGATTTTAGTTTAAAAAATCTTGACAGGATTCATTAATTTCAGCCTTCTGTAAAACAGAAATTCTGAAAGGTGTTTTTTTTTAATATAATGCAATTCGTGATGGTTGAAGTCGCACACTATTTGCATTTTAGCAGTTCCAGTGTTGGTGCTGCTCAGCACCAAAATGCCTTAAGCCTGTGAAATTCAGTGCAGTTGTGTTGTCTTAGTTGGAAGTCCAGGGCTCAGTGCTTCTATCAGTTTGTCTTCTATTCATGAGTTCATAGCTAGGTTTAGTTGCTCAGATCCTTTAAATTTAAATCAAACATCACACCTTGCTCCTGGGAGTAGAAAGCCAGTGCCAGGGCATGACGAGGCTCCAATTTTATTTGCTGATATCCCTCTTTCCCATGATAAGGTGGTGACATAATGCAGTAGTTGAAGTAGGAGTGACCTTCTGAGGCAGCCCTAAATACACTGTATTACAGCAAAGCAGGATATCTGGCCCAGGTGTTCCAGGCTCGCTTGGCAATTCTTTTTGAAATATTTTCAACACTTAGTTAAAAATAAGAAGTATTCTTTTCTGTAAGCCAGAAATAGTATGCTTCCAAGGAAGCTTTGAGTCTTCCCTATGCTGAGTGCACATTATCAGCAAAAAAAGCATTTTTCACCTAGAATCGTTAACAAAATAATTATTTGAGATCAGGCTATGATCCGTCGAGAACCTCCTGTTCTGGCGGTTCATTCAGAGATAAAGCAGGGCCATCGATTTTATTTACAGCATCAGCATCCATAGTTTAGATGTTCTTGTTGGGGAGTAAAGGTGAGTGCTTCTTGCCCCTTGTCACCACTTCTTACTGTTAACAGTAGTTATCCGCACCCTCTAAACTTAGATGTCATCAAAGTAGTAGGACATCTGTACAGCATGGAAAATCTTTGCCAACATGGCAAATGGTGAAACCAACACTAGCTGAAGAACCAAATTGTCTTTAGAATATTGGGTAGAGCTTTGTACCATCTACCATATCCAGTACTTAATGTCTTTTTAACTAAAAAGCCACTATGTTTTTCTCTAAAGAAAAAAAATTGAGGAAGCATGTTGAATAAGAAATGTATAAATACCAATGCATCTGACAAAGCTGCCTAATGGTTTTTGTGGAAAACTCATGATCTTTACTTTTCCTGACATAACTCCTCTCTCTCTAATGCAGAGATTGTAACTGTGAATACTACCGATATAGGCTGGTATTGACTGGTATTATTTTCTCTATGTGGGAATGAAGTTGGTCGCTCTGATTACAGTATTTTCTATATTAAACTGGCTTGTATTAGAGCATGAGAGGCAAAGTAATTTTATTGGATTCTCCTGTCTTTTTATTAGTAAGCAATATTTTTTAAAAAAAAAGGGGGGGGGGGGGAAGTCTGGAGCAGCCCGAGAGGCTTTTTCCTCGATGTTATGCAGCAATAAAATAGAGCTCCATAAAAATGGTATGTTAGATCTCACCTGAAATGCCCTTTCTCCTTCTCCCATCTATGTTATTTCTGAGCTACTCTACAGTGTTTTTAAAATTGTTTATTGTACTCACCATTTGTGGGTTTTGCTTGCCTAACACCTCAGGACTGGAACCATAGCACGAGGTGCTGTTCATCCCCAAAGGAGAGCAGAGTTCCTCCTCTCCAGAGTTCAGCTGTCATCCTACTGTGATGTACAGTCTGTACAGTAATGCAGAAATTACAGCCACTGTTACAGGACTATTACTGGCAAGCACGATTTTTTGAATGATGATGAATTCCTGTTCTGGTTTGACTTCCCAGGGACTGGAGAAGTTCAGCTTTCCTATTTCATTACTTCAATTTCTGCAGCCAGTTGTTATAGCAGGGCACAGAGTCCTCCCCACCCCAGTGCCACCATGCCTGCTGTAGGACTCCTAACCAGTACTTCAACCTGATGTTGACTGGTTTTTTTTTTTAAGCTGACAGTTTTATTCAGTCTTTCACTCGTAGTTTCATTGTTAGGCATGCAAATACAATTGTCTCAGCCCTCTCAACTGACAAGTGACTCTTTTCAGACTTCACCAAGCGATGTAATCCTTTCATACCCATCATCTGCTGTTGAAGAGTGTGACCCAGAGGCCTCTGAGAGGTCCAGCTGTAATTCTGGACTTTAGAAGTCTACAGTAAAAACAAGATAGCAGTTGTGTGCATGTATGACAAAATCCCAGCCCCACACTTTTAAGAAACTGCATCATTTAGGTGGTGATCTCTTGCATCAGGTGGCAGTAACTGCGAGATGTCTTCTGGTTAGACTAGTGGCCTTCAGGCTATGGTCTGCGGGCTGCAGTGGGCTGTGGATGTCTGTTCAGATCAAGAAGTTGATAGCAAGGGTAGAGTGTGTTGGGCAGCCTCACATTTTCTGTACAGCAGAGATTCAGACTGCTGCTGGGGAAAGTTTCCATGCCTACAAAAGGTGACAACTGCTGGACTTGTTAATGCTGCGCTGCTGCTGCAGCCTGCACCTGCCACCACCTCCATCCCTGCCCACAGGTGATTCTAAAAGCTACTTTAAAGCCCTGGCTTCTAGATTTATAAACACCAGCATGTAAAACTGACTTCCTTTATTTCTTCATTTTGGTTTCTCACTTAAGACGTGACTCTCCTTTTAAAGGTCTTTACTCCTGTAAACAGCCTTTCAGGATCTTTCTCGAATGCAAGATTAAAAAAACCTTTTGAGCATGAAGTCATGTTCAGGGAAAGCAGAGCTTGCAATGAGAAGTAGCCCGGAGTTTTCACTAAAAGCATGGTTATTGTTAGACACTGAAACATGTACCTGGTTCCAGTTCAAAATAGCAAGAGAGATGAAGATCATTCCTCTCGGCATTCTCTGCATTCTTACGGAAGTAGCAAGTTTGACCCACAGGCATTTGACTCAGTCCTTTGAGGCACCTTAATGAAATTTGGTAGTCTTTATTATGGATATAGATTCCTCTTAAGAATTATCTGAATGTGATATGCACTAACAGATCACTAAGAAATAGAAATTTCTCTTTGCAGTTTAGTGGCAAGAGTGCTAGAAAACCTGTCAGCCAAACAGCAATACCAGGATACAAGTTCCTCTTACTGGCATGCTAGCCCTGGCTGGGAAAATAAGCTGTTTTTACATGAAAATCCATGATTGCAATAAGGCTCAGGTTCCTTACAACTGTGATCTCTGCCTGTGAGTTTAACTGTTGTGACACATGGATTTTTGCTTTATGATCAGTAGTGAAGTCTGGTGAGGTCCATGAAAACAGGAAGGAAGCCAATCTGTACTGCTGTGTGAGGCCAGAGCTTCTCAGCTGCTTTTGGAAATGTCTTGCTTCGAACGGAGTGAAGACATCTGGTGGACTTGTCTCTTCATGGCAACTGGCTTCACCTTTGCTTGCATTTTATTTTTAATGTCATTAGCTTCTAACATATGGTCATGTTATTGAAGTGAGTGTATTGGTGACAACTCAATAGATGAAGATTTTTTTTAAAATGCAGTGCCAGGTACAGTCTAGCTGGGTTCGCATGGCCCTGGAGAAAGAGGACTCCCACCTTGCAGTGGCACACCTGACTTTCTGCTTAGCTTTCAAGTGAGGCATTTTAGCATTTCCCAGGAAAGCTGTGTGGCTTGGTTTGACTCGTGTCCTGAGAGCACTGAAGTGTTAATGTTTGCAAAATGCTTTGAGGGTAAAGCAGTATTTAAGAGCTTCCTGTTCATTTATTCTCCAAACCATGTTATTCTGGGGGTCTTTTATTGAGGAGCATCACCAAGAAGTACAATTTTTTCAACGTAATATAAAGTATGTACCTGATTCTACTAGCTTAAATCTGCAAATTACAAAAAGGTAGTATGTTAGTGCATATCAAACGATAGTTTTCACTGTCATGTGGACACTCGGTAGGAAGGGTGAGCTGGTTGAAGTTAGCCCTCCTCTGCTGCTCACCAAAGTTAACTTGAATTACCTTGTCTTTGCTGGAAGACAAGAGTGCACAAACAGTTACCACTGACAGATTAATGGGCACCAGTTCTTCCTTCTCTGGAAACTTTTGTGCCTGATTCCTTAGGTTTTTAGCTATTTTTCAGGTTCAGCTTTCCTGTTGAGCTTTCTCCAGTCTTCCTTCTGGGCAGCCAAAGTAATCTTTTAGGTGTAAAAGTATATTGATTAATTACAAGCATGAGGGGAAAAAAATCTTGCATCATGATACATATATACACATAGAGTAATGCTGCATGCATTTGTGTGTGTATCTATATATAGACACTGTATATAAACACTAATTTCCTGCCTAAACACAACTTGGGTTCTCATGAGTCGTCTTTATCTCAATATGACTCATATCCCAATGATATTTTGTCAAGGCTCATAAGGAAAAAAAACAATGGAAGTGCCATCCCACTATACAGTCTGTATGGTTGTTGCTTATTTTTAAATCTTCAGATTTTTAGGAGTGATGTATGAGTATTTCAATCACAAAACCAAAATTAATAGTGGGAGAACATGAATGTGCATGTTATTCAGCTATGCTGATTCTCAGGAAACCAGTCTCGGGTAGTTATGGCACCCATATGTAAGTTAGTTTAGCTTTTGGGGACTTAAAGGCACCTTGAATAAAAGGCTAAACCAAAACCCCAAAACCAAAGGAGTGGGGTAAAAGAAGATGGGTTGCCAGTCCCTCCCCTCCTGTGAGGGTGCATCTGTTGCTTTCAATCTGGGACGGAAGGGCAGTTGGCTTCAGATAAGATTGATTTACACTGAAGCTTACCTTCAAGTTTAATACATAATCCATGCTGTCCTCTCAGTATATGTACATTCTGTAACTGCACAGTTGTATTTGTATGTACGCAAACACAGAGCTGTGTATGTGTGGCCAAGGAGATGTGTTGTGGAGCAAAATGTCCACCCATGGTAGGGATTAAACCACTAATGGGTGCCTAATACAACTGAATGCCATGTTCCACCAATAATAGCACATGCTATGCTACTTGCTCGAGTTATTCTTTTTAAATAGAGATTAAGATGTTTTTGGATTACTTCCCCATCCCCAAAATCCCATGATAGTTGCTGGGGTTTCTTTTGTTTTTGAAGATTTAAGCTGCCTCCATGGGTGGGCCTAGACTGTTTTAAAATGTATTAACGTGGATTTATTCCACGCTTGAGTATAACTATTTCTGTGCTACAGCTTTTGTTGCTAGGTATTTCTTTGGTAGGACAGCAGCACTGGAATATAAAATGACAAGCTGATGTCTGGGCATTTGAAGCCAGTTCAGGGTGCTTTTGAAGTCAGAAGTCTTTGACCTTAGGTTTTGAATCAGCCCTTTGGACTGCGTGCTGTGCTTGTACAGGACCGAGCCTGCTACTGGAACAAAGAGGAGATTTTTGTATCCCATAATAGGCAAACTGAGTGCTCTAACTGCTTCTAGCATGGACTCGGGTGGCCGCTCTCTTTGGCTTTTTTTTTTTTTCCATTGTGTCATCTGTAAAAATGTATGATACACTTTCTGTGTTATTCAAATACTCAGATCGCAGCAGGGATGTTTGCATTTTATGGATCTATAAGTATTAATACATCTGCATATATTTGTGAATTGCAGTTAGAATAAATACACAAAATTTGGAAGGGCTCCAAGTGTGCAGTAAGACAAAATCAGACTGCAAAGTGTTTGGAGAAAAAATGGAGGCAAACCAATAAAGACAGATACAAGAATATGTACTCAGAAATAGTCAGCTAAAGGAGCTGAAGATTAGGATTTGGTAGCTCGGTTGATGAAATTGCTTTTGTGACTCGGGAAACATCACAAAATTGATTTACCTGTCAGTTTTTCTCTGTTATAAAAATGTGTATGCTGTCATGAGCTGCATAAATGCAAATACAACCTGCACGAAGCAATGGTTGGTGTCAGTGAGCAGCTGGGGGTGCTGGTTGGGCTTTTGGGTACAGCAGTCGATGAAAGACCTGGACTGAAGATGGTCCAGAGGAGAGTGGTGATGAGGAGGAAAATGTGAGAGAGGAAGAGTACAGCAGTTGGGCTGTTTTTCAAGAGAAAAACTGGTTATATAGTTAAAGGTGATCTTCAAGTGAAAAGCAACTGCTACTATGATTCTGTTACCCATAATTCACAGGACAAGAAGTCATCGGGTTACATTGCAGTGAGATGAACTTAGGTTAGAAAAGCTTTGATGCTTCTGGGTGCCTTGTTGGAGTGCCTGAGGAAGCTGCAGCAGCTCCATCGTGGGAGAATTCAAAGTTAGATGAGCATGTCTCAGAAATGGGAGAGAGCTAACCCAACCTCAGCGTGGATGGGTGGTCTCACTGACCTCTCAGATCCACTCCTGGGCGCTGTCTCCAAGAACTGAGGTCACTGTTAGAACTCAAGCACTAAGTTAGAAAACGCAGGTTCCTAGAGTTTCAGATCAGCAGACCCCTTCCATCTTTGCTGCAACTGGTAGTCTCTGTTGCTTCTGTAATTTGTTGTTAGCAAAGGAAAACACCTCAGAAATGTGCAGGTTTGACTCTACTGAGATCTACCACTCCCTCTGTTAGTTCTTCCCAATGGATGATGCTGCTGATGGTGTAGAAAGGGGAAAAAAACCTTACTTGCTATTTACATTTGTCCAGTTTGGGTTTCCAAACATTGGGTTTTTTCTCTGCTTAAAAAGTCCCTTAGTACATGCTGTTTTCTCCTGTTGAAAATATTTACATGCTTTAATTAAGCTCGACTGCTTCAATAAACTGGACAAAATGTTTCCACTGTGGTAAAGGGTGCTTTAGTGCTATCTGTCTTCTGACTAAATGTACTGCATGTGTTCAATTTGTCTGTGTATTAACCCAGCTAGTCAAGTTTGAGTGTGGCCAAGATACAATAGATTGAGCACAGCTCCCACTTAGTGGGAGAAAAACCTCCTGCGGAGAAGTAAAATCATCCTGAAAATCATCCAGCCTTTGTGGAAAAGATGTATTTCTGGCTGAAACTCTAAGGGAACTACTGATGAGCTTGAAGCTAAGCCCAAATACCAGTCCTGGCAAAAACAAAAGCATCAAACTGGGTAAGAGGGGAAAAAATCCAGCTTGAGAAGTGTGTGGTCTTTTCTAATGGAACAGTCTTTTGCACGTTCTCCAGTGCAGAGCAGTGTGGTGAAAATGATGGCCTGCAGACCTACACATCATTTGTTTACTGGTATATATTTCCCTTAGGGAGTGGCATATTTCCTACCCCTCTTCACCTCAAAACTTTCTCTTTAGGATACCTTTTTTTCTTTTTTTCCTATTGAGGAAAGTCGTCTTTGCAGCTGACTTTCTGCTGTTTGCAATTCTGCCCTTGTATAAATAAGTTTCATGAGACTTGAAAGAGAATTTTTGGAATATATACCTGTTTGGGACTCTGGAGCAATTTCAGTAAGTTAAGATAAAATGCTCTGTGTTTGGCTCAGGGTTATTAAATAATTTGCTGTACTTACTGCCGAGCAAGGACTGTTTCATATGCTGTTTTCCTGGCTAAACTCCAACCCGGCTAATTCATGTGCCCACCTAAATTCCTCCTGCGTGTTTGAATGGAGGAGATGATAGCCTCCACTTGCCTCTTTAAAATGCTTGTGCCCCATCTGGCTTGCACAGCCTGCCTTCCACAGGTGCCTGTTTCATGGGTGGGTAGGCGATAACTCCTATTATGTAAAATACTTCAGGCTCTCTCAGGATGAAAGGTGCTAAATGCATGCAAGTCATTTATTATTTTGCTCCGAGCCTGCCAGTTCTGCCTGAGCTGGAGACATGCACGACCTGTTCTGACTTTTCCAAAACAGGTTTTAATGTGCACTAAACCCATTTGCCAGCGCTGCTGTGCTGCCTTTTGTTTCTAAATTTACCCGGTTGCACAGCTGATTGGGGAGACAGGAAGCAGTATATCTTGAGGCTCCCGGGAGGGAGGCAGCCCCTCCCTGAAGATGTACTTTAGTGAACTAAATGTACAGCAAACAACACGCGAGAGGTGGAGTTTCAAGCCCGGGCATGCCAATTTAGGTGATGCCTTCAAAGAGTTTGTCACTTCCTTCAGAAGTTCACTAGCTTTTTTTTTTTTCCCCCTCCTCAAGTGATTTTATTCTAAAACACAGACAAGAGAGTACTGCTGCTTCTCTGCCCCATGTTAAAGGGATGGGGCTTTCGGCAATTTGGGATCAGCAGTGTCAGCTCTGGAGTAGGTGAAGTAGCTTTTTGGTGAGCTTAAACCAGGGCTTTGGAGCTAGGAGTGGTTTTTGTTCGTCTCCCTTATCGTTTTGGCAAGTGCCTGAAGAAATATTGTCTCTCCCTCTTCTATTTTTGGATAGAGAGATGGGAACACTTTGTTCCCTTCAAGTAGTGTTTGAGTCCAGTTAGCAGAGAACTCCTGAGCACTCCTGTGCTTTGGTCTCACACAAAAGACAACACACCATCTTCCTGAGGTTAACTCTGTGATACCCAGCCTGCACCTGATGCCAGCAATCGAGATGCCTGATGTACAAAATGCACTGACTCTCTTGATTGCTTGATATGGCAAATAAGAGATTAAAAATACAGTCATTTTATATGAGCAAGCTTTTCTAGTTTGCTTTGCGTGGAAAGACAAATGGCGAAACCAGGGAGTTGATATTTCTGACTAGTGAAGTAGTCACTCGTGAGTGGATGGGTAGAGGTATGCACAGGATCACAAGCCCAACCCAGACCTGTAACAGAGCACAGACTCTGACCACCCTCCTCCCTTCACGTGCCTCACCTGCAAATGGTTATGGTTAATTTGCCACTATGAAGATAATTTGCTTTATCAAGTAATTTCAAGGGTTTTTTTCCATTTGCTGGCAAGTCATTCTCAAAAGGCATTCGCAGAAAAAAGCAGAGTTAAGAACTACCCAAATATTTCCTGAAAGTGTGAAAGCCCAGAAAGGCTTCCTTGGCCAAGGTGCATTTTGCCTGCTGTTCTCCAGAGGCATTTCGAATGCCTCCTCTTGGAGTCTGTCTCACCAGCAGTGTCACCTTTGTGGGCTTGGCAATGCTGGCATCTGCCACAAAACTCTGCCACACCAGAAAACTGCCCTGGCAAGCCTGGCATCTCTCATTTTGTACCAGTGGGTGCCTGGACTCTGTGGTGCTTTGGATACTGCACAGCTTTTTCTATGAAAAGCAGGAGCAAAATGCTACTAAGTCAAATCACAGGTGTAGAAATTAATTATCACAGGTGTAGAAATTAATTATCACAGGTAGAACAGTCCTGGGAAAATTCTCCCTGGGATGCTCTTCAACTGCATTTGCTGTTCGGTATAAACCTGTTAATGCTGTTCTGTCTAGCAAGATGAGGGGAACAGAAATCTGTAGTCTCAGTAGTGAAAAAAATGATTGCAAAGGTGTAATTAAGCATGCGGTCATGCCCAGTACAATTACATCAATGAGAGCACAGTCATCCATCTGTTATTGCCCATTAATTTTACTAATCGTGTAAAGCTACCTTGAAATGTTTTTGCTGAAAGGTAAATCACTTGATTCATCCCTTCAGTAGGTGTGTGGAGTCTCTACGTCATTTAAAAATAAATCATTAGGTTAACTTTGCAGTGATTCTTTAGTGGAGGGTGTGATTCCCAGGTGTCAGAAATATATATAAATCCCATTCCCAGGATTTAGTTCAATTACCAGAGTATGACTGTAGTTAAAACTTAAGGAACACTGAATTAAGTGCATACTTCCAGAATATGGATAGAAAACAGCAAACATAGAGCCAGCTAATCCAGCATCCTTTTGGATAGCTGTTACTATCCCATAAATTGCAAATTGATAATGCAATTGTTGGTTTAGGTCCTATTTTATTTTTCTGTCAGGGGGAAACAAAAGTTTACCCTGACGCATAGCTGAGGGGGAGCAGGAGGTAAAAATGATGTCTCCATTCAGCTGGATTTTTTTCCCAATTTATAGTAGTAATTAATTTAAATCTGTTACTTTCAAATTGTTCCTTGTATTTTGGCTTTAAATAATGTAAGAGGGTAGCTGAAGTTGATACCAGCAGAGCCCCCTCTCAGCAGACCTCGAGCTGTCCCCCTGACAGTGCAGGCCATGGGTTTTCATGTGGCTGAGTGAATCACTCTGATCCTAAACACACAAATTACACTTGTCTGCTACAATTTTAAATAAGCTCGGAGCTCTGCACAACATAATTAAAAGCCATGACAGGGAACTCTAAACGTTGCTTCCAGCCGAAAGTAAATCATAGATCTGTGTATGGGACCTCCAACAAACGAAATCCAGTTTGCTTAATGAATACTTCCATGGTTTTAATCTTCCCTTTGCAATGTAAATTCCACCTTCTTGTCAAAAGATCTGGGAGGAATAGAAAGGCAATCTGAATGCTACAATGCCAGTCTGCTTTGAACGATCTGTGTTCCTGCCAGGGTACCAGATACTCCAGCAGCCCCCCGTGCATTATAGCCCTCTCAGCAGAGACCCCCCAAAACACTGGGGACTGTATATAGAAGCCTGGGATCTCCTCTCCCACCAGTGATTCGGTGACTCAGGCCCCAGCACCCTTGCCTGAGAAACTCATGGGAAACCCACATCTGAAAGATCCTGTGACAATGGGATTAACCCATTAAATCCAGTAACGGCAGAGATCCCCTCCAAAAAGCTGCTCTTCTGTGGCAGTGCTGTATCTGGCCAAGGGATTTTTTTTTATATATGTAGATATCCATATAGCTTTAGGAAGATCTGAAATGGAGCCTTGAGAGATTTGGCTTGATGGGTTTGGAAAAGCCACCAACTAACTGGTGAGATGGTCCTTATGACACTAGTGCTGTTGAAATTGGCTAGGAGAGTGGTTGCCCTCTAGCTGAAGCTGACTTTTGTTATTTTGTGGCATTTAGGTGAATAACAGCTTTTAAGTTCACGGCTATCTGGGGGAGAGAGTTCATAAACATCAGTCTCAGGGTGAATTTTGCGGTGTTACCAGCTGGGATAATCTGTTACTCACTGATGGACAGAAAAAGCTAGGACTTCATTTCTTCCCCTTCACAATAAATGAACAAATTATTACTGATATTACAAATTATTACTGATGTTTTTAAAATTTTTGTATGCTTTTTGACTCTTTTCATTTTTAATTCTGACCTAATGCTGGTACTTTTTCCAAACCAAAGGAATTTGAAATGACAGTCCTATCTGAGGCAGCAGTCTTTCTTCTTCTTCCAGACAGAATGGCCCCCACAGCACACCTGTATCAAAAACTGAAATAAATAAAAACTCTCTCCCAGGGAAGAAGAAAATACTTGACAACTAATTTTTAAAGAGATGAAGTTTGCAGCAGCTGCTTACATAAATAAGAAGAAAATGTATCCTACATAGCAGTGCTAGCTAATGCATCCACCAAACCATGGACCCCCAGGTGAATAAGATGACCCCAACAGCAATTCAGAAACTTTGGGGCTTTCAGAGGAGTATTGGTAGCAACACACTAGTTTTGAGAAGGTAATACACCACTGTGAACCCAAAATATACAACCTGAATATCTTGTTGATGATGTTCCAAAACCCAGAAGAGATTGTCATCAAAGACTACATTTAATTGTGTATGATGATATTTTTACCAAGTGTGAAGTAAATGGCAGTACATGTTTCTTGGTTTTGTTTAAAAAATTCATTATTCAATCAAAATTCTTTTATACAGAGCAGTGCTCAACTTTTGAACTGGTTATGTCTTAAATTGAAGAATTTCCTTTGTCCTCAATCCTTTGCCTCCTAAAAAATAATCTAGCCATAATAGTCAATTGGGAATGTCCATTTCTAAATGCTTAATTGCTTCATAAATGCCCAACGTTAAACATTTGTAAAGGTCAGAATCTCAAACAGAAGAATATATTTTCTTATAGAATATCTTGAATATCTTATATAGATAGATAGATAGATAAGACATCAAAAAAATCCAGCTCAGAATAAATCCAGATAGTGTTTATGGTCCTGAAATAACTTCATAAAGAGTCAAAGCAAAGCAGGTTTTTTTTAGCTCAAGTTTTCCTGGATCTTAATATATTTGATTTCTGTTAAATTTAACTGTAGCTTCATTATTTTTAGGTTGTGCTTGCTTTGGAATGATTCTAGCATCCTAGGTTATTTTTATTCTGTTCATGGTGCATACTTACAAATTTAATGTGATTACTTAGCTTGCTTTTTTAATTGTTAAAACTTCCATGCCACCAGTGTTGAAACAGCAGAAGGATGTGTCATTTGTAGTGATATAAAGAAAAACATCAGCCTTCTAGGTCAATCGATTTTTTTAATGATAGAATAACCAAATCCTTGGTAATTGAATTTTGTTCTGTGGTAGTAAATAAAGAAAAAATATTTTATTTCCAGCTTAAACTGGATCTTCAGCTGCTGCACCCCCAAAAGTGGACTCAGTTTCTTCCTTCCTTCTCCCTATTCACTTGTATGTGAAGAAAGGAGGGAATAAACTGCTGGAGAGCATGAGGAGATCTGTTCTGCTCCCAACACCCAGGCAAACCGTCATCGCCTGCCCATACACAAAGGGGAGAAAAAGCCTTTGAGAGCACCTCGGAAAGCACACTATGTGCATTAAGGGGTAATGTTTCTCCAGTACAATGTGTCAATGCTGGGGCACCATGGAGACATACTTTGCTTGGTGTTGCTGAAGATGCACACTGAGGGGACCCTGCAGAGCCTTTGCTTTCACGTGATGCTCCTGCACAGGGACCTTTAGGATCTTGGCTACGTGATGTGTTTGTTGCAGCTCTCGTTGGGCACCACATCACCCGCTAAACCACCAGACTGAAAGAGAAAGGTTCGAGAGGTGACCCTGCTCTGGCCAGGGGGGTTGGACTAGATGATCTTTCGAGGTGCCTTCCAACCCCTAGAATTCTGTGATTCTGTGAGAGATTATAAGGTCCTCCATCAGCCTCAAGCGAGGCTGTTGCTGAATGTGACTCAGTGCACCTCATCTCCCTGTGGAAATTTTCAGGAGACCTTGAAAAGTTTCAATAGTTTTTTGATATATTTGTAAAAACCATTGCCCTGGTCATCATGAGACATCACAGCTCCATTTTAAACTAAACAAAAAAGATTTGCAGTATGAAAAACTGTACTGACTGAAATGTTGGCATTCTGACAGCACTTGGGACTTGAATGGAATTGAAAAATAAATATATCCAGTACTGTGTGGGCAATGAAAGCCTTACCTCAGGATTACTTGGTCTATAATTTGTCCCATGCAGAGCTGTGTTAAGATTGCCAGGTAGGCAGTCATGGGGATGACAGATTGAAGGCTGCTGGGCAATCCTACCTTGCCTTCATGCATACATTTTTAATGCTTATTCATTGTAATATAGTCTTCAAATAAATATGGCTACAAATCAGCTTCCCTACAGAAGCACTTAATGAAAATATTCAGTGAATGAGCAACAAACCTACACTATGTAAAAGCTCCTATAATATGCAAAAGCAGCCTGCAGCCAAGATTAACTTTTGAAAGATGATGTTACTTCAGATTTTTTTTGTTTCAATGTATAGTAAAACATAATTTTTAGTTTTTATGTTGTGAAACTTTGAAAACAACTGTTTAAGATCAACTGAAAAAAATCTGATATATTTGTCTATATCTTTGCACACTGCGTTTTTGTCTGAATTTTGTTTCATACTTAAACACAATTTTGTTTTTTTCCCTAGAAACATCTCCACTTCCTACAGCAAAGCTCTGCCAAGGCAGGTACCCCGTGGCCAGCTGCGGCCAGCAGTAGAGGGGCTGTAAGCACAGGAAGACGCACACATATCCGTAACTGTTTGAAGGATCAAAATGGTAGAAAAAACATTTCTGGAACTTTCCCTTACACCTGCTTTTCAATAAGACAATGCCGGGACATTTCTGTGCCCAACCCATGCCCAGAGTGTTGTGGGGAATGGAGTTAAATTCGGTTAGCAGCCAGCCCCATGTGGTGTCCCCCAGGGCTCTGGGGCTGGTTCTGTTCAATATCTTTATCGATGATCTGGATGAGGGCATCGAGTGCACCTTCAGTAAGTCTGCAGATGGCACCAAGTTGGGTGGGAGGTTTGATCTGCCTGAGGGTAGCAAGGCACTACAGAGGGACCTGGACAGGCTGCAGCGATGGGCCGAGGCCAATTGTGAGAGATTCAACAAGGCAAAGTCCCAGGTCTTGCATCCGGGCCCCAACAACCCCATGCAAAGGTACAGGCTTGGGGAAGGATGGCTGGAGAGCTGTCCGGTGGAAAAGGACCTGGGGTTGTTGATCGACAGTTCGCTGAACCATGAGCCAGCAGTGTGCCCAGGTAGCCAAGAAGGCCAACAGCATCTTGGCTTGTATCAGAAATAGTGTGGTCAGCAGGACTAGAGAAGTGATCATCCCTCTCTACTCAGCACTGGTGAGGCTGCACCTGGAATACTGTGTTCAATGTTGTCCACCTCACTACAAGAAGGACATTGAGGTGCTGGAGCATGTTCAAAGAAGGGCAATAAAGCTGGTGAAGGGTCTAGAGCACAAGTCTCATGAGGAGCAGCTGAGGGAACTGTGGTCGTTTAGTCTGGAGAAAAGGAGGCTGAGAGACCTTATCTCTTTCTACAACTACCCTGAAAGGAGGCTGTAGCGAGGTAGAGGTCAGTCTCTTCTTCCTAGTAACCAAGTGATAGGATGAGAGGAAATGGCCTCAAGTTGCACCAGGGGAGGTTTAGACTGGATATCTGGAAAAATTTCTCCACTGAAAGGTTTGTCAGGCATTGGAACAGACTGCCCAGGGGGGTGGTTGAATCACCATCCCTGGAGGTATTTAAAAGACATGTAGGTATGGTGCTTAGGGACATGGTTTAGTGGTGGACTTGGTAGAGTTAGGTTAATGGTTGGACTTCATGATCTTGAAGGTCTTTTTCAATCAAAACGATTCTATGATTTTTTTTCGACACCATGATTTGAGATTCAAGCTCTTACCACCAGGTGGTGTGGTGTGGCATTTTTGCGTGCTGATGGCATCAACCAGCCAAGGGTGCTGCTGCCTTGCTGGGCAAGCTCACGATGCCAGATGCTCCCCATGAAACTTGAAATGCTGTTTTGAAGGAAAATAAAGATCATCACTGAACATTAATTAAGAAATAAGGGTAAATATGCAATGTTGTCTGGGGTGCAATCATCTCAACAAACTTTTTAAGTCAACAAGTGGCATATCTAAACTGAGCTAATCTTACAGTGATTAGAGAGATAATGGTGCTTTTGGAGCAGCCAAAGTAAATGTTTAAACTGAGTTAGATCAACAGTGCCCTAAAAGTGTCCAACTGTCTCCATTCACTGTAAATGAAACTCACTTGGTTTGGATGCAGGTGTCTAAGGTCAGCTGGGAGGAACCCCACCCCTGGGGACTGAGTTGATGGAATTTAAAACAAACAAGAAAGTGTTGTGCTGTTTTTCTGTTGAGGTCTTTGTGTCCAGCTCCCCTCGCATGGAGAGGAGAAGGCAGCTGGAGAAGGTGTTCAGGATGACACTGGGAACTATACCTTGGAGACTTGGACAGCACCAGGGATAAGGGAGTTGTTGTCATTTGGCATGTTACTGATAAATCTGAAGGTGAGCAGAGCCTTGGTGATGTGGGGATGACTGGGCCATGAGGGTGCAGAGGCTTCAGAATAACAGGGTTTAACGCAAGAGCTAGATGGGCTCCAGGGTGCTGTTGCTGACATTGAGTTATAAGGAGAATGCTGGAATATTCAGATGACACTGGTTCTAAGGCCTGAGGGATAGTGGTCAGTGGGGGCAAGGGTATTGGGAAGGTGCTGAGGTGCAGGATGAGGAGACTGGGGCAGAGGCTCATTTTTTTATAGGGACTGAAAATATTGGGATGAGGAGCTGGTGGGGATGTGTGAGAGACTGGCTGTTGACTTGGCTGGGGAAGAAAGAGATGGTTAGGACATATGAGTAAGGATATGATTAACAGCCATTGCTTCTCACCTTTCTTCAAGTTTTTCTTCTGTAACTGCTCTGTGTTATACTTCAGGGCTGCAGCAACACATTAGGGCCTTTATCTTCTCTGTGCAGCCCAGCCTGGTGATAGCTGCTCTTTCTTCCCCCCAGGCAGCAAGGAGGAGATGCAGCTAGTCTGGCTGTGCACCACGTCTCATTTCTTATCTCCCCCTCAGCATTGGAGGACAGTGTGCACAACTGACGGCAGAGAAGTCTGCTCTGAACCCAAGCTGAGGTGCTCCACCAAAAAGTGTTAATGCATCTCCCTGGTGGAGAACTGAAGCTTTAGACCTAACCAAGCAAGAGTAACAGGTTGTCAGCCAGTGCAGGAAGCCCCTGCAAGCAGGAAGAACCTCACATCCCAGTCGACTTTCAGATTTCTGCTGGTAAAAGAGGAAGAGGGTGACCTCAGCTGTCCTCTGGACTCTGGAAAGGACATGGTAGCTATCACCAAGATGTTTTTCTTCCCTTTCCCTTCTGTTCTCCTTTCTCCTCCTCCTGACCACTCTGCTTGTCTTGTCCCACCAGTTGCCCCAATTCAGGTCCTGAGCTCTTTGCTAGGCTGGGGTGCTAGTGTTTACCTTTCCAGTTCCTTATGTCATCAGTTTTAATCTCACTGCTTTGTAACCATGTGCCTTTTTACCTTGCTAACTTGGACCCACTTCCATGATCTTGAAGGTCTTTTTCACTTGGTGGGACCCACCCACCTTCAACCTTGAGCCTCCCCGGTGCAGCTGCAGCCTGGCTACCTGGAGGCAGGCGGCTGCCCCTGCCTGGGGCCAGTGGCAGCCCTGGATGCAGGCAGTGTCCCACCCTGCTGCCTGCTGGGGACAGTCCTGCCAGGGCCTGGAATCTGGCAGGGGACGCAGTGTGCCCTGTACTGACACAACCCTCTGCAAATTCATCTGCCAAGCCAACAAGTCTCTGCTAAAGTACGTGAGCTGAGACTTTTTAAAAACATATTTATAACTTGGCTACATCTTCTGGCATCGGGGTGACTTTCCCCTCTTTTGCCAAATTTCAAGCTCTTGCTCAAATGAACGGTTGCCTAATCTTGCCCTGAAAACCACAGAACCATTTTTACTGAAACTGCCCTCCCCTTTCCTCCTCCTGAAAGAAAATGGAGGGTGAAAGAATCAGCCTGAGGCCAACCCTTGGCAGAAGACATTTCAGCCTGGATGAGTAATATCTAACAAACTCACCAGCAACCTAAAGCAGGCTCTTTAATGAGAACTGTCAGGTGGAGGTAATTACAGGCAGTGCTACCAACTCTATCTGCAATGTGCATCACCCAGGAAAGGAGGGAAGTGCATAACTGGTAAAGATAATTTTACGTAACCTGAAGGATTGGATGCATGCCTCGGTGTGTCTGTTTCTCATCCTACTTCATCTAGCATTAGCTTCCCTTCATTGCTTGGTGCAGTCATGCTCTTCCTCCTCTGCAGTTCCTGCCATCTGGAACAGCATTCTTGTATTCCTTTATCAACTCTCTAATGTCAGTTTTTGGTGAAATACATATCTGGGATCACTAGTCTCTTGCTCTTACTTTTCTCCTCATTCTTCTAATATTCATCTCTGAAATGGTTTCCTTAGCTTAGGATCTTTGGGTTTTGTTTTAAAAATGTTTATAAAAAGGAGGCAAATCTACAAATACATATGAACCTGAATGCTTTAACATTAATGATACTGACTTTCACTGGGCAATTTATGTAAAGCTATTTCGTGATCATGAGACATTATTTAAATTAGAAAAAGGCAAAAAATCAGTGTGCAAAAGGCAGGGATATCTTAGATTCGGTTAGCTCCACCTTAAAAAGACACCTTTAGTAAAATCTAGTCTGTTCCCAACATCAGAAATATCAATAGATGCTTCAATTCACTCACTGCCTGTTTTTAAATTACTTCTTAAACTCCTGATGTTGCAAAAAAATCTCCACATGAGAATCAAAGAGGAAGAAGTATTAACTTACAATTTAACATAGGAATGAGCTTCAGATAAAGCCAACTAAAAACCCTGATAGTCTGTAACCCCCATCTGTGGACACTGTTTGCATCTCATTTATATAATCTCCAGATGTAAGTTTAAAAACAAGCTAATAGATATGAGAGGCATACTTAGGAGAGGATGCTCCTCACCAGCCATGCAGGATAAACTGTCACCAGGTTGACTTGCTCAGCCAGCTCTTGCTTGGATTCACAGGGGGTTAAAATTCTGCCCAGTCAATTGTAGGAAGGATTCAGTGGTTTCACAGCTGCAAACCCAGGAGACAGGTTTGTTATCTTATCTGGTATCTTGCATAACACAGGTGGTGGGGCTTCCCTGGGTTGATGTTTACTCAATTAGACCATAATCTTGTTGAAAAAGCAATACCCAGGCACAATTTTATGGTAGCTCTATATACTTCACAAACTGATCTCCCAGTTATGAGACCCCAGGTTTTACATCCATCTTGTGCTTTCAGGTTAACTATGGGTGTAACTTCTGAGCACTTAAAGTTACCAAAATAGCTGGTGCCTTCTTAATGGTGATGAACCTGTGACATGGAGTTACTCAACTGCTGGGTAACACCCGTAACACCAGCAGTTTAATCACGGTCATACCCATGGGCATCTCTGTTACCCAACAGGAAAAGTTTTTCCTCTCTGGGACGAGAGCTGTTCCACCAGCTGCAGACATTAAAAAGGAACATCTGTTTTGAAAATAGTCTATTACATTTCAATAGCAGGCTCGTTTACCTAACTTGATGTTAAACTAATTTACAATCTATGAATTGATGCAATTACCTGGGTTTTCTGCTGGTGAAAATCTCTTTTCCCACTAACTTGGAGCAAAGGGAGCCCCTGCACCGAGGAGGTGTTTGCTTTCACACAGCTATTGAATCCTGCTCCGGAGATGTTTGCAGGCATCATCGGAAAGGCAACTGAGACAGAATGATCAGAATTGCAGGAAATCCACTTTTTTCCCTATTTATGGGGTTTATGATTCAAAACTGTCTTTATATGCTTTACCTTTCTGGTTTCTTCATTCACTGTCTTCTGGAGACACAGGTAATCAGGTGGATTGCTAGGTGGCACCACAGATTATCGGGATACATATGGTGGGATGATGGAATGCATGTGGGGTGTGGGGAGCTGTCAGCTGGGTCTTGTCCTGTTTCCTTTCCATGCCTGTTTTCTGTTACCCAATTATTGGATGATGCTTGTGAGAAACAAGCTCAGCAAGGGAATGGTTAATTGCTCATTGGTGCCTCCTGGAGAAGATCAGAGCCCAAAGAGGGTCAGGAGGGGTGACAAGCTGGCCCCCAGAGGCAGGGAAGGGGCAGGGAAATGGTGGGTGCTGCTCAGCCATCCAGGTTTAGCTCTCTAGGCTGTATCTCCATCAAAGTTCAGCTGGGAAATAAAACACATTGCCACATCTCTGAAAAGCACTGCAGTATCTGAGTCAGCCTGAGGGCTTGAGCCAGCTGTGTGACAGGAGGGGTAAAGAGAGACCTGAGCAATATACTGTATCTGTGCTTTATAAAGCCTTTGTACTCCTAGTATGAAAATCATAGCACAAACTCTTCAGTTTCCTTAGTGTCGTTGCCACAGCTGGGTGAGCCAGAACAATATCTTCATTGTATTCAAATGAATACGCGGTCCCAGGTTTCTGTATCCCTTTTCCCAACACTGTGAGGTACCGGAACAGCTGTAGGGCAGTACAAGCTCTCCTTTAATTAGCCTCATTCCGAGGGAGGCCTGAGAATTGCAAGGTCACAGATTCTGGCTTGTGAAACTGCTGAATGAATCAGGCAGGAGCAGGTTTGTTTACACAGAAAGCTGGTACACAAACAGCTGGGCAAGGAGAGACGAAACACAGAGCCGGAATCAAATATACTTTCTAAACAAGCTCAGTAATAGATCTCCCAGATGTTGAGAACCAGATGTAAAAGATGATTTCTCTGCTTACAAATTGAATGTCACAAAGCTGGATTTCAAGGAGCTTCCCGCATGGAATGGAAGCTGGGCCCCGCATTAGGCACCCACCTTCCCTGCATGCAACATTTAGGAGGACTCGGATGATCCCAAAATGCTAACATGTAGAGCAAGAGCCACCTGATACTAAGCTGTTTTATGGGAAGCTACTTGGAATGAACCAGCAGGAAGATCTGGGAACAAGCATAGACTGAAACTTTGCTTTTCAGGGTTTTCATTGTCTTGCTTTACTTAAGGTCCCTAGCTCGGAGGCCTCCTCTGAGCCCAGATGTCTTTGCAAATAATTGCTTTCATGAAAGAAAGGCTGAAACTTATTTTAGAAGAGAAGGTGGTTGAGGTTGTTGTGTGTGGTGAGGCATATTGCATGGGGTCTAACACACTTATTCCATATCACTGCTGATTTGTGTAATTTCTGTGTCCCCAGGTGTTCAGGTCTCCAGTCACAGGAGTTGTATAGTGCTCATGAGCAAGTAAGAGGTTGTGCTCTTATGACTGCAAATCGGTGCTATCAGCTGAAGGAGGTGACCCAGCCCTGGCATCAGGGCTGTAACACTGTCCCACCTGACCTTGTAGCCTGATGCACAGCTCA
The DNA here is from genome assembly GCA_013398125.1 of Aegotheles bennettii. Classification (NCBI taxonomy): domain Eukaryota; kingdom Metazoa; phylum Chordata; class Aves; order Caprimulgiformes; family Aegothelidae; genus Aegotheles; species Aegotheles bennettii. The sequence continues at coordinate 48,446 of VZRW01004551.1, read as the reverse complement.
TGTGCCCAGGATGTGGAGGACCTGTTGTGAATTCCCTCCTTACTCTGAAGGGTTAAGCCAGTACAACTAAGATGTCCAGGTTACAGATAACTTGGAATATTGCCATGATTTGCTGATCTTCCCACAGGTGCTTGGCCTATCGAGCAGCCAAGGACTTGAGAGTGCTGGGCTGAAGATGCGAGTGCCTTCTCCAGCGCAGGAGTGGCAGGCAGGTAGGAGGTGGATTCTCCTCCACCAGACCAGCTTAATATCAAACACAGGAACAGCCAACAGGTACAACAGAAATAGTATTGAGGGCAGGGAGTGGAATTCAAGCCTCCAAGATAAATGCTGGGAATATCAGGCTAACAAAAAGCAAAATAGCAGTCAGGCTCCTTCTTGCTTTCTTTAGACCCATGACTAGTTGTCTTTGGCTGCATTATTTTGAACTTAGGGGCTCCAATATCTTATAAACAGTGGAGAAATCTACTGCTAGACCTTGACTCTGAGCATTCACTCGACCTTCAGAGGTGTGTAAGTGGGGTGAAAGAGAAGTACGTGACCAAGGTTAGCAATAACTAGAATTGCAGCCTTTGAATCTCTGAAGGCGGATTTTTTTCTCCTTCATTCAAAGCTGAGAGAACCCAAGATATTAGTTGTCTCTCAAATGCTCCTATTTTAGGCAGGCTGTATGTGATAAGCAAGGAGCAAATATGCTATTAAATGTGGAATTTGCAGAAAGGGTGTGCATAGTCTGCCCTGTGGTTCCAGGAGAGCTCTTTCAGCTGCAGAGGTGCAGCCAGCTATCCCAAAGGATACTCACCAGTTGTCCAGGAACTGGTTCCCATATAAGGAACACATTCCCTAAGAATAACAACAATCCTAAGTAATCCCAGTTTTTCTCGGAAGCAGCAAAGGTAAATTTATGAGAAAAAGGAATGGTTAGATTCCCTGGACTAGGCCCCGATGTAAAGAAGCACTTTAACCTGTTACAGGATGTATTTCAGGATGGTTCCCTCCCCTTGTCTTGGTCTCCTACACCAACACGCAGATCTCCTCTTGCCCAGGAGCCATCTCTGCCTGCTTTCCACCAGCTCGGTGAGGGAGGACACCGAGACCCCTTGCACGGCACAGGCCACGGCGTGGTCCTGCTGCAGAGCTGCTGTGAAAGCAGCCCGGGATTGTGTCTTCTCCCTGGTTTATCTCAGGCAATGGTAAATGCTTCGGTACAGCGTGTGCACTTGGGGAGTAGCACAAAGGGCTCTCTAGGCTGTAGTGTAATCCAAATAATAGATCCATAACAGATAAGTCACAGGAGACAGAGCTGGCCAAAGCTTTAGGCAGAAGTGTAAGTGGGGGGTGGGTGCACTTTTATCTAATTCAACAAACTATCTTATCTGGTGCCAGGGGAAAGCAGTTCTTATGGAGCAACAGCTGCTACATGTCTTCATATATCTTCTGTGAACAGCATTAAAAGCCGTCCAAGTCTAGCCACCCACAAGAGTTACTGTCCAAAGCCCCACAGAACAGTCAGGGTATAAGAAGCAGTTGGGGTATAAGAAACATTTTGATACATTAAATTGATTACATTACACTGACTACATTAAAGATTTTTTTTCCTGTGATTTAGGGAACGATGCACTCATTTACATAATGAGTAACTGACAGAACTGACAGAATGAGAACTGTCTCATTATTTACATAATGAGAACTGACAGAAAATACTGAAAAATGCCTGAGCTATTTCAGAGGCAACTGAAATTCTGCATTCCACGTTACAGAATTTGTTTGGGTTTATATTACAGTTATTTTTATTACAGATATTACGTTCGTATTTACAGATCTAATGTTTTCTGGAGTGACTTCCAGGAGACAAAAAAGCCTGATGTGGTGATGAGGTGTAGGAAAGCTTCCTGAGATACTTGATGATAAGAAGAAAAACATGGGGGAGGGTGAAGCACTGCTCGAGGTTCCACTCCCATAGTGGGACCATCATCTGCCTGGGGCCTGCCCAGGGCACCCATGCACCCAGAGCCTAAAAATTTACTTTTTTTCCTCTATTTGTCCACTCGGTGGTGCTAAAACATCACCAGCCTTTTCTGGCATTTTCTCACTGCAGTGCCAGGTGGAAAGTGTCTGTGCTCTTCTGGGATGTTCAAGTCACCACTTTAAAAAAATACCTCTGCAAATCCAAAATCCAGAAAACCTCATTAGCTCCCTGGGTCACTGCTGTGTACCCTGGGTCTTCATTTTCAATGGAATAGAGATAAGCAACACAAAGGACTCATCATGCCTAATTACATAGGAAGAGGTTAGCAAAATCAGGATCTTTTTCTCTAATGTTGGTTATAATTAAATTAAATCAGAATTCTGTGCTATTTTTAGAGAAAAAGTGAATGGGGTAATTTTGCTACCAAAGCTATTTTTGTTTTCAAAAAGAGCTGACTGACACTGCTGGGCAAAAAGTGTGGGAAAAAATTATTTTCTTTTGTTAATCAACTGATATGAATAAAATGGGTGAAAAGAAGCATAATCTGTGACACACAGCTCTCTTCAGATTCAATTACATTTAAACTAGTGTATATCACTCAAGGATGTGCCCTGCTGGGGAGGGCTGTGTGTTCAGGATACTATGAAAGTACCTCCAACACCAGACTAATGGGTTGTTAGGAGGTCTCTTCCCTTCTCCAGGCAGAGTAACTGGCCACGGAGCAGCTCAGAGAAGGGATGAAGTGATGCTGACCTCACTGAACGGGTCTTCACAGCTACAGGTTGAGCTTTTCATTTTACCTGAATGCCAGTGCTGTGTCCAGGCTTCTCAGACAGGACTCCCAAGGGGGAATTCAGCCTGTCCAAAATCTGAATTGACCTGTGTGCTGCCTCTGGGTATTTATAGGCAGGTGAGATGAACCCGAGCCTCAGCATCCAGCATAGAGCCCGTGTGGAGCTGCACACAGTAAGGATCAGGATTTGAGTGGCCAGAAACGTTTCCTAACCCCAATTCCCAGTCAATACACACACAAAATGTCAAGTGGCTCCATATGTCCAAAGGCGAAGATTCTCTGAAGTGAAAATAGGTGAGAAAAACCTATATAGCACGTGTTACATTTATTGTATTAATTCTTGCAGTGTAACTACGGACAGTTGCAACAACATCTCTGAACTCTGGTTTTATGAAGAAACTCCAGGCATCCCCAGCACTCACTGGCACACGGGCAGTTAAATCCTTGCAGACAAGAATCTAACAAGTACTTTGTTCTCCTTTTTGTATCAGTTTTTATCTTATTAACTTCCTGTGACCAGAAGCAGTGTTAGGGGTTAATGGCCTAAACTACAGCTTACGAACCGCTGATGCACACTGACCTCTTATCTGTTTCGGTCCTGTGTGAACAGCCCAAGAAACAGCTCATGCTCCAGGAGTGTGGCCATGTGCCAGGGACATGACCAGGCTGTCCTCTGCACCAGATACCACATCAGATGCATGTGGGTGACATTGAGTCAGGCAGTGCCTGTGTTCTGCCTAGGCCTCTTCCAGTTCACAGGGTGCCCAGGAAACATGGATTTACCTGAATCCTGATTTCTCTTGTCAGTGAGTCAACAAGACCCCATAACTTCTACTCTTCCAGGGACAGAGATGACTGTTTGCTGCTCCCTTGTAGGGCACAGATGGAAGAAACAGGGCCTTGTGGACTCCATGGCAGCTAGGTGATGGGGTGAGGGCTTCAGGAGTAAGGGGAATGCTAAGGGAAAGGCAAAGGAGCCAGTGGCTGGTTGTGTTACTGCTCTCTCTTTGCAGCAGCTTTCCACAGAGGTGTGTGGTCTGTAGCATTTGTGATGACTGTGGCTACTCTGAGGAACGCCAGGGATGGACTCTCCCTGCTGAATACACTTCTGCTGGAAATGCAGATAGATGTTCACCACAGAAAGACTCTGGCACAGTGATGTACCTCTGTCCTCTGAGTCCTTGGCTCCACAGGTTGGGGAGATCCATCTTCAGTCCATGAACTCTCACATCCCTTCAGCCTCGAAAATGATTCCCACAAACTCTGATGGGAAACCTGCCAAATTTCCTGCTCACCACCCCCCACAAAAGCTCATTCCCCAGAAAGCAATCTGAAATCTAAGTATTCCACTGAAGCCTCTTTGGCAATAAAACCCCACTGTCACGCTGTGTGATAGCTCAGTCTGGAAAATGCAGCCTTTGGTGGGAACAGCCAGATCATTTTGATTAGCTTGGCTACTTGTCTTGTGAAATTTGGCACTTTGTAAGTGTGTCAAAAGTTAAAAGTTTCTATCTGAACTCACCCGTAGACTGCTCAGTTTTCCAAGATCTTGATGTGTGGAAACACACAGTTGTGCTCTTCCGCAGGACCACCCTCCCAATGAGCAGTTCATTACTATGCCCTCTCTCCCCACCTGGCCGCCCAAGCAGCAGTTGCCTACTGCATTTTACTTGTAGGACATACAGAATGAGGACGAGATGGCAGAACTGCTGCTAATGTGTGAGATGCAGCTGCCATGACTGGTGGGTACCTGGATTTTCACATTCAGAAATGGCAGTGGGGACAGCAATACCCTGAGCCACTGGGAGGAGCAGCCCAACCCAAGAGAAGGTGCCTGCTAGCAAGAAGAGGCTCTTTGGGACTGGTGCATGTGGCTACCTCCTGAGTTGTCTGGGCTGGTGTTTTATGAGCTCAGGCCTGTCAAATGGATATGTACAGATAGTTTTTAGTGTCCCACTAGGAATATGTTATTGTTATAGCTCATTCTGTGTAATTATCCAGTAAAACAATGACCCTTTCCTGATTATCTTCTAAAAACCCCCACTCTAAATTAGGGCATTTTAAAGAAAAACAAGCTCACAGAATCACAGAATAGCTTGAGTTTGAAGGGACCTTAAAGGTCACCTAGTCCAACTGCCCTGCTATGGGCAAGGACATCCCCCACTAGACCAGGTTGCTCAGGACCCCATCTAACCTGGCCTTGAATGTCTCCAGGGATGGGGAAGCCACCACCTCTCTGGGCAACCTGTTCCAGTGTTTCACCACCCTCATGGTGAAAAACTTCTTCCTTATATCTACGCTAAATGTACCCTCCTTCAGTTTAAAACCATTACCCCTCATCCAATCACAACAGGCTCTGCTAAAAAGCCTGTCCCCATCTCATGGGTTCCCCAAGCTCATGGGTTCTGATCATCTGCCCCAGAAAGGAACATTTCAGTTTCATTTCTCTGCAGTTATACCAAATCCTGTCCTTGAGGAAACAAAAGTGAAAATGGACAGAAACAAAAAGACAAATATATTTGAAGGTCTGCTGTATTTACCCATAACTTCCTGCTGTAGAATTTCTTGTGCCTTCTGCTGCTCCTAAAAATGGCAGCAGAGTGCCCCAGCCAGACCACAGGTTCAGTTTGGGGGGACAGCTGTTAGGTTCCTGCCTTTGATACACAAACTTTTGATACATAAACTATGCACTGAAAAGCATGTAGATCTGCAGAAACCATTGACTTATTTATAATTTTCCCTTATCCACTGATTTTAGCTACATTAACCTCCTATGATTTTACAGAAATTTTAGATTAAAACCAGATTTGTTTTCTGTTATCTGTCCTAATAGCCTTGGAACAGGCTTACTAGTGACTTAACACTCATCTCCTCAGCAATTAACAGAGACAAAAAGGCATTGCAGGGTGATGTGTGTAACCCATTTTAAATGTGTAGTTCAGAATTTAATAAAAAACACATCCTAAAAGCATCTTTTTCTTTTCATTCGACTGATTGACCAGCTCATATAAATATCTCTTTCCTAGGGCTCTTCTGCGTTTTACTAGATGATTCTCTCTTCCTAATTGCATCATTGTAACCTTTGTTCTTCCCTTGCCTGACATTAAACTTCTGCACCTTTTTTTTTGGTGTTTTCTAAGAGTTTTGCTGGTCAGCAGCTCTTTTTGTTTTCAGAGCTGCTGTAGCATGCCTGCCTTCTACAGCTTTCCATAGTGCCTGTCATAGTGTTATATTACAGAGGACAAACACGCATTGCTTTGCAGAGGCTTGTCTTTTGTTCTACTATTTATTGAACAGAAGAAATTGGTTTACAATGAATTTTGTGGTTTATCTTTGTCTATGAAAAAGCTGTAGTCTTTCTTGCTGGGGCTGGGCAAATATACTGTAATGTGGGAGGCCTGACAAGCTGCAAAGTATGTAGCTGACAACTTGTCAGCTGAAGAGTACTTGTGTGTAATAACCAAACAGACAAAACAAAGTTTGAAAAACAGGATATTGTATAAATGTGCTCATTTTCTGTGTGCAGAAGATTAGCATTGGCTAGCAAGGAAGTGACTGGAGTGGGAAAGAGAGATTTGAAAGGCCAGAAACAAAAGAATAACACTCACAATGTATATGTATTTCAATCTACAAAGCCTTGTCACGTAGGTCTACAAATCTGGATGCAGGATTGAGCAGCTTTGTACGTACATGCAACATTTCACTTCAAAACAAATTATTTTTTTAATTACTTCATAGGAGCCAGCAGAAGAGAAATCACTGTGGTAACACTGAATGTGCTACAGCCTGAAGTATGCTGCATCTTTTATAGCGCTTGCTGCATATTGAGAAACGCAGCTTCAGAGCTGTAACCTCATGAACTGCCTAGGCATGAATACTGCTATTGTTTCCAAGTAAGAAAAACAGACCCACAGAAACAGACAAGCTCCTACAGTCCTGGGCTGATGCCAAACTGTTGTATATTCTTTCAGAGGAAGATAACCTGCTTAATTTTGGGTATGTTCTCACAGTAGCTTATTTTATGCTTATAACTGAGTGGCCGAGTGAAAGAGACAGTGTTCTGGAGACCTACAGCGTGTGTTTGACAAAGCTCAGACATAAACCAGGTTCATAGATATCCATTCAAAACTGTATTAGGAAGAATTTCGAGATAGGATAAAAGTTAACTTTCTCTAAAATAAAACCAAGGAAGACCTAAGGAAGTGGCAAGAAGGCCGGTATCAAACCCCGAGAGATTGACACTTCATTCAGGCCCTTGCATTTGCACTTCTCAACATGCAGGTGGTGCTATAAATGATGCTGTATGCTTAAAGCTCCAAAACTGAGACACACAGACGACTTCTGTGCCACCCCTTAGGTGATAATTTAATGTCCACTATTACCAGAGCCTGAAGAGAGCACAGCACCTTGAATCTCAGAACTGGTGGTCTTGCCTTTTTTTAAATACGTGCCTTGCTGTCAGAGCAGGATAAAATCCATCTCATGTCTACTTATGACATTAATGGTTTATAAAGTAATGACTTCTTAAAGCCTCAGAGGCTGGGGCTTCATTTTGCAGATGATATACAAGCATATTGTACCAGGTTTTTGTTAGCAATGGGGTGTTTTATTTTGTTTCTTTAACCTCGCAGAAGAATCTTACTTTGTCCCTTCTCTTCAAGTTCTTTGATCCCAGTGATCTCTAGGACAGCTTTTCCAGCTGAAAATGGTCTCTGCTGAAACTACTCAACAGGGTAACAAAGGACCCTTTGCTCCTCCAAGGCCGCTCTATCCTCTGTCTCGGCAGCACCATGAAGTAATGAATGCTGCATCTAGATCCTGCTCCCAGAGCCAGCTGTACTCGATGACACTCTGAATTTCTGGCCCAAGAATGTTTCTATTTGGATGCAAACTTTTTTTTCCCTGAAAAGCTTTGTTCATAAAATAAGGACTTGAGTGACCTTTTGGATTATCACAAGTAGTAACACTGAAATTTAGATCCAAATTATTGTTGTAGAGGTCCAGATGGCTTCCATTGAATAAACAGATTATCTGTTACCTGGGATGTCTGGTACTGGCTGGTACAGGGATAGATGGATTTTCAGTCAGTGCAGCCACTGGTTGATGCTAAATTAAGTCCTGTCAGTATGCTCTTTTTCTTCTGAGTCTGAGCTGGTCCTTCTGAATGAGTGCACCAGGAATGGATCAGGAATTTTCCTTCCTAATTTGCTAAAAAGCCAAAAAACATGAGCATTCAGCATGACATCTAGCGTGTGTTTTTTAGCCTGATTTTGGCATCTCTTTTACGTTATAATTTTTTTATAAGAAGGTATCTCTCTGTCCACTCTACCCCAATAACTTTTCAATTGTTTGACCAATTTAACACCAAATTTGTCAAAATTTGACAGCAAACTCCAGCCATTGGGAACCCAGTCTTCCAAACTTTTCACTAAGTAGCTATTTACATTCACACAATTAGCACTTATTGTCTCTTCCTCTCCCCTCCCCCCCTCATTATGTGTATCCAAGGAGTATTGGTATGTGGGTTAATATTCAGTTTGCAGCTGCTAGCCAAAAAGTACTAGCTTAACGCCTTATCAAAGGCTCATCACCCTTCTTCCTGTTTATACTAAGTTTTTCCTTCTAATATACTCTCATGAAAATATTACGAATTTAACGTGAAGTCTAAAGGAAACCTTTTTTTCAGTAGTGCACATTAGATTACTTTTCATTTATTTACCCCTGTAAGTGCTAAAAAGACAAAGGGTTTTCAGTACAACTATGATTCCTCTTATTTCTCAAAATATTCTTAAGAAACGCAGTATTGCACAGCAGAATATAAAAAGGAAAAGCCCAGCTTCTCTCAGGCTGCAATTTTACTACCATTTGGCAGCAGGATTAACCTAAGCAGCCCCTGCTCCTGTCATTGAATCCCATGTCTGCTACAAATGTTTGTGCCATCGTTGTTCAAGTAGAGCTGATTTATGGCTTGTTCAGTTTGTGCTCAGGGTTTTGGGGTTTTTTTTGGGAGGGGGTTTGCTGTAAACCACAGATTGGTTCCCCATTAGCTGCACTGGGGACTCAGGCACAGAGCTCAGATTTCTGGTTTTGCTTCCGGAATCAGGGCCTTATTTTGCATGTGGCAATGTAAGATTTAAGCTTCTCTTTGCATGCAGAATTTGGGAAGTTAGCGAATTCCCATGTTCTTATGTGTCATTTGAAACCGTCATGCAGATAATTTGGGAAACTTAATCTTGTACCTGTAACCTCTGAATGGATGATTTAATTCCTGAGGCAGTTGGCCTTTTAAACAGGATGTTTCATCATGGCAACGACCCAGTTCCTGGGTAAAGTGTGATGCAATAACATTTAGTGTGATTCACAAACCACTTGTATCTTCCTGAACCTAATAGCAGTCTTAGTACTAAAACTCCAGTGTAATCCTCAAGAAATCAAACAGTGCCACATCTGATTCTCTTTCAATTGAATAAGTACTAACATAGAAGATTCCTCAAGAACCAGAATAGCAACAGCTAGTTCAATTAAAGCAAATTAAACACCTCAGGAAGGATCTAAAAATTTGCAGAGAGACAATGGGGAATAAATAAAGGAAATAAGATCTAGAGAAATTTTCATACCATGCCAGCAGGAAGTAACCTGGAGTCAAAGTAGACAACCTGATGTTTAGAAAGACAAGTCCTTTGGAAAAATCAAGAATGTGGAGCTCTGAATTTACACAATTTGATGCAGCTGAATAGTAACCTTTTGACTTCCTTGATATATAGGTGGTCCTCTTCCCACCTAAATGTGGCTTATTTTAGTCCAGTCATCTCTGTTTTGGCATTCTTCATGTTCCCATCTCCTGCTGAATGTAGTTTTTATTATACCATCAGTAGAACAAAATTGTCTTCCTAGAAGCAGAGAATAAAAGTCAGAAAAGTGAGCAGATTCTCAAATCTAAAAAGAGAACCAAACTCAACATTTACCAAGATCTTCTCGCAACCCACTCAAACTCTTTTTTATCCTCCAAATAAATAACAATGAAAGAGTTTTGGATCAATTTAAAAGCCTCAACTTACTCTGTGTGGTTTTGATATGTTCTAGAGACTATTTATGGCTTATGGGAGAATTTATCTGAGCACAAACTCTGAGAAAATAAAACCTACAACTGATTTAGGTAAACTTTAACATTCATACTTGTGATACTTAGTGTAGGAGGATGTGGAAAACAAAACTCTGTCTGGGTGCAAAGGGAATGGAAATTTTTCAGATTGTGAATGTACTGACCTTCAGTACAGGAGCAGCAAGATGTACGCTCTGGGTTTTGGTTTTCTCTTCGTGAACATTTGGGGTTATTACAATGAGTCACAGATGCCCTTACTGTCTCGATATGATATCTGTCCCTTGTGAGCTTTTTACCCATTTTTTTTGCTATATGCCCAAATGCAATATAAAAAGTCTCATTTAAAAAAAAATAAAGTAATAGCTATTGCTGGTCTAGATGTAAGCACCCTGTTGCTGTGTTTAGTCAAAACAAAGTGGGAAGCAGTTTGCATCCACCTAGATTATCAAAACATAGTTTGTCTGATCTCCTGTTTACAGGATGTCAGAACTACTCTACTCTTGTGACTTGGCTTCATTTGTAAATTAAACAGATAGTGCAACTTTATCTACAGTTAAACAGATAGTGCAACTTTATATACAGTTAATATTTTCTATCTCAAGTTGTTTTTTCCTAAGTTTTCCTTAATATCTATTTTTTTGCTATTCCTCTCATCATTATCCTCCTCTTATGTCCTGAAGGAGTTGATGAGCCACATATTCCAAAGAAAATTTGGTCAGTAGTTTTTTCTGGAATGCTAATTGCCATCTTAGATCAGTTTAACAGATGAAACCTATCTCTTCAGTGCTGGAAAAGGAGTTGGTACTCACAATGAAGCTAACACTCTAAAGTTCAAAATATCATGTTCCATTGAGGCATTTGAGACCCTTGGGAAGCTGAAAAATGCAAGCACTAGCCAGTGATAACTATTTTTGTGTTTTAATACAGGTTTTATATGTGGGTTTAGATTTGTGGGAGAGTGGCTACAGGAATCTCCTTCCACCTCTCCGTTCACTACCTGAGCTGTGTGGCTCCCTGATGAAGCCTCATGAGAGCCTGGAGAAATGCCTTGTTTCTCACTCCTAAAAGCAGCTTGGAATTAAGATAGTTTCTGTTATTTCTATGTATCAACAGCCAGGCAGGATATAGATACAGTTGAAGTAATACATTTAATGCTCTAGGCAGCATTTTTTCTTCACCTAACTGAATGCTTATCCCTATGACAAAAAAGCAACTGTGGGTTATGTTCCTGGCTAGGATTAAAGACCAGAACACTACTACTGAAACTGCAGATTATGTTGTACCTTATCCTGGGTAGCACTGACATGATGAGTTTGCAACTCCGAGCTGGCTGTATCTCCAGAAAAATCTAAGATAAAAATCTTGGTTAATATTTGTGCATGCCAGGTTTTTAGGGTTATGCGTGTGTAATTGGTAAGGTTGAAATCCTAGTGAGATATTCTGACAGTCACTTGAGGTGGTGAGAAACTCATTAATGGTATTTTTCTTCTGCAGTTTATGGGAGAGAAGAGCAGTAGCAATGGAAAGGCAAGTAACAGTGCCTTTTCTCCCTCTTTCCCATTCATAGATATTTAGTGGTGTTACAGAGGTGCCATTACATTTTTAATGCTGTGGAAGATGATAAACCTGGAGAAGGCATCATGGAAGGATGACAGCATGGGGAGACTGACGTTCACCAGGCCACTCAGAGAAGAATTCCAAGCATGCTGTTACATCAGGTACTTCAAGGGCTGCCTGTGATACTTGATGTTGGCATTGATAATGCACTCATGCTGCAGGGTCTCTGCATTCCACCTCCAGAAATTCACTGTATCACCTTTGCTGTTTCAGTCAAGAATGCCATTAGGTTTATTTTCATAAACACTGGTGATGTGGCAGTCACACTTTTATTAGCACTTCGACCTCTGTGAATAGATGGGACTCCTTAAGAAAGCAGTTTCCCTTGGTTGAGGACAGCTTTATCTGACTGCAGCCTTCTTCCTTCCTTTACAGAGCCAAGAGTCTGCAAAGTAGAGCGCCTTGTTCCAGTTTATCAATCCTGCTAGTTTTTAAGTCAAGACTGTGAAGCTTGCTGCAGCAGGTGAAAGGGCTGGAACAAGCACCAGTCTCACTGTGATGTGCCACAGCCAGAGAACTACAGGTGAAGCCTACATTTAGCCTGGATGGGACTTAAGCACCACTGCTGTCTTCTCTCACTCTGTGTCTGGAGAGTTACCTCGATCCCAGGTTGAAGCCAGACTCCAGGTGCTGATCATAATGCACTGTTCCTCAGGAATTTCAGTCATGAGAAGAAACCTTCAGTTATGTTCTTACTTCATGTCCTTTGGGGAAAGGACCAGCAACCACTGCAGCTAAGTAGGTGGGGGAAATTTCTCTCTTACCTCTTTCTCTGAAAAGCAAAGTAATTACTGGGACTGGGGAACTGGGGGAGAAACAAAGCAAGCAGACGAGCCCAGCAGCTCGGGGCAGCAACACCTCTTTTTCTGGTGTTACAAGCATTTTAGCCTGTTTTTTTTGTTCCTCTCCCTCCCTTCCTCCTCACTGCGACATGAGGCTTGCCAAGCAGAAAGGGAGAGCCTGAAGCTGCTCGCCTTGAGGCCTGGGAGGGCAGGAAAGAGCAGCTTGTATTGCCAGATTAGAAGGAGGCGAAGGGTACAGAGGGGCAAAGGGCAGATGGATGGCTGGGGGTGGAGTGGCAGAGGCATGTAGGCTGCAGAGTTAAGGAGGAACACTGCGTTAATTAGCTTGGGAGAACACAAGGTAAAAAGAGAAGAATTTGCAACAACAGATTCAATGTAACTTCATCTGGGGATTCCTGCTTGAAGTCCCCAAACTGGGAACATCCCCAGCTTGCTCTGTGAAGGTAAATCTTCCAGCAGTTGCAACTAAAGCCACACACCCGTACATATACAGAGCTCTGTTCCTTATGTGACATGTCCCCTATGTCCAATAAAACTCTAAATCCCACACCCCATCACTCTTCAGATACGGTGTTTGGAGAGCTGGCTTAGTTTCTGAACCTGCAGCCTCGTCTTCTCCACATCAGCAGCTTCCTTAAAATGACACATCAGTGATCTGACAACCATTTTAAATTTTTTAAATGAGCTTTTAACCTTTTTTTTTTTTTGGTGTGAAACTTCTGAAACAGCAAGTGTTTCCATGCCTACAATTATGCAAAGTTAACTGGTGATACCTTAGTAGCTGTACTATACTGTCACCACAGCTGGATGTTTGGAATCGGGCAGACAGTACTGCTGTATGTGATAAATGTCATCACGTATGATAGGAAATTTGAAACGGTTTTAGAAAAGACATGAATGAGCCTCTTCCAAACTCGTCTTACTGGAACCCTTCTATAGAAAATTACCCAGCAGTGTCATAATGTCCTGTTACGCTTCCTTTATTCTCACTGCTCAGTTCTCAGTTGTGTAAAAACCCCACTACTGTTCTGTCATCACAAAATGGGGCTATTTTTAATCTTGTATCTGCTGTTTCTTTATAGGAAATGCCAGACCGTGACTGTGCTGGGAGATTTTGAGCTTCGGCCAGTGCTCTGGTACCTGCTTGGAAACTTTTCATATTTCCATACGCAGGCACTGTCCTAAACCCCTCTGGTGGAAATTTACATCGCCTTCCTCCTGTTCTCCCCCTGTGACCTCCAGTGGCTGCAGTCTCTGATCAGTCAGAGGTTGTTCCCCCTCTCGCAGGCTGCAGCGGTGCCTGTGCTGGAGAACGCGGCCGAGCAGCGGGGTTTTACACCGCTGGCAGCAGGAACCTGGAGCCCTGGGGTTCGCAGCGGGCCCCGCGCCCGCTGCCCTCGCAGCACAGCGGGGAGAGCAGCGCTGCGGGGCCGGGCTGC